>CM043021.1:34318780-34387541 GCA_023690525.1 Holotrichia oblita | reverse complement strand
ATAAATATCAAACAACCCCCTTAAAATTGTTTATATTTTATAAGTTATAACCATTAAACGGTATCTCCCCTATACATTTCATAAAATTAACATATAAATATCAAACAACCCCCTTAAAATTGTTTATATTTTATAAGTTATAACCATTAAACGGTATCTCCCCTATACATTTTATAAAATTAACATATAAATATCAAACAACCCCCTTAAAATTGTCTATATTTTATAAGTTATAACCATTAAACGGTATCTCCCCTATACATTTCATAAAATTAACATATAAATATCAAACAACCCCCTTAAAATTGTTTATATTTTATAAGTTATAACCATTAAACGGTATCTCCCCTATACATTTCATAAAATTAACATATAAATATCAAACAACCCCCTTAAAATTGTTTATATTTTATAAGTTATAACCATTTAATGGTATCTCCCCTATACATTTTATAAAATTAACATATAAATATCAAACAACCCCTTAAAATTGTTTATATTTAATAAGTTATAACCATTAAACGGTATCTCCCCTATACATTTCATAAAATTAACATATAAATATAACCCCCTTAAAATTGTTTATATTTTATAAGTTATAACCATTAAACGGTATATACATTTTATAAAATTAACATATAAATATCAAACAACCCCCTTAAAATTGTTTATATTTTATAAGTTATAACCATTAAATGGTATCTCCCCTATACATTTTATAAAATTAACATATAAATATCAAACAACCCCCTTAAAATTGTTTATATTTTATAAGTTATAACCATTAAATGGTATCTTCCCCTATACATTTCATAAAATTAACATATAAATATCAAACAACCCCCTTAAAATTGTTTGTATTTTATGAATTATAACCATTAAATGGTATCTCCCCTATACATTTTATAAAATTAACATATAAATATCAAACAACCCCCTTAAAATTGTTTATATTTTATAAGTTATAACCATTTAATGGTATCTTCCCTATACATTTCATAAAATTAACATATAAATATCAAACAACCCCTTAAAATTGTTTGTATTTTATGAATTATAACCATTTAATGGTATCTCCCCTATACATTTTATAAAATTAACATATAAATATCAAACAACCCCCTTAAAATTGTTTATATTTTATAAGTTATAACCATTTAATGGTATCTTCCCTATACATTACATAAAATTAACATATAAATATCAAACAACCCCCTTAAAATTGCTTGTATTTTATGAATTATAACTATTAAATGGTATCTCCCATACACATTGTATAAAATTAACGTATAAATATCAAACAACCCCCTTAAAATTGCTTGTATTTTATGAATTATAACTATTAAATGGTATCTTCCATACACATTACATAAAATTAACGCATAAATATCAAACAACCCCCTTAAAATTGCTTGTATTTTATGAATTATAACCATTTAACAATACTTCACTTATACATTATAAAATACCAACATATAAATATAAAACAATCCCCCCAAATTGTTTATATTTTATAGATTATAACTATAAAACAGTATCTTTCATATACATTATATAAAATTAACGTATAAATATCAAACAACCCCCTTAAAATTGCTTGTATTTTATGAATTATAACCATTTAACAATACTTCACTTATACATTATAAAATACCAACATACAAATATAAAACAATCCCCCCAAATTGTTTATATTTTATAGATTATAACTATAAAACAGTACCTTCCCTATACATTACATAAAATTAACGTATAAATATCAAACAACCCCCTTAAAATTGTTTGTATTTCACTTCAATATCATACAATATATATAATCTAAAATTTTCATCCAACAAAATCCCTACTATATAATTTTCACTTCTTAAACATATTTGATATCTATATTTAAATTATTTATAATTCATAAATAATATTTATTTATCAAACAAAACCTTTAATTTAATACAATTACTATAAAATTTCCATCTATATGTAATATTCAATTATTTGATAAAACTAATTTAAAAGTTTAAGTATAACACTTTTTACATAAACTAATATTTTATTACTAGTAAATATTAGTTTAAAAAATATGTAATATAATTACTACTGTAATATAATTCAATTCATAAAAAATAATTAATTATAATTAATATTAAGTATTTACAATATTATATCCCCAAATTCAAATGTTTAATATATATAATATACTATTTATTTTATTAAATAATTATTAAGGGAATTTGTATTAATTTATTATATTACATATTTCTATATTATTAAATTAAAGTAGTTTTTTTTTTTTTTCTGGTATAATTTTTAAAAATATTAATTATTTAATACTTTCTATATAAATGTTTAATTAGTTATATATATATCTATAAATTCTTAATCATTATTTAGATAATTAATATTTTATATATTAAATATTTATATATCAATAAATATATATTATAATACATATAAATATATATATATATATATAGTAAATTTAGTTATATATAAAAAAATTAATAATAATTTGCTTTTAATTTTTTTTTTCACTTAGATCTTTTATATATCTAGATTCTAATGTATTAAAAGTAAACTAAATGTTAATGAATTAACTTATATATAAATATTCTAATGTTAATTAATCTATCAAAACATATAAAAAAATAATGTTATTAAATAGATTCTTTATAAATAATAATGTTAATATATATATATTGTATATTAATATTCTTAATATATAAATTTAGTAAACATTTATATTTAATACCCCCCTAAAAATTTTTTCTAAAACGTGACGATTTTTGCAAACCCAACTCCGTACAATGCTTAAAAATGGCCCTTTTTTGAAATTAAAAAATGTGCACGGAAAATGCAAAAAAATGCACATTTTTGAAAAATTTTGAATTTTTGAAAGTGCTCTTAAACCAAACCCCTGTAAGACCACTTTTCAACCCCCCTAATTACTAAAATTTATCCGAAATTACTAAGAAAAATTCACGTTTTACTCACAGGAATTTGTATTACAAAATCAATTCCACAACTTTTTTTTTTTTTTTTTTTTTGTTAAATCAAATGTCAAACAAGCCCTATTTTTTTTTTTTGGTGAAGGATAGATTTTAGTAAAATATTAAACCCTCATAATTGTATTTAATTTAGCCCTTTAAACCAAATCACCTTAGCATTTTTTATGCATTTATACCAACTTATTTATGTAAAACCCTCTATATATAAAGTTTTAATGAAGTGTCTGATTATAGAGTTATTTTGATAGAGTAAAACAAGTGAGGTTTCACCTTCATTATAATTAACAGAATTAAACTATTTCTTTAGGCTTCAAAAACCTAAGTACATTATATACTAAATTATAAAAAGATAAGCTAATTAAGCTACTGGGCTCATACCCCATCAATAAAGGTTCCAATCCTTTTCTTTTTAATGTACTATAAATTATTATTTTCAATTTCCCTTATAATTGGAACATTAATCACCGTTTCATCCTATTCTTGAATAGGAATGTGAATAGGGCTAGAAATTAATTTACTCTCTATAATCCCCCTTATTAGAGATTCTAAAAATATAATAGCCTCAGAAGCAGCCTTAAAATACTTTATTATTCAAACAATAGCTTCTACTTTACTTCTATTCTCCATTATTATAATATCAATAAAATTCATGTACCAAATAAATTTAATCACTTATTTTAACTTAATATTTAATACTTCATTACTAATCAAAATAGGAGCAGCCCCCTTCCATTTTTGATTCCCGGAAGTAATAGAAGGATTAAATTGATTAAATGCAATTATTATATTAACATGACAAAAACTAAGTCCTATAGTTTTATTAACCTATTCTAATACTACTCCTTTATATTTAATCTTAGTAATTCTATTCAGAATAACTATTAGAGGAATTATAGGTCTTAACCAAACAAGTTTACGTAAAATTCTTGCTTATTCTTCAATTAATCATATTGGCTGAATAATTAGCTCTATCCTTTTAATTGAAATCATCTGATTTTATTATTTTATCATTTACTCTATTATTACTATTAATATCGCTTCTATATTTTACAAATTTAACCTTTTTCATGTAAATCAACTTTATATTTCAATAAATCAAAATCTAATATTTAAACTATTTTTCATTTTAAATTTTTTATCCCTTGGAGGATTACCCCCATTTTTAGGATTTTTCCCTAAATGACTTACTATTCAAACATTAATTCAGAGAAATTTATATGCAATTGCTTTTATTATGATTTTAATAACCTTAATAACTTTATATTTCTATTTACGAATTACTTTTTCTACATTTTTACTAAGAAAAACAATGCTTTCTTACTATACTCAACCCAAAATTAATAATAACTTATTAATAACATTCAATTTCATTACATTAAACAGATTAATCTTAACTACATTCTTATTTAACTTCCTTTAAATTTTACTAAATCTAAGGATTTAAGTTAAATATAAACTAAGAACCTTCAAAGTTCTAAATAAAGTAAGATCTTTAAGCCTTAGAGCTAACTCACCTTTAAATTTGCAATTTAATGTTCTTTTTAAACTATAAAACTTGATAAAAGAAACTAATTTCGTATGTAAATTTACAATTTACCGCCTATTACTCGGCCATTTTATCGAATAAATGGCTATTCTCAACAAATCACAAAGATATTGGAACTTTATATTTCCTATTCGGCAGATGGGCCGGAATAGTAGGAACTTCTTTAAGATTACTAATTCGAGCAGAATTAGGAAACCCTGGATCTCTAATTGGAGATGACCAAATTTATAACGTAATTGTAACAGCTCATGCTTTCATTATAATTTTTTTCATAGTAATACCAATCATAATTGGAGGTTTTGGAAATTGACTAGTACCCTTAATATTAGGAGCTCCTGATATAGCTTTCCCTCGTATAAACAATATAAGATTTTGGCTTCTACCCCCTTCTCTAACCCTACTTCTAATAAGTAGATTAGTAGAAAATGGAGCTGGAACCGGCTGAACAGTTTACCCCCACTCTCAGCTAATATTGCCCATAGAGGAGCTTCTGTAGATTTAGCTATTTTCAGATTACATTTAGCTGGAATTAGTTCAATTTTAGGAGCAGTCAATTTTATTACTACAGTAATTAATATACGATCAACAGGAATAACTTTTGACCGAATACCCTTATTTGTTTGATCAGTTGTATTAACAGCTTTACTTTTATTACTTTCACTTCCAGTATTAGCAGGAGCTATTACTATATTACTCACAGATCGTAATATTAATACATCTTTCTTTGATCCCGCAGGAGGTGGAGATCCTATTTTATACCAACATCTATTTTGATTTTTTGGACACCCTGAAGTTTATATTTTAATTTTACCAGGATTTGGAATAATTTCTCACATTATTAGCCAAGAAAGAAGAAAAAAAGAAACTTTTGGAACATTAGGAATAATTTATGCTATAATAGCAATTGGATTATTAGGCTTTATTGTTTGAGCTCACCATATATTTACAGTTGGTATAGATGTTGATACCCGAGCTTACTTTACTTCAGCTACAATAATTATTGCTGTTCCTACAGGAATTAAAATTTTTAGATGATTAGCAACTCTTCATGGTTCTCAACTTAACTATTCACCTTCTCTTCTATGAGCATTAGGATTTGTATTTCTATTTACTGTTGGAGGATTAACTGGAGTAATTTTAGCTAACTCTTCTATTGATATTATTTTACATGACACTTACTACGTTGTAGCTCATTTTCATTATGTTTTATCTATAGGTGCAGTATTTGCTATTATAGCAGGATTTGTACATTGATTTCCTTTATTTACAGGATTAACTATAAATACAAAAATTCCTTAAAATTCAATTCCTTACAATATTTATTGGAGTAAATATAACCTTTTTCCACAACATTTTCTAGGGCTAAGTGGAATACCTCGACGTTACTCAGATTACCCAGATGCTTACACAACTTGAAATATTATTTCTTCTATTGGATCTCTAATTTCACTAGTAAGAATTTTTATCTTTCTTTTTACTATTTGAGATAGATTTGTTTCTATACGTAAAAGAATTTCTCCATTAAGAATATCAACATCAATCGAATGATTACAAAATATACCACCCGCTGAACACAGATATTCTGAACTTCCAATGCTTACTAATTTCTAATATGGCAGATTAGTGCAATGGATTTAAACCCCATATATAAAGCTTAAACTTTTTTTAGAAATCGCAACTTGAAATACTCTTTTACTCCAAGATAGAGCATCCCCTTTAATAGAACAACTTTCATTCTTTCATAATCATGCTTTATTAATTTTATTAATAATTACAGTTCTTGTAGGATATCTAATAAGAACATTATTTTTTAATAAATTTAATCATCGATTTTTATTAGATGGTCAAACTATTGAAATTATTTGAACTATTCTTCCAGCAATTACGCTGATCTTTATTGCCTTACCATCTCTACGTCTACTTTACTTATTAGATGAAGTTAATAACCCTTTAGTTACTATTAAAACTATTGGACACCAATGATACTGATCTTATGAATATAGAGATTTTATAAATTTTGAATTTGATTCCTATATAATCCCTTCTATAGAAATAATCCCACAAAATTTTCGTTTATTAGATGTTGATAATCGAGTTATTTTACCCTTTAATTCACAAATTCGAATAATAGTTACAGCTGCTGATGTAATTCATTCTTGAACAATCCCAGCTTTTAGAGTAAAAATTGATGCAACTCCTGGGCGATTAAATCAAATTAGATTTTTAATTAATCGAACTGGATTATTCTATGGGCAATGTTCAGAAATTTGTGGAGCCAATCATAGTTTTATACCTATTACAGTAGAAAGAATTTCACCTTCTTACTTTACTAAATGAGTATCAAAAATAAATAACTTATCATTAGGTGACTGAAAGTAAGTAATGGTCTCTTAAACCAACAAATAGTAGTTTAACACCTACTTCTAATGGCCAAAAATTTAGTTAAAATATAACATTAGTTTGTCATACTAAAATAATCAATTTTTGATAATTTTTAATTCCACAAATAGCACCATTAAATTGATTAGCCTTGTTTATTATATTTATTATAGTATTTCTACTTTTTAATGTACTAAATTACTTTTCTTATATACAACCTGCTAAGTCTAAAGAATTCAAGCCTAGAACTAAAAAAATTAACTGAAAATGATAACAAATTTATTTTCTTCATTTGACCCTTCAACTTCTTTTAGCTTATCTTTAAATTGATTAAGTACATTTTTAGGTTTATTATTTATTCCTCCAATATTTTGATTAATTCCTTCCCGGTATGGCTATGCTTGAGTAAAAATTATTTTAACTCTTCATCAAGAATTTAAGGTCTTAATTGGAAATAACATAGTAAAAGGAAGAACTTTAATTTTTATCTCTTTATTTTCAATAATTGTTTTTAATAACTTTTTAGGATTATTCCCTTATATTTTTACAAGTACAAGTCATTTGATTATAACATTATCTTTAGCCCTACCTTTATGATTAAGATTTATACTTTATGGTTGAATTAACAATACAATTCATATATTTGCTCATTTAGTTCCTCAAGGAACTCCCCTGCTTTAATAGCTTTTATAGTAATTATTGAAACTATCAGAAATGTAATTCGACCTGGAACATTAGCTGTTCGATTAGCTGCTAATATAATTGCAGGACATCTTTTAATGACATTATTAGGAAATACAGGTTCAAATTTAACTACAGTAATATTAGGAATTTTACTTATTACACAAATTTTACTATTAATTCTTGAGTCAGCTGTTGCTATTATCCAATCTTATGTATTTGCTGTTTTAAGAACTTTATACTCTAGAGAAATTAACTAATGTCAAGACATAAAAATCATCCTTACCATTTAGTTGATGCAAGACCATGACCTATTTTAGGAGCATTTAGTGCTATAATTACAATAATTGGAATTATTAAATGATTCCATTTTTATAATAACTCATTATTTTTATTAGGAACATTAATTACAATTATAATTATAATTCAATGATGACGAGACATTACACGAGAAGGGACTTTCCAAGGATTACATACTTACCCAGTTACAATAGGATTACGATGAGGAATAATTTTATTTATTACATCTGAAGTATTTTTTTTTATTTCATTTTTCTGAGCTTTCTTTCATAGTAGTTTAACACCTACTATTGAACTAGGAATAATATGACCTCCAAAAGGAATTACTCCTTTTAATCCCCTTCAAATTCCATTATTAAATACTTTAATTTTATTAACTTCTGGGTTAACTGTAACCTGAGCTCACCATAGTTTAATAGAAAATGATTTTAATCAAACAACTCAAGGATTAGCTCTTACTGTTTTATTAGGAATTTACTTTACTATACTCCAAGCTTATGAATACATTGAAGCCCCCTTTACTATTGCAGATTCTGTTTATGGATCTACATTCTTTATTGCAACAGGATTCCATGGTTTACATGTAATTATTGGTACAACTTTTTTAGCTGTGTGTTTACTACGACATTTAAATAACCATTTTTCTTGTATTCATCATTTTGGTTTTGAAGCTGCTGCTTGATACTGACATTTTGTTGATGTAGTTTGGCTTTTCCTTTATATTTCTATTTATTGATGAGGTAGATATTTATATAGTATAATAATTATAGTTGATTTCCAATCAAAAGATCTAAATAATTTAGTATAAATAATCATTATAATTTGATATATAAGTTTAATTATCTTTAGAATTGCTTTTATTTTAATTTTATTATCATTTATTATTTCAAAAAAAAGATTTATAGATCGGGAAAAAGCTTCCCCATTTGAGTGTGGATTTGACCCTAAAAGTTCCGCTCGTTTACCCTTTTCTTTACAATTCTTTCTAATTGCAGTAATTTTCCTTATTTTTGATGTAGAAATTACACTATTAATTCCATTAATTTTAACCCTTAAAATTACAAATATTTCTATATATACATATATTGCTATCTTCTTTTTACTAATTCTTTTACTAGGACTTTATCATGAATGAAATCAAGGAGCATTAAATTGAGCTTTATAGGGTAATAGTTAATTATAACATTTAACTTGCACTTAAAAAGTATTGATTCTTCAATTTACCTTAAATAAGAAACAATAATTTGTATTTAGTTTCGACCTAAAAGTTAGGTGTTATCCACCCTTATTTATTAATTGAAACCAAAATAGAGGTATATCACTGTTAATGATATCAATGAGAAATTCTCCAATTAAGGAAATATGTGATTCAAGAATAAGCTTCTAACTTAATTCTTTAGCAGTGTAAGTCTGTTAATTTTTTATTTATTTAGTAGTTTAATAAAACCTTACATTTTCATTGTAAAATTAGAATAAATTTTCTTATAAATATTTAAAAGTAAACTCTACTTCCCTGATAACTTCACTATCATACTCTATACATAAGCTATTTAAATTAAATATATAATACTATATAAATTACCCATATTACAATTAAAAGTATAAAAATCTTATAATTATTGTTATATAAAAATTGTAAAAACATAGAACTTTGCCTAAGTTTTGTATATAAATTTTGGCTTCCGTAATATTCAGATCAACCTTGGTCTACTGTTTTATAAATTTTATCCCCTAAATTAATAGGATAATAATTTAAACCAAAAGTTGAAATATATGGCATATTTCATATAGATGAAAAAAAAAGACTAGATTTTAACCACATTAAAGCCTTTAAATCATAATTTAAAGAAAATTTAGATACTTCAAACCCAATTCAAGCACCTAAAAACGTAACAATTAATGCTATTATTTTTATAATAAAAGGTAAACAAATAAAATAAGGAGTAGGAAATATAAGTCATATTAATATTCTCCCGCCAAAAATAACTAATAAAATAAGACCAGATATACCCTGAAGTATAATTTTACCTCTATCATTAATTTTACTTAATGAAATATAATTAAAATTACCTACTAATACATAATAAATTAAACGAAAAGTGTAACAAACTGTTAAACCTGTCGAAATAAAAAAAATAATATAAATATAGATATTTAGATACCTTATAGATACTACTTCTAAAATAAGATCTTTTGAATAAAATCCAGATAAAAAAGGTAAACCACATAGAGATAAGTTAGAAATTACAAAATAGGAACAAGTTATAGGTATAATTTTTACTATTCCACCTATATAACGGATATCTTGACAATTACCTAAATTATGAATTATACATCCAGCACATATGAATAATAAAGCCTTAAATAGGGCATGAGTTAATAAATGAAATAAAGCTAAAGAATATTCTCCTATAGACAAAATTCTTATTATTAAACCTAATTGACTTAAAGTTGATAGAGCAATAATTTTTTTTAAATCAAACTCATAATTAGCCCCAATTCCTGCTATAAACATAGTTATTGTCCCAATAAATAATAAAATAAATATTAAATAATTAGTTAAAGCAAAATTAAATCGAATTAACAAGTAAACCCCTGCAGTTACTAAAGTAGAAGAATGAACTAGAGAAGAAACAGGAGTAGGAGCAGCTATTGCAGCAGGTAATCAAGAAGAAAATGGAATCTGGGCTCTTTTAGTTATAGCTGCTAAAACAATCAAAGAAGCAATTACACTTATTTCAAACCTATTTTTAGAAATATCAACATAAAAAATATAATTAAATCTACCATAATTCATTATTCATGCAATTGCTATTAATAAAGCTACATCTCCAATTCGATTAGTTAAAGCAGTAATTATACCTGCATTATAAGATTTAATATTTTGATAATAAATTACTAAACAATATGAAACTAAGCCTAACCCATCTCATCCTAATAAAATTCTAATTAAATTAGGACTAATAATTAATAATATTATAGATAAAACAAATATCGAAACTAATATAATAAATCGATGCAAATAAATGTCTCCTTCTATATACTCTTCTCTATAAAAAATAACTATAGAAGAAATAAATAAAACAAACCTTATAAACAATAAAGATATTCAATCTAATAAAATAGTTATTATAATTCTACAAGAATTGATATTTAATACTTCATATTCTAATATTAGACTATAATCTAATACTATAAAATTTAAACTTATTAAAAAGCTTAATACACTAAAAAATAAAAAAACTACAAAATATACTACACAAATAGAAATAATAATTTAAAGTAAAATTTACATCTTTGATACCACAAATCAATATTTTTATTAAACTATTTAAATATAATCATAATACTAAGAATTCTCTTTTTAAAATTAAAAAATTTAAAGGTAATCAATGTAATAACAATAATAAATATTCCCGAACAAATCCTCTTGAAAATGAGTATAAACCTCTAAATATCTTACCATGTTGACTATACGAATATAAATATAAAGAATACGCAGCACTAAAAAAAGACATTAAAGATAGAAATACTATAGTTAATCTATTTCATCTAACTAAACTATTAATTAGTATAATTTCTCCTAATAAATTCAAAGAAGGAGGGGCAGCCATATTACAACATCTAAAAAGAAACCATCATATTGCTATAATTGGTATTAAATTAATTAAACCCTTATTCAAATAAATTCTACGACTATGAAGTCGTTCATAAGAAATATTAGCTAAACAAAAAAGTCCTGATGAACAAAGTCCATGTGCAATTATTATAACTAAAGCCCCTCTTATTCCTCAATAACTTAATGTTAAAATTCCACTTAATACTATTCCTATATGAGCTACTGAAGAATAAGCAATTAAAGATTTAATATCAATCTGACGTAAACAAATTAAAGACACAAAAAAACCCCCTACTATTCTAATTGTAATAAAAATATAATTAATCTGAGAACCTACATTCAAAAAAATACTTATTAAACGTATAAGCCCATAACCACCTAATTTTAATATAACCCCAGCTAAAATTATAGATCCAGCTACTGGAGCTTCTACATGAGCCTTAGGAAGTCATAAATGAACAAAATACATTGGTATTTTAATAAAAAATACTATATTTATACATATATATAATAAAACACTATTTACATCATAATGTATAAAAAAAAAATCTAATGTATGAAATTTCTCATAGTAATAAAAAATTCTAATTATTATAGGTAATGAAGCAAAAAGAGTATAAAATAATAAGTAAATTCCTGCCTGTAAACGTTCAGGTTGATATCCTCAACCAATAATTAATATCAATGTAGGAATAAGTCTTAACTCAAAAAATAAGTAAAATACAAATAAATTCATTGAACTAAAAGTTATAACTAATGATAGTAACAAAATAACTATTACTAATAAAAATATATTATAGTAATAATTCTTGCTATAAATACCTTCTGAAGCTAATAATATTAAAGAACAAATTCAAAACCTAAGTAAAATTATTATAAATGACAATAAATCATACCCTAAAAAATAAGATACATATATATATATATAATTAAATCTAAATATTAACCCAAATATAAAAGTAATTAAAAAATATACATACTGATTTAATCAAAATCTATTCTTTATAAATCTTAAAGGAATCATAAATAATATTATTAAAATAAACTTTATCATAATACATTAAAAGTTTGAAAATAATCATTTCCATGAGTTCGTATTATAGAAACTAATAAAGATAATCCTAATGCCCCCTCACACACACTTATAGTTAAAAATACTATTCCAAAATAAAATTCATAATTAAAATATATTAAAAATAAATAAAGATTAAAATATAAACCTAAAATAACATACTCTAAACTCAATAATATTAAAAGTAAATGCTTACGTTTAATACAAAAAGAAACTAAACCTCTAAAATACATAATAATAGAAAATAACATACAAAAAATTAACATTAGTTTTAATAATTTAATAAAAATATTGGTCTTGTAAACCAAAAATAAGGCTTGTTCTTTTAAAACTTCAGAGAAAGAGTTAACCCCTATCGTTAATCTCCAAAATTAATATTTTAAATAAACTATTCTCTGTATCATCTTAATTTTAATAATATTATCATTTATTTGTTCAATAACATTTATATTCTTAACTCATCCTCTATCTATAGGAATAATACTCTTAACACAAACAATTATTATAGCTTTAACTATAGGATTTTTTAATATTAATTTTTGATATTCATATATTCTTTTCCTTATTATAATTGGAGGAATACTAGTTCTATTTATTTACATAACCAGAGTTGCTTCAAATGAAAAATTTCAATTTTCTATTAAAATTACTATTATAGTTACTATTCTATCTTTAGTTATATTTTTTATTATTGCTATAATAGACCCTTATTTTTCTGATATTAATAGAATTTATACAGAAACTACTTATAATTACAAAGAATATAACATATCATTTAGTAAATACTTAAGATACCCTAATATTATCATTATATATATAATAATTATCTATTTATTAATTACTTTAATTGCAGTAGTTAAAATTACTCAAATTGAAAAAGGACCTTTACGTCAAACTAACTAATGAAAACACCATTACGAAAAGCTCCCCCCTTTTAAAAATTATTAATAATAGAATTATTGATTTACCTACTCCATCTAATATTTCTGCTTGATGAAACTTCGGCTCTCTTTTAGGATTATGTTTATCAATTCAAATTATCACTGGAATCTTTTTAGCTATACATTTTACAGCTCATATTGATATAGCATTTAATAGAGTTGTACATATTTGTCGAGATGTAAACTATGGGTGATTACTTCGAACACTACATGCAAATGGGGCTTCATTTTTTTTCATCTGCATTTATCTTCATATTGGACGAGGTATATACTATAGAAGTTACAATCTTCATTTAACCTGAACAATTGGAGTTTTAATCTTATTTATAGTAATAGCAACAGCATTTTTAGGATATGTTTTACCTTGAGGTCAAATATCTTTTTGAGGAGCTACTGTTATTACTAATCTATTATCAGCTATTCCTTACTTAGGAAATACTATTGTACAATGGCTTTGAGGAGGATTCGCTGTTGATAATGCTACTTTAACACGATTTTTTACTCTACACTTTTTATTACCTTTTATCATTATAGCACTAGTCATCATTCATTTACTATTTTTACATCAAACAGGATCAAATAACCCTTTAGGAGTAAATAGAAATATTGATAAAGTTCCATTCCATCCTTACTTTACATATAAGGATACATTTGGATTTATCATTATAAGAATAATACTAGTTTTCTTAGTTTTAACAAGACCTTACTTACTAGGAGATCCAGAAAATTTTACCCCAGCAAATCCCTTAGTTACTCCAGTTCATATTCAACCTGAATGATACTTTCTATTTGCTTATGCTATTTTACGTTCTATTCCTAATAAACTTGGAGGTGTAATTGCTTTAGTAATATCTATTGCCATCCTATTTATTATACCAATAATTAATAAAAAAAAATTTTCTAGAACTCAATTTTACCCAATTAACAAAATTTTATTTTGATCTTTTGTATCTATTGTAATTTTATTAACATGAATTGGAGCACGGCCAGTTGAAGATCCATATATTCTAACTGGACAAATTTTAACAGTATTATATTTTATTTATTACTTTATTAACCCAATAATTCATATAATCTGAGACTATATTATTTTCAAAAATTAGTTAATGAACTTGTATAAGTGTATATTTTGAAAATATAAAAAAGAGTAAATCCTCTATTAACTTTACTAAATTTTATTCACTAAATTAAAAATGAAAATATTCATAATTTTAAACCTAAAAAAAATAATAAAAAATTTAAAGCTACAGGTAAAAACCCCTTTCAACATAAATATATCAATTTATCATAACGATATCGAGGAAGAGTACCTCGAACTCACACCCAAACAAAAGCTATAAAAACTAACTTTATATAAAACCCAAAACTAAAAATATTACCACCTAAAAATAATATTACACATAATATTCTTATAAATAAAATTCTTGAATATTCTGCTAAAAAAATTAAAGCAAATCCCCCACTTCTATACTCAACATTAAATCCAGAAACTAACTCTGATTCTCCTTCAGCAAAATCAAAAGGAGTACGATTAGTTTCAGCTAAGCTTGAAGCTAATCACATTATTCTTAAAGGGAGACACAAAAAAATAAATCATACTATACTTTGAAATTTCATAAAATCCAAAATATTTAAACTTAAAATTAAAAATAAAAAAGATAATAAAATTAATGACAAGCTAACTTCATATGAAATTGTTTGAGCTACAGAACGAATACCACCTAATAAAGCATAATTTGAATTTGATGACCACCCAGCAATTATAATAGTATAAACACTCAAACTTGAACACATATAAAAAATATAAAATTCCTAAATTAAAATTAAATAAGAAGGTAAAAAAAGGTATACATATTCATAATAATAGAGATAAAAATAAATTAAAAACTGGAGATATAAAATAAATAATAAAATTAGATATTAAAGGATAAGTTTGTTCTTTAGTAAATAACTTAATTGCATCTCTAAAAGGTTGTGGAATACCTATAAATCCTACCTTATTAGGACCCTTACGAATTTGAATATATCCTAAAACTTTACGCTCTATTAAAGTTAAAAATGCAACTCCTACCAACACACATACTAATAAAATTAATCTAGTTAATAATAATAATAACAAATCACATAATATAATGTATTACCTGTGTAATAAATACACATATTTAAAGTCTAAATTTAAAGCACTAATCTGCCAAAGTAATTATTCCTATTCAAACTATATTAATTATTAAGAATACCTGATCCTTTCGTACTAAGGTATCCAAATTTTTTAAAGATAGAAACCAACCTGGCTCACGCCGGTTTAAACTCAGATCATGTAAAATTTTAAAGGTCGAACAGACCTAACCTTTTAGCCCCTACACCAAAAGTTAATTTTAATCCAACATCGAGGTCGCAAACTCTTTTTTCGATAAGAACTCTAAAAAAAAATTACGCTGTTATCCCTAAGGTAATTTAATCTTATAATCATAAAAAATGGATCATTAAACCATAAATCAATGTAAAAATATAAAAAAAAGTTTATTTAATTTTTCTGCTGCCCCAGCAAAATAATTTTTTATATCAAAAATATAAACATACTAAAATTCTTTAATATAAAAAATTATAAAACTCTATAGGGTCTTCTCGTCTTTTAAATACATATAAGCTTTTTTACTTATAAATAAAATTCTACATTCAATTAAATTGAGACAGTTATTTTCTCGTCCAACCGTTCATTCCAGCTTTCAATTAAAAAACTAATGATTATGCTACCTTTGCACGGTCAAATTACCGCGGCCATTCAACTCCTCATTGGGCAGGTCAGACTTTAAATTATAATCAAAAAGACATGTTTTTAATAAACAGGCGGAAAATCCATTTGCCGAGTTCCTTAATTCAACCTTGACTCTACAATTAAATTATACATTAAATCATATACTAATTTTATCATTATTACTTATAAAATACAATTATATATATTATCTTAATAAAAAATTTAAAAACTATATAAATCTTATCCTAATAAAAATTATTTATAACAAACTAAAGATAAACACTTCCAATCCTACTAATTTTTATTCAAAATATATTATTTTTAATACTTTATTTTAAAGCTTATCCCCTAAAATATTACTTTTTATATAAATATCACTAATAAATTAACTCTATTTAATATAAAAACTAAATTAAATTTATTTCTTAAGAAACTAGATATCTTAAAAAACGTATAACGTTTCATTTCTAATATAATATTATAAAAATTTATGCCACAATTAAATTTATATTATATTAGCTCTTTATAATTCGAGAAAATTAAATAATTAACATATTTTAATAAACCCTGATACACAAGGTACAAAAAATTAATTTTTCTTTTAAATAAATAAACCTCCATTTATTTATATAACCTATCTCTATACTAATTAACTATAATAAAAATTTTAATTTCTAACCAATACTTCTATAAAAAATACTTTTTTTATAAATACTTATATATATAAATCTATTTTTTCAAATTAAATTGATTTTCACAACTAACTTTTTAATGTAAATAAAATACTTTTTAACAAGCTCTAATTTGTTCATTCCAGGTACACTTTCCAGTACACCTACTATGTTACGACTTATCCCTCTTTGGAGAGGGAGCGACGGGCGATATGTGCATATTCTAGAGCTAAACTCATATAATTTAACTTAATTATATTACTTTCAAATCCACTTTATAAAATAATGTTAATTATTCCAACCATCTAAATCAATTTATTGTAACCCATCTCTTCTTATCTATACGCTGTATCTTGATCTGATTTCCTTTATTTATATAAATTTTGAACATTCCCAATTCTTTAAAAACATTCCACCTACGACGATATACAAACCTTTAAAATAAGTATGATTAATCGTGGATCATCAATTACAGGACAGGTTCCTCTGAGCAGACTAAAATACCGCCAAATCCTTTAAATTTCAAGAACATAACTACTACTACTCAAGCATCTAAAATTTGCATTTCCAATAATAGGGTATCTAATCCTAGTCTATTAAAGAAATCTCATAGCCTCATTTTTTAATTTTACAAGTTTAATCAAAATTACTAATTTCACCTAATAACATCAACTTTTACTAAAAATAAAAATAACTTATTATATACTGAACAAATTTAATTGCATTGTCTGTGTAACCGCAACTGCTGGCACAAACTTGGTCAATACTATTATAAATTCCTAAATCAAAATCTCTTTTATTTTTAATCTTCACTATTGCGGCTTTATAAATAAATATACATTAAATTTACCTATTTAAAATAAATCCATTAAGCACTAAAATTCACATATAAAATAATTTATAAATTAAAATTTCAAGCTAGAATAAAACTTTATTTTAACCTATATATACATAAATCATATAAAAAAACGGTACCTCCCTATATATTAAATATAATTAACATATAAATATCCAACAACCCCCTTAAAATTGTCTATATTTCATAAGTTATAACCATTTAATGGTATCTCCCCTATACATTTTATAAAATTAACATATAAATATCAAACAACCCCCTTAAAATTGTCTATATTTAATAAGTTATAACCATTAAACGGTATCTCCCCTATACATTTTATAAAATTAACATATAAATATCAAACAACCCCCTTAAAATTGTCTATATTTAATAAGTTATAACCATTAAACGGTATCTCCCCTATACATTTCATAAAATTAACATATAAATATCAAACAACCCCCTTAAAATTGCTTGTATTTTATGAATTATAACCATTTAATGGTATCTCCCCTATACATTTTATAAAATTAACATATAAATATCAAACAACCCCCTTAAAATTGTCTATATTTAATAAGTTATAACCATTAAACGGTATCTCCCCTATACATTTCATAAAATTAACATATAAATATCAAACAACCCCCCTAAAATTGTCTATATTTAATAAGTTATAACCATTAAACGGTATCTCCCCTATACATTTTATAAAATTAACATATAAATATCAAACAACCCCCTTAAAATTGCTTGTATTTTATGAATTATAACCATTTAATGGTATCTCCCCTATACATTTTATAAAATTAACATATAAATACCAAACAACCCCCTTAAAATTGTCTATATTTAATAAGTTATAACCATTTAATGGTATCTCCCCTATACATTTCATAAAATTAACATATAAATATCAAACAACCCCCTTAAAATTGTTTATATTTCATAAGTTATAACCATTTAATGGTATCTCCCCTATACATTTTATAAAATTAACATATAAATATCAAACAACCCCCTTAAAATTGTCTATATTTAATAAGTTATAACCATTAAACGGTATCTCCCCTATACATTTCATAAAATTAACATATAAATATCAAACAACCCCCTTAAAATTGTCTATATTTAATAAGTTATAACCATTAAATGGTATCTCCCCTATACATTTTATAAAATTAACATATAAATATCAAACAACCCCCTTAAAATTGCTTGTATTTTATGAATTATAACCATTTAATGGTATCTCCCCTATACATTTTTATAAAATTAACATATAAATATCAAACAACATTTTATAAAATTAACATATAAATAACATATAAAACAAACCCCCTTAAAATTGTCTATATTTCATAAGTTATAACCATTTAATGGTATCTTCCCTATACATTTATAAAATTAACATATAAATATCAAACAACCCCCTTAAAATTGCTTGTATTTTATAAGTTATAATTAATAACCATTTAATGGTATCTCCCCTATACATTTTATAAAATTAACATATAAATATCAAACAACCCCCTTAAAATTGTCTATATTTCATAAGTTATAACCATTTAATGGTATCTCTTCCCTATACATTACATAAAATTAACATATAAATATCAAACAACCCCCTTAAAATTGCTTGTATTTTATGAATTATAACTATTAAATGGTATCTCCCATACACATTGTATAAAATTAACGTATAAATATCAAACAACAACCCCTTAAAATTGCTTGTATTTTATGAATTATAACTATTAAATGGTATCTTCCATACACATTACATAAAATTAACGCATAAATATCAAACAACCCCCTTAAAATTGCTTGTATTTTATGAATTATAACCATTTAACAATACTTCACTTATACATTATAAAATACCAACATATAAATATAAAACAATCCCCCCAAATTGTTTATATTTTATAGATTATAACTATAAAACAGTATCTTTCATATACATTATATAAAATTAACGTATAAATATCAAACAACCCCCTTAAAATTGCTTGTATTTTATGAATTATAACCATTTAACAATACTTCACTTATACATTATAAAATACCAACATACAAATATAAAACAATCCCCCCAAATTGTTTATATTTTATAGATTATAACTATAAAACAGTACCTTCCCTATACATTACATAAAATTAACGTATAAATATCAAACAACCCCCTTAAAATTGTTTGTATTTCACTTCAATATCATACAATATATATAATCTAAAATTTTCATCCAACAAAATCCCTACTATATAATTTTCACTTCTTAAACATATTTGATATCTATATTTAAATTATTTATAATTCATAAATAATATTTATTTACCAAACAAAACCTTTAATTTAATACAATTACTATAAAATTTCCATCTATATGTAATATTCAATTATTTGATAAAACTAATTTAAAAGTTTAAGTATAACACTTTTTACATAAACTAATATTTTATTACTAGTAAATATTAGTTTAAAAAATATGTAATATAATTACTACTGTAATATAATTCAATTCATAAAAAATAATTAATTATAATTAATATTAAGTATTTACAATATTATATCCCCAAATTCAAATGTTTTATATATATAATATACTATTTATTTTATTAAATAATTATTAAGGGAATTTGTATTAATTTATTATATTACATATTTCTATATTATTAAATTAAAGTAGTTTTTTTTTTTTTTTTCTGGTATAATTTTTAAAAATATTAATTATTTAATACTTTCTATATAAATGTTTAATTAGTTATATATATATCTATAAATTCTTAATCATTATTTAGATAATTAATATTTTATATATTAAATATTTATATATCAATAAATATATATTATAATACATATAAATATATATATATATATATAGTAAATTTAGTTATATATAAAAAAATTAATAATAATTTGCTTTTAATTTTTTTTTCACTTAGATCTTTTATATATCTAGATTCTAATGTATTAAAAGTAAACTAAATGTTAATGAATTAACTTATATATAAATATTCTAATGTTAATTAATCTATCAAAACATATAAAAAAATAATGTTATTAAATAGATTCTTTATAAATAATAATGTTAATATATATATATTGTATATTAATATTCTTAATATATAAATTTAGTAAACATTTATATTTAATACCCCCCTAAAAATTTTTTCTAAAACGTGACGATTTTTGCAAACCCAACTCCGTACAATGCTTAAAAATGGCCCTTTTTTGAAAATTAAAATGTGCACGGAAAATGCAAAAAAATGCACATTTTTGAAAAATTTTGAATTCTTGAAAGTGCTCTTAAACCAAACCCCTGTAAGACCACTTTTCAACCCCCCTAATTACTAAAATTTATCCGAAATTACTAAGAAAAATTCACGTTTTACTCACAGGAATTTGTATTACAAAATCAATTCCACAAACTTTTTTTTTTTTTTTTTTTTTGTTAAATCAAATGTCAAACAAGCCCTATTTTTTTTTTTTGGTGAAGGATAGATTTTAGTAAAATATTAAACCCTCATAATTGTATTTAATTTAGCCCTTTAAACCAAATCACCTTAGCATTTTTTATGCATTTATACCAACTTATTTATGTAAAACCCTCTATATATAAAGTTTTAATGAAGTGTCTGATTATAGAGTTATTTTGATAGAGTAAAACAAGTGAGGTTTCACCTTCATTATAATTAACAGAATTAAACTATTTCTTTAGGCTTCAAAAACCTAAGTACATTATATACTAAATTATAAAAAGATAAGCTAATTAAGCTACTGGGCTCATACCCCATCAATAAAGGTTCCAATCCTTTTCTTTTTAATGTACTATAAATTATTATTTTCAATTTCCCTTATAATTGGAACATTAATCACCGTTTCATCCTATTCTTGAATAGGAATGTGAATAGGGCTAGAAATTAATTTACTCTCTATAATCCCCCTTATTAGAGATTCTAAAAATATAATAGCCTCAGAAGCAGCCTTAAAATACTTTATTATTCAAACAATAGCTTCTACTTTACTTCTATTCTCCATTATTATAATATCAATAAAATTCATGTACCAAATAAATTTAATCACTTATTTTAACTTAATATTTAATACTTCATTACTAATCAAAATAGGAGCAGCCCCCTTCCATTTTTGATTCCCGGAAGTAATAGAAGGATTAAATTGATTAAATGCAATTATTATATTAACATGACAAAAACTAAGTCCTATAGTTTTATTAACCTATTCTAATACTACTCCTTTATATTTAATCTTAGTAATTCTATTCAGAATAACTATTAGAGGAATTATAGGTCTTAACCAAACAAGTTTACGTAAAATTCTTGCTTATTCTTCAATTAATCATATTGGCTGAATAATTAGCTCTATCCTTTTAATTGAAATCATCTGATTTTATTATTTTATCATTTACTCTATTATTACTATTAATATCGCTTCTATATTTTACAAATTTAACCTTTTTCATGTAAATCAACTTTATATTTCAATAAATCAAAATCTAATATTTAAACTATTTTTCATTTTAAATTTTTTATCCCTTGGAGGATTACCCCCATTTTTAGGATTTTTCCCTAAATGACTTACTATTCAAACATTAATTCAGAGAAATTTATATGCAATTGCTTTTATTATGATTTTAATAACCTTAATAACTTTATATTTCTATTTACGAATTACTTTTTCTACATTTTTACTAAGAAAAACAATGCTTTCTTACTATACTCAACCCAAAATTAATAATAACTTATTAATAACATTCAATTTCATTACATTAAACAGATTAATCTTAACTACATTCTTATTTAACTTCCTTTAAATTTTACTAAATCTAAGGATTTAAGTTAAATATAAACTAAGAACCTTCAAAGTTCTAAATAAAGTAAGATCTTTAAGCCTTAGAGCTAACTCACCTTTAAATTTGCAATTTAATGTTCTTTTTAAACTATAAAACTTGATAAAAGAAACTAATTTCGTATGTAAATTTACAATTTACCGCCTATTACTCGGCCATTTTATCGAATAAATGGCTATTCTCAACAAATCACAAAGATATTGGAACTTTATATTTCCTATTCGGCAGATGGGCCGGAATAGTAGGAACTTCTTTAAGATTACTAATTCGAGCAGAATTAGGAAACCCTGGATCTCTAATTGGAGATGACCAAATTTATAACGTAATTGTAACAGCTCATGCTTTCATTATAATTTTTTTCATAGTAATACCAATCATAATTGGAGGTTTTGGAAATTGACTAGTACCCTTAATATTAGGAGCTCCTGATATAGCTTTCCCTCGTATAAACAATATAAGATTTTGGCTTCTACCCCCTTCTCTAACCCTACTTCTAATAAGTAGATTAGTAGAAAATGGAGCTGGAACCGGCTGAACAGTTTACCCCCACTCTCAGCTAATATTGCCCATAGAGGAGCTTCTGTAGATTTAGCTATTTTCAGATTACATTTAGCTGGAATTAGTTCAATTTTAGGAGCAGTCAATTTTATTACTACAGTAATTAATATACGATCAACAGGAATAACTTTTGACCGAATACCCTTATTTGTTTGATCAGTTGTATTAACAGCTTTACTTTTATTACTTTCACTTCCAGTATTAGCAGGAGCTATTACTATATTACTCACAGATCGTAATATTAATACATCTTTCTTTGATCCCGCAGGAGGTGGAGATCCTATTTTATACCAACATCTATTTTGATTTTTTGGACACCCTGAAGTTTATATTTTAATTTTACCAGGATTTGGAATAATTTCTCACATTATTAGCCAAGAAAGAAGAAAAAAAGAAACTTTTGGAACATTAGGAATAATTTATGCTATAATAGCAATTGGATTATTAGGCTTTATTGTTTGAGCTCACCATATATTTACAGTTGGTATAGATGTTGATACCCGAGCTTACTTTACTTCAGCTACAATAATTATTGCTGTTCCTACAGGAATTAAAATTTTTAGATGATTAGCAACTCTTCATGGTTCTCAACTTAACTATTCACCTTCTCTTCTATGAGCATTAGGATTTGTATTTCTATTTACTGTTGGAGGATTAACTGGAGTAATTTTAGCTAACTCTTCTATTGATATTATTTTACATGACACTTACTACGTTGTAGCTCATTTTCATTATGTTTTATCTATAGGTGCAGTATTTGCTATTATAGCAGGATTTGTACATTGATTTCCTTTATTTACAGGATTAACTATAAATACAAAATTCCTTAAAATTCAATTCCTTACAATATTTATTGGAGTAAATATAACCTTTTTTCCACAACATTTTCTAGGGCTAAGTGGAATACCTCGACGTTACTCAGATTACCCAGATGCTTACACAACTTGAAATATTATTTCTTCTATTGGATCTCTAATTTCACTAGTAAGAATTTTTATCTTTCTTTTTACTATTTGAGATAGATTTGTTTCTATACGTAAAAGAATTTCTCCATTAAGAATATCAACATCAATCGAATGATTACAAAATATACCACCCGCTGAACACAGATATTCTGAACTTCCAATGCTTACTAATTTCTAATATGGCAGATTAGTGCAATGGATTTAAACCCCATATATAAAGCTTAAACTTTTTTTAGAAATCGCAACTTGAAATACTCTTTTACTCCAAGATAGAGCATCCCCTTTAATAGAACAACTTTCATTCTTTCATAATCATGCTTTATTAATTTTATTAATAATTACAGTTCTTGTAGGATATCTAATAAGAACATTATTTTTTAATAAATTTAATCATCGATTTTTATTAGATGGTCAAACTATTGAAATTATTTGAACTATTCTTCCAGCAATTACGCTGATCTTTATTGCCTTACCATCTCTACGTCTACTTTACTTATTAGATGAAGTTAATAACCCTTTAGTTACTATTAAAACTATTGGACACCAATGATA
This sequence comes from Holotrichia oblita, assembly GCA_023690525.1. NCBI lineage: Eukaryota > Metazoa > Arthropoda > Insecta > Coleoptera > Scarabaeidae > Holotrichia > Holotrichia oblita. The sequence continues at coordinate 34,362,794 of CM043021.1, read as the reverse complement.
CTGATCTTATGAATATAGAGATTTTATAAATTTTGAATTTGATTCCTATATAATCCCTTCTATAGAAATAATCCCACAAAATTTTCGTTTATTAGATGTTGATAATCGAGTTATTTTACCCTTTAATTCACAAATTCGAATAATAGTTACAGCTGCTGATGTAATTCATTCTTGAACAATCCCAGCTTTTAGAGTAAAAATTGATGCAACTCCTGGGCGATTAAATCAAATTAGATTTTTAATTAATCGAACTGGATTATTCTATGGGCAATGTTCAGAAATTTGTGGAGCCAATCATAGTTTTATACCTATTACAGTAGAAAGAATTTCACCTTCTTACTTTACTAAATGAGTATCAAAAATAAATAACTTATCATTAGGTGACTGAAAGTAAGTAATGGTCTCTTAAACCAACAAATAGTAGTTTAACACCTACTTCTAATGGCCAAAAATTTAGTTAAAATATAACATTAGTTTGTCATACTAAAATAATCAATTTTTGATAATTTTTAATTCCACAAATAGCACCATTAAATTGATTAGCCTTGTTTATTATATTTATTATAGTATTTCTACTTTTTAATGTACTAAATTACTTTTCTTATATACAACCTGCTAAGTCTAAAGAATTCAAGCCTAGAACTAAAAAAATTAACTGAAAATGATAACAAATTTATTTTCTTCATTTGACCCTTCAACTTCTTTTAGCTTATCTTTAAATTGATTAAGTACATTTTTAGGTTTATTATTTATTCCTCCAATATTTTGATTAATTCCTTCCCGGTATGGCTATGCTTGAGTAAAAATTATTTTAACTCTTCATCAAGAATTTAAGGTCTTAATTGGAAATAACATAGTAAAAGGAAGAACTTTAATTTTTATCTCTTTATTTTCAATAATTGTTTTTAATAACTTTTTAGGATTATTCCCTTATATTTTTACAAGTACAAGTCATTTGATTATAACATTATCTTTAGCCCTACCTTTATGATTAAGATTTATACTTTATGGTTGAATTAACAATACAATTCATATATTTGCTCATTTAGTTCCTCAAGGAACTCCCCCTGCTTTAATAGCTTTTATAGTAATTATTGAAACTATCAGAAATGTAATTCGACCTGGAACATTAGCTGTTCGATTAGCTGCTAATATAATTGCAGGACATCTTTTAATGACATTATTAGGAAATACAGGTTCAAATTTAACTACAGTAATATTAGGAATTTTACTTATTACACAAATTTTACTATTAATTCTTGAGTCAGCTGTTGCTATTATCCAATCTTATGTATTTGCTGTTTTAAGAACTTTATACTCTAGAGAAATTAACTAATGTCAAGACATAAAAATCATCCTTACCATTTAGTTGATGCAAGACCATGACCTATTTTAGGAGCATTTAGTGCTATAATTACAATAATTGGAATTATTAAATGATTCCATTTTTATAATAACTCATTATTTTTATTAGGAACATTAATTACAATTATAATTATAATTCAATGATGACGAGACATTACACGAGAAGGGACTTTCCAAGGATTACATACTTACCCAGTTACAATAGGATTACGATGAGGAATAATTTTATTTATTACATCTGAAGTATTTTTTTTTATTTCATTTTTCTGAGCTTTCTTTCATAGTAGTTTAACACCTACTATTGAACTAGGAATAATATGACCTCCAAAAGGAATTACTCCTTTTAATCCCCTTCAAATTCCATTATTAAATACTTTAATTTTATTAACTTCTGGGTTAACTGTAACCTGAGCTCACCATAGTTTAATAGAAAATGATTTTAATCAAACAACTCAAGGATTAGCTCTTACTGTTTTATTAGGAATTTACTTTACTATACTCCAAGCTTATGAATACATTGAAGCCCCCTTTACTATTGCAGATTCTGTTTATGGATCTACATTCTTTATTGCAACAGGATTCCATGGTTTACATGTAATTATTGGTACAACTTTTTTAGCTGTGTGTTTACTACGACATTTAAATAACCATTTTTCTTGTATTCATCATTTTGGTTTTGAAGCTGCTGCTTGATACTGACATTTTGTTGATGTAGTTTGGCTTTTCCTTTATATTTCTATTTATTGATGAGGTAGATATTTATATAGTATAATAATTATAGTTGATTTCCAATCAAAAGATCTAAATAATTTAGTATAAATAATCATTATAATTTGATATATAAGTTTAATTATCTTTAGAATTGCTTTTATTTTAATTTTATTATCATTTATTATTTCAAAAAAAAGATTTATAGATCGGGAAAAAGCTTCCCCATTTGAGTGTGGATTTGACCCTAAAAGTTCCGCTCGTTTACCCTTTTCTTTACAATTCTTTCTAATTGCAGTAATTTTCCTTATTTTTGATGTAGAAATTACACTATTAATTCCATTAATTTTAACCCTTAAAATTACAAATATTTCTATATATACATATATTGCTATCTTCTTTTTACTAATTCTTTTACTAGGACTTTATCATGAATGAAATCAAGGAGCATTAAATTGAGCTTTATAGGGTAATAGTTAATTATAACATTTAACTTGCACTTAAAAAGTATTGATTCTTCAATTTACCTTAAATAAGAAACAATAATTTGTATTTAGTTTCGACCTAAAAGTTAGGTGTTATCCACCCTTATTTATTAATTGAAACCAAAATAGAGGTATATCACTGTTAATGATATCAATGAGAAATTCTCCAATTAAGGAAATATGTGATTCAAGAATAAGCTTCTAACTTAATTCTTTAGCAGTGTAAGTCTGTTAATATTTCTATTTATATAGTTTAATAAAACCTTACATTTTCATTGTAAAATTAGAATAAATTTTCTTATAAATATTTAAAAGTAAACTCTACTTCCCTGATAACTTCACTATCATACTCTATACATAAGCTATTTAAATTAAATATATAATACTATATAAATTACCCATATTACAATTAAAAGTATAAAAATCTTATAATTATTGTTATATAAAAATTGTAAAAACATAGAACTTTGCCTAAGTTTTGTATATAAATTTTGGCTTCCGTAATATTCAGATCAACCTTGGTCTACTGTTTTATAAATTTTATCCCCTAAATTAATAGGATAATAATTTAAACCAAAAGTTGAAATATATGGCATATTTCATATAGATGAAAAAAAAAAGACTAGATTTTAACCACATTAAAGCCTTTAAATCATAATTTAAAGAAAATTTAGATACTTCAAACCCAATTCAAGCACCTAAAAACGTAACAATTAATGCTATTATTTTTATAATAAAAGGTAAACAAATAAAATAAGGAGTAGGAAATATAAGTCATATTAATATTCTCCCGCCAAAAATAACTAATAAAATAAGACCAGATATACCCTGAAGTATAATTTTACCTCTATCATTAATTTTACTTAATGAAATATAATTAAAATTACCTACTAATACATAATAAATTAAACGAAAAGTGTAACAAACTGTTAAACCTGTCGAAATAAAAAAAATAATATAAATATAGATATTTAGATACCTTATAGATACTACTTCTAAAATAAGATCTTTTGAATAAAATCCAGATAAAAAAGGTAAACCACATAGAGATAAGTTAGAAATTACAAAATAGGAACAAGTTATAGGTATAATTTTTACTATTCCACCTATATAACGGATATCTTGACAATTACCTAAATTATGAATTATACATCCAGCACATATGAATAATAAAGCCTTAAATAGGGCATGAGTTAATAAATGAAATAAAGCTAAAGAATATTCTCCTATAGACAAAATTCTCATTATTAAACCTAATTGACTTAAAGTTGATAGAGCAATAATTTTTTTTAAATCAAACTCATAATTAGCCCCAATTCCTGCTATAAACATAGTTATTGTCCCAATAAATAATAAAATAAATATTAAATAATTAGTTAAAGCAAAATTAAATCGAATTAACAAGTAAACCCCTGCAGTTACTAAAGTAGAAGAATGAACTAGAGAAGAAACAGGAGTAGGAGCAGCTATTGCAGCAGGTAATCAAGAAGAAAATGGAATCTGGGCTCTTTTAGTTATAGCTGCTAAAACAATCAAAGAAGCAATTACACTTATTTCAAACCTATTTTTAGAAATATCAACATAAAAAATATAATTAAATCTACCATAATTCATTATTCATGCAATTGCTATTAATAAAGCTACATCTCCAATTCGATTAGTTAAAGCAGTAATTATACCTGCATTATAAGATTTAATATTTTGATAATAAATTACTAAACAATATGAAACTAAGCCTAACCCATCTCATCCTAATAAAATTCTAATTAAATTAGGACTAATAATTAATAATATTATAGATAAAACAAATATCGAAACTAATATAATAAATCGATGCAAATAAATGTCTCCTTCTATATACTCTTCTCTATAAAAAATAACTATAGAAGAAATAAATAAAACAAACCTTATAAACAATAAAGATATTCAATCTAATAAAATAGTTATTATAATTCTACAAGAATTGATATTTAATACTTCATATTCTAATATTAGACTATAATCTAATACTATAAAATTTAAACTTATTAAAAAGCTTAATACACTAAAAAATAAAAAAACTACAAAATATACTACACAAATAGAAATAATAATTTAAAGTAAAATTTACATCTTTGATACCACAAATCAATATTTTTATTAAACTATTTAAATATAATCATAATACTAAGAATTCTCTTTTTAAAATTAAAAAATTTAAAGGTAATCAATGTAATAACAATAATAAATATTCCCGAACAAATCCTCTTGAAAATGAGTATAAACCTCTAAATATCTTACCATGTTGACTATACGAATATAAATATAAAGAATACGCAGCACTAAAAAAAGACATTAAAGATAGAAATACTATAGTTAATCTATTTCATCTAACTAAACTATTAATTAGTATAATTTCTCCTAATAAATTCAAAGAAGGAGGGGCAGCCATATTACAACATCTAAAAAGAAACCATCATATTGCTATAATTGGTATTAAATTAATTAAACCCTTATTCAAATAAATTCTACGACTATGAAGTCGTTCATAAGAAATATTAGCTAAACAAAAAAGTCCTGATGAACAAAGTCCATGTGCAATTATTATAACTAAAGCCCCTCTTATTCCTCAATAACTTAATGTTAAAATTCCACTTAATACTATTCCTATATGAGCTACTGAAGAATAAGCAATTAAAGATTTAATATCAATCTGACGTAAACAAATTAAAGACACAAAAAAACCCCCTACTATTCTAATTGTAATAAAAATATAATTAATCTGAGAACCTACATTCAAAAAAATACTTATTAAACGTATAAGCCCATAACCACCTAATTTTAATATAACCCCAGCTAAAATTATAGATCCAGCTACTGGAGCTTCTACATGAGCCTTAGGAAGTCATAAATGAACAAAATACATTGGTATTTTAATAAAAAATACTATATTTATACATATATATAATAAAACACTATTTACATCATAATGTATAAAAAAAAAATCTAATGTATGAAATTTCTCATAGTAATAAAAAATTCTAATTATTATAGGTAATGAAGCAAAAAGAGTATAAAATAATAAGTAAATTCCTGCCTGTAAACGTTCAGGTTGATATCCTCAACCAATAATTAATATCAATGTAGGAATAAGTCTTAACTCAAAAAATAAGTAAAATACAAATAAATTCATTGAACTAAAAGTTATAACTAATGATAGTAACAAAATAACTATTACTAATAAAAATATATTATAGTAATAATTCTTGCTATAAATACCTTCTGAAGCTAATAATATTAAAGAACAAATTCAAAACCTAAGTAAAATTATTATAAATGACAATAAATCATACCCTAAAAAATAAGATACATATATATATATATAATTAAATCTAAATATTAACCCAAATATAAAAGTAATTAAAAAATATACATACTGATTTAATCAAAATCTATTCTTTATAAATCTTAAAGGAATCATAAATAATATTATTAAAATAAACTTTATCATAATACATTAAAAGTTTGAAAATAATCATTTCCATGAGTTCGTATTATAGAAACTAATAAAGATAATCCTAATGCCCCCTCACACACACTTATAGTTAAAAATACTATTCCAAAATAAAATTCATAATTAAAATATATTAAAAATAAATAAAGATTAAAATATAAACCTAAAATAACATACTCTAAACTCAATAATATTAAAAGTAAATGCTTACGTTTAATACAAAAAGAAACTAAACCTCTAAAATACATAATAATAGAAAATAACATACAAAAAATTAACATTAGTTTTAATAATTTAATAAAAATATTGGTCTTGTAAACCAAAAATAAGGCTTGTTCTTTTAAAACTTCAGAGAAAGAGTTAACCCCTATCGTTAATCTCCAAAATTAATATTTTAAATAAACTATTCTCTGTATCATCTTAATTTTAATAATATTATCATTTATTTGTTCAATAACATTTATATTCTTAACTCATCCTCTATCTATAGGAATAATACTCTTAACACAAACAATTATTATAGCTTTAACTATAGGATTTTTTAATATTAATTTTTGATATTCATATATTCTTTTCCTTATTATAATTGGAGGAATACTAGTTCTATTTATTTACATAACCAGAGTTGCTTCAAATGAAAAATTTCAATTTTCTATTAAAATTACTATTATAGTTACTATTCTATCTTTAGTTATATTTTTTATTATTGCTATAATAGACCCTTATTTTTCTGATATTAATAGAATTTATACAGAAACTACTTATAATTACAAAGAATATAACATATCATTTAGTAAATACTTAAGATACCCTAATATTATCATTATATATATAATAATTATCTATTTATTAATTACTTTAATTGCAGTAGTTAAAATTACTCAAATTGAAAAAGGACCTTTACGTCAAACTAACTAATGAAAACACCATTACGAAAAGCTTCCCCCTTTTAAAAATTATTAATAATAGAATTATTGATTTACCTACTCCATCTAATATTTCTGCTTGATGAAACTTCGGCTCTCTTTTAGGATTATGTTTATCAATTCAAATTATCACTGGAATCTTTTTAGCTATACATTTTACAGCTCATATTGATATAGCATTTAATAGAGTTGTACATATTTGTCGAGATGTAAACTATGGGTGATTACTTCGAACACTACATGCAAATGGGGCTTCATTTTTTTTCATCTGCATTTATCTTCATATTGGACGAGGTATATACTATAGAAGTTACAATCTTCATTTAACCTGAACAATTGGAGTTTTAATCTTATTTATAGTAATAGCAACAGCATTTTTAGGATATGTTTTACCTTGAGGTCAAATATCTTTTTGAGGAGCTACTGTTATTACTAATCTATTATCAGCTATTCCTTACTTAGGAAATACTATTGTACAATGGCTTTGAGGAGGATTCGCTGTTGATAATGCTACTTTAACACGATTTTTTACTCTACACTTTTTATTACCTTTTATCATTATAGCACTAGTCATCATTCATTTACTATTTTTACATCAAACAGGATCAAATAACCCTTTAGGAGTAAATAGAAATATTGATAAAGTTCCATTCCATCCTTACTTTACATATAAGGATACATTTGGATTTATCATTATAAGAATAATACTAGTTTTCTTAGTTTTAACAAGACCTTACTTACTAGGAGATCCAGAAAATTTTACCCCAGCAAATCCCTTAGTTACTCCAGTTCATATTCAACCTGAATGATACTTTCTATTTGCTTATGCTATTTTACGTTCTATTCCTAATAAACTTGGAGGTGTAATTGCTTTAGTAATATCTATTGCCATCCTATTTATTATACCAATAATTAATAAAAAAAAATTTTCTAGAACTCAATTTTACCCAATTAACAAAATTTTATTTTGATCTTTTGTATCTATTGTAATTTTATTAACATGAATTGGAGCACGGCCAGTTGAAGATCCATATATTCTAACTGGACAAATTTTAACAGTATTATATTTTATTTATTACTTTATTAACCCAATAATTCATATAATCTGAGACTATATTATTTTCAAAAATTAGTTAATGAACTTGTATAAGTGTATATTTTGAAAATATAAAAAAGAGTAAATCCTCTATTAACTTTACTAAATTTTATTCACTAAATTAAAAATGAAAATATTCATAATTTTAAACCTAAAAAAAATAATAAAAAATTTAAAGCTACAGGTAAAAACCCCTTTCAACATAAATATATCAATTTATCATAACGATATCGAGGAAGAGTACCTCGAACTCACACCCAAACAAAAGCTATAAAAACTAACTTTATATAAAACCCAAAACTAAAAATATTACCACCTAAAAATAATATTACACATAATATTCTTATAAATAAAATTCTTGAATATTCTGCTAAAAAAATTAAAGCAAATCCCCCACTTCTATACTCAACATTAAATCCAGAAACTAACTCTGATTCTCCTTCAGCAAAATCAAAAGGAGTACGATTAGTTTCAGCTAAACTTGAAGCTAATCACATTATTCTTAAAGGGAGACACAAAAAAATAAATCATACTATACTTTGAAATTTCATAAAATCCAAAATATTTAAACTTAAAATTAAAAATAAAAAAGATAATAAAATTAATGACAAGCTAACTTCATATGAAATTGTTTGAGCTACAGAACGAATACCACCTAATAAAGCATAATTTGAATTTGATGACCACCCAGCAATTATAATAGTATAAACACTCAAACTTGAACAACATAAAAAATATAAAATTCCTAAATTAAAATTAAATAAGAAGGTAAAAAAAGGTATACATATTCATAATAATAGAGATAAAAATAAATTAAAAACTGGAGATATAAAATAAATAATAAAATTAGATATTAAAGGATAAGTTTGTTCTTTAGTAAATAACTTAATTGCATCTCTAAAAGGTTGTGGAATACCTATAAATCCTACCTTATTAGGACCCTTACGAATTTGAATATATCCTAAAACTTTACGCTCTATTAAAGTTAAAAATGCAACTCCTACCAACACACATACTAATAAAATTAATCTAGTTAATAATAATAATAACAAATCACATAATATAATGTATTACCTGTGTAATAAATACACATATTTAAAGTCTAAATTTAAAGCACTAATCTGCCAAAGTAATTATTCCTATTCAAACTATATTAATTATTAAGAATACCTGATCCTTTCGTACTAAGGTATCCAAATTTTTTAAAGATAGAAACCAACCTGGCTCACGCCGGTTTAAACTCAGATCATGTAAAATTTTAAAGGTCGAACAGACCTAACCTTTTAGCCCCTACACCAAAAGTTAATTTTAATCCAACATCGAGGTCGCAAACTCTTTTTTCGATAAGAACTCTAAAAAAAAATTACGCTGTTATCCCTAAGGTAATTTAATCTTATAATCATAAAAAATGGATCATTAAACCATAAATCAATGTAAAAATATAAAAAAAAGTTTATTTAATTTTTCTGCTGCCCCAGCAAAATAATTTTTTATATCAAAAATATAAACATACTAAAATTCTTTAATATAAAAAATTATAAAACTCTATAGGGTCTTCTCGTCTTTTAAATACATATAAGCTTTTTTACTTATAAATAAAATTCTACATTCAATTAAATTGAGACAGTTATTTTCTCGTCCAACCGTTCATTCCAGCTTTCAATTAAAAAACTAATGATTATGCTACCTTTGCACGGTCAAATTACCGCGGCCATTCAACTCCTCATTGGGCAGGTCAGACTTTAAATTATAATCAAAAAGACATGTTTTTAATAAACAGGCGGAAAATCCATTTGCCGAGTTCCTTAATTCAACCTTGACTCTATAATTAAATTATACATTAAATCATATACTAATTTTATCATTATTACTTATAAAATACAATTATATATATTATCTTAATAAAAAATTTAAAAACTATATAAATCTTATTCAAATAAAAATTATTTATAACAAACTAAAGATAAACACTTCCAATCCTACTAATTTTTATTCAAAATATATTATTTTTAATACTTTATTTTAAAGCTTATCCCCTAAAATATTACTTTTTATATAAATATTACTAATAAATTAACTCTATTTAATATAAAAACTAAATTAAATTTATTTCTTAAGAAACTAGATATCTTAAAAAACGTATAACGTTTCATTTCTAATATAATATTATAAAAATTTATGCCACAATTAAATTTATATTATATTAGCTCTTTATAATTCGAGAAAATTAAATAATTAACATATTTTAATAAACCCTGATACACAAGGTACAAAAAATTAATTTTTCTTTTAAATAAATAAACCTCCATTTATTTATATAACCTATCTCTATACTAATTAACTATAATAAAAATTTTAATTTCTAACCAATACTTCTATAAAAAATACTTTTTTTATAAATACTTATATATATAAATCTATTTTTTCAAATTAAATTGATTTTCACAACTAACTTTTTAATGTAAATAAAATACTTTTTAACAAGCTCTAATTTGTTCATTCCAGGTACACTTTCCAGTACACCTACTATGTTACGACTTATCCCTCTTTGGAGAGGGAGCGACGGGCGATATGTGCATATTCTAGAGCTAAACTCATATAATTTAACTTAATTATATTACTTTCAAATCCACTTTATAAAATAATGTTAATTATTCCAACCATCTAAATCAATTTATTGTAACCCATCTCTTCTTATCTATACGCTGTATCTTGATCTGATTTCCTTTATTTATATAAATTTTGAACATTACCAATTCTTTAAAAACATTCCACCTACGACGATATACAAACCTTTAAAATAAGTATGATTAATCGTGGATCATCAATTACAGGACAGGTTCCTCTGAGCAGACTAAAATACCGCCAAATCCTTTAAATTTCAAGAACATAACTACTACTACTCAAGCATCTAAAATTTGCATTTCCAATAATAGGGTATCTAATCCTAGTCTATTAAAGAAATCTCATAGCCTCATTTTTTAATTTTACAAGTTTAATCAAAATTACTAATTTCACCTAATAACATCAACTTTTACTAAAAATAAAAATAACTTATTATATACTGAACAAATTTAATTGCATTGTCTGTGTAACCGCAACTGCTGGCACAAACTTGGTCAATACTATTATAAATTCCTAAATCAAAATCTCTTTTATTTTTAATCTTCACTATTGCGGCTTTATAAATAAATATACATTAAATTTACCTATTTAAAATAAATCCATTAAGCACTAAAATTCACATATAAAATAATTTATAAATTAAAATTTCAAGCTAGAATAAAACTTTATTTTAACCTATATATACATAAATCATATAAAAAAACGGTACCTCCCTATATATTAAATATAATTAACATATAAATATCAAACAACCCCCTTAAAATTGTTTATATTTTATAAGTTATAACCATTAAATGGTATCTCCCCTATACATTTTATAAAATTAACATATAAATATCAAACAACCCCCTTAAAATTGTTTATATTTTATAAGTTATAACCATTAAACGGTATCTCCCCTATACATTTTATAAAATTAACATATAAATATCAAACAACCCCCTTAAAATTGTTTATATTTTATAAGTTATAACCATTAAACGGTATCTCCCCTATACATTTCATAAAATTAACATATAAATATCAAACAACCCCCTTAAAATTGTTTATATTTTATAAGTTATAACCATTTAATGGTATCTCCCCTATACATTTCATAAAATTAACATATAAATATCAAACAACCCCCTTAAAATTGTTTATATTTTATAAGTTATAACCATTAAACGGTATCTCCCCTATACATTTCATAAAATTAACACATAAATATCAAACAACCCCCTTAAAATTGTTTATATTTTATAAGTTATAACCATTAAACGGTATCTCCCCTATACATTTCATAAAATTAACATATAAATATCAAACAACCCCCTTAAAATTGTTTATATTTTATAATTATAACCATTTAATGGTATCTCCCCTATACATTTTATAAAATTAACATATAAATATCAAACAACCCCCTTAAAATTGTTTATATTTTATAAGTTATAACCATTAAACGGTATCTCCCCTATACATTTCATAAAATTAACACATAAATATCAAACAACCCCCTTAAAATTGTTTATATTTTATAAGTTATAACCATTTAACGGTATCTCCCCTATACATTTCATAAAATTAACATATAAATATCAAACAACCCCCTTAAAATTGTTTATATTTTATAAGTTATAACCATTAAACGGTATCTCCCCTATACATTTCATAAAATTAACATATAAATATCAAACAACCCCCTTAAAATTGTTTATATTTTATAAGTTATAACCATTAAACGGTATCTCCCTATACATTTTATAAAATTAACATATAAATATCAAACAACCCCCTTAAAATTGTTTATATTTTATAAATTATAACCATTAAACGGTATCTTCAATATACATTATATAAAATTAACATATAAATATCAAACAACCCCCTTAAAATTGTTTATATTTTATAATTATAACCATTTAACAATACTTCACTTATACATTATAAAATTAACATATAAATATAAAACAATCCCCCAAATTGTTTATATTTTATAAATTATAACTATTAAACGGTATCTTCAATATATATTTTATAAAATTAACGTATAAATATCAAACAACCCCCTTAAAATTGTTTATATTTTATAAGTTATAACCATTTAACAATACTTCACTTATACATTATATAAAATTAACATATAAATATCAAACAACCCCCTTAAAATTGTTTATATTTTATAAATTATAACCATTAAACGGTATCTTCAATATACATTTTATAAAATTAACATATAAATATCAAACAACCCCCTTAAAATTGTTTGTATTTTATGAATTATAACCATTTAACAATATCTTCAATATACATTATATAAAAATTAACATATAAATATCAAACAATCCCCTTAAAATTGTTTATATTTTATAAATTATATTAAACGGTATCTTCAATATATATTATATAAAATTAACGTATAAATATCAAACAACCCCCTTAAAATATTTTACTTCAATATCATACAATATATATAATCTAAAATTTTTACCCAACAAAATCCCAAAATCCCTACTATATAATTTTCACTTCTTAAATATATTTGATATCTATATTTAAATTATCTATAATTCATAAATAATATTTATTTATCAAACAAAACCTTTAATTTAATACAATTACTATAAAATTTCCATCTATATGTAATATTCAATTATTTGATAAAACTAATTTAAAAGTTTAAGTATAACACTTTTTACATAAACTAATATTTTATTAATAGTTATTACTAGTAAATATTAGTTTAAAAAATATGTAATATAATTACTACTGTAATATAATTCAATTCATAAAAAATAATTAATTATAATTAATATTAAGTATTTACAATATTATATCCCCAAATTCAAATGTTTAATATATATAATATACTATTTATTTTATTAAATAATTATTAAGGGAATTTGTATTAATTTATTATATTACATATTTCTATATTATTAAATTAAAGTAGTTTTTTTTTTTTTTCTGGTATAATTTTTAAAAATATTAATTATTTAATATTTTCTATATAAATGTTTAATTAGTTATATATATATCTATAAATTCTTAATCATTATTTAGATAATTAATATTTTATATATTAAATATTTATATATCAATAAATATATATTATAATACATATAAATATATATATATATATATAGTAAATTTAGTTATATATAAAAAAATTAATAATAATTTGCTTTTAATTTTTTTTTTCACTTAGATCTTTTATATATCTAGATTCTAATGTATTAAAAGTAAACTAAATGTTAATGAATTACTTTATATATAAATATTATAATGTTAATTAAGCTATCAAAACATATAAATAAATAATGTTATTAAATAGATTCTTTATAAATAATAGTGTTAATATATATATATTGTATATTAATATTCTTAATACATAAATTTAGTAAACATTTATATTTAATACCCCCCTAAAAATTTTTTCTAAAACGTGACGATTTTTGCAAACCCAACTCCGTACAATGCTTAAAAATGGCCCTTTTTTGAAAATTAAAATGTGCACGGAAAATGCAAAAAAATGCACATTTTTGAAAAATTTTGAATTTTTGAAAGTGCCCTTAAACCAAACCCCTGTAAGACCACTTTTCAACCCCCCTAATTACTAAAATTTATCCGAAATTACTAAGAAAAATTCACGTTTTACTCACAGGAATTTATATTACAAAATCAATTCCACAAACTTTTTTTTTTTTTTTTGTTAAATCAAATGTCAAACAAACCCTATTTTTTTTTTTGGTGAAGGATAGATTTTAGTAAAATATTAAACCCTCATAATTGTATTTAATTTAACCCTTTAAACCAAATCACCTTAGCATTTTTTATATTTTATAAGCTATAACCATTAAACGGTATCTCCCCTATACATTTCATAAAATTAACACATAAATATCAAACAACCCCCTTAAAATTGTTTATATTTTATAAGTTATAACCATTAAACGGTATCTCCCCTATACATTTCATAAAATTAACATGTAAATATCAAACAACCCCCTTAAAATTGTTTATATTTTATAAGTTATAACCATTAAACGGTATCTCCCCTATACATTACATAAAATTAACGCATAAATATCAAACAACCCCCTTAAAATTGTTTGTATTTTATAAGTTATAACCATTAAACGGTATCTCCCCTATACATTTCATAAAATTAACATGTAAATATCAAACAACCCCCTTAAAATTGTTTATATTTTATAAGTTATAACCATTAAACGGTATCTCCCCTATACATTTCATAAAATTAACACATAAATATCAAACAACCCCCTTAAAATTGTTTTATTTTATAGTTATAACCATTTAACGGTATCTCCCCTATACATTTCATAAAATTAACATGTAAATATCAAACAACCCCCTTAAAATTGTTTATATTTTATAAGTTATAACCATTAAACGGTATCTCCCCTATACATTTCATAAAATTAACGCATAAATATCAAACAACCCCCTTAAAATTGTTTATATTTTATAAGTTATAACCATTAAACGGTATCTCCCCTATACATTTCATAAAATTAACATGTAAATATCAAACAACCCCCTTAAAATTGTTTATATTTTATGAATTATAACTATTAAATGGTATCTTCAATATATATTATATAAAATTAACGTATAAATATCAAACAACCCCCTTAAAATTGTTTGTATTTTATGAATTATAACCATTAAATGGTATCTTCCATATACATTACATAAAATTAACGCATAAATATCAAACAACCCCCTTAAAATTGTTTGTATTTTATGAATTATAACCATTAAATGGTATCTTCCATATACATTACATAAAATTAACACATAAATATCAAACAACCCCCTTAAAATTGTTTATATTTTATAAGTTATAACCATTTAACGGTATCTCCCCTATACATTTCATAAAATTAACACATAAATATCAAACAACCCCCTTAAAATTGTTTATATTTTATAAGTTATAACCATTTAACGGTATCTCCCCTATACATTTCATAAATTAACATGTAAATATCAAACAACCCCCTTAAAATTGTTTGTATTTTATGAATTATAACCATTAAATGGTATCTTCCATATACATTACATAAAATTAACGCATAAATATCAAACAACCCCCTTAAAATTGTTTGTATTTTATGAATTATAACCATTAAATGGTATCTTCCATATACATTACATAAAATTAACGCATAAATATCAAACAACCCCCTTAAAATTGTTTGTATTTTATGAATTATAACCATTAAACAATACTTCACTTATACATTATAAAATACTAACATACAAATATAAAACAATCCCCCAAATTGTTTATATTTTATAAATTATAACTATTAAACGGTATCTTCAATATATATTATATAAAATTAACGTATAAATATCAAACAACCCCCTTAAAATTGTTTGTATTTCACTTCAATATCATACAATATATATAATCTAAAATTTTCACCCAACAAAATCCCTACTATATAATTTTCACTTCTTAAATATATTTGATATCTATATTTAAATTATCTATAATTCATAAATAATATTTATTTATCAAACAAAACCTTTAATTTAATACAATTACTATAAAATTTCCATCTATATGTAATATTCAATTATTTGATAAAACTAATTTAAAAGTTTAAGTATAACACTTTTTACATAAACTAATATTTTATTACTAGTAAATATTAGTTTAAAAAATATGTAATATAATTACTACTGTAATATAATTCAATTCATAAAAAATAATTAATTATAATTAATATTAAGTATTTACAATATTATATCCCCAAATTCAAATGTTTAATATATATAATATACTATTTATTTTATTAAATAATTATTAAGGGAATTTGTATTAATTTATTATATTACATATTTCTATATTATTAAATTAAAGTAGTTTTTTTTTTTTTTCTGGTATAATTTTTAAAAATATTAATTATTTAATATTTTCTATATAAATGTTTAATTAATTATATATATATCTATAAATTCTTAATCATTATTTAGATAATTAATATTTTATATATTAAATATTTATATATCAATAAATATATATTATAATACATATAAATATATATATATATATATAGTAAATTTAGTTATATATAAAAAAATTAATAATAATTTGCTTTTAATTTTTTTTTTCACTTAGATCTTTTATATATCTAGATTCTAATATATTAAAAGTAAACTAAATGTTAATGAATTACTTTATATATAAATATTATAATGTTAATTAATCTATCAAAATATATAAATAAATAATGTTATTAAATAGATTCTTTATAAATAATAGTGTTAATATATATATATTGTATATTAATATTCTTAATATATAAATTTAGTAAACATTTATATTTAATACCCCCCTAAAAATTTTTTCTAAAACGTGACGATTTTTGCAAACCCAACTCCGTACAATGCTTAAAAATGGCCCTTTTTTGAAAATTAAAATGTGCACGGAAAATGCAAAAAAATGCACATTTTTGAAAAATTTTGAATTTTTGAAAGTGCCCTTAAACCAAACCCCTGTAAGACCACTTTTCAACCCCCCTAATTACTAAAATTTATCCGAAATTACTAAGAAAAATTCACGTTTTACTCACAGGAATTTATATTACAAAATCAATTCCACAAACTTTTTTTTTTTTTTTTGTTAAATCAAATGTCAAACAAACCCTATTTTTTTTTTTGGTGAAGGATAGATTTTAGTAAAATATTAAACCCTCATAATTGTATTTAATTTAACCCTTTAAACCAAATCACCTTAGCATTTTTTATGCATTTATACCAATTTATTTATGTAAAACCCTCTATATATAAAGTTTTAATGAAGTGTCTGATTATAGAGTTATTTTGATAGAGTAAAACAAGTGAGGTTTCACCTTCATTATAATTAACAGAATTAAACTATTTCTTTAGGCTTCAAAAACCTAAGTACATTATATACTAAATTATAAAAAGATAAGCTAATTAAGCTACTGGGCTCATACCCCATCAATAAAGGTTCCAATCCTTTTTTTTTAATGTACTATAAATTATTATTTTCAATTTCCCTTATAATTGGAACATTAATTACCGTTTCATCCTATTCTTGAATAGGAATGTGAATAGGGCTAGAAATTAATTTACTCTCTATAATCCCCCTTATTAGAGATTCTAAAAATATAATAGCCTCAGAAGCAGCCTTAAAATACTTTATTATTCAAACAATAGCTTCTACTTTACTTCTATTCTCCATTATTATAATATCAATAAAATTCATGTACCAAATAAATTTAATCACTTATTTTAACTTAATATTTAATACTTCATTATTAATCAAAATAGGAGCAGCCCCCTTCCATTTTTGATTCCCGGAAGTAATAGAAGGATTAAATTGATTAAATGCAATTATTATATTAACATGACAAAAACTAAGTCCTATAGTTTTATTAACCTATTCTAATACTACTCCTTTATATTTAATCTTAGTAATTCTATTCAGAATAACTATTAGAGGAATTATAGGTCTTAACCAAACAAGTTTACGTAAAATTCTTGCTTATTCTTCAATTAATCATATTGGCTGAATAATTAGTTCTATTCTTTTAATTGAAATCATCTGATTTTATTATTTTATCATTTACTCCATTATTACTATTAATATCGCTTCTATATTTTACAAATTTAACCTTTTTCATGTAAATCAACTTTATATTTCAATAAATCAAAATCTAATATTTAAACTATTTTTCATTTTAAATTTTTTATCCCTTGGAGGATTACCCCCATTTTTAGGATTTTTCCCTAAATGACTTACAATTCAAACATTAATTCAGAGAAATTTATATGCAATTGCTTTTATTATGATTTTAATAACCTTAATAACTTTATATTTCTATTTACGAATTACTTTTTCTACATTTTTACTAAGAAAAACAATGCTTTCTTACTATACTCAACCCAAAATTAATAATAACTTATTAATAACATTCAATTTCATTACATTAAACAGATTAATCTTAACTACATTCTTATTTAACTTCCTTTAAATTTTACTAAATCTAAGGATTTAAGTTAAATATAAACTAAGAACCTTCAAAGTTCTAAATAAAGTAAGATCTTTAAGCCTTAGAGCTAACTCACCTTTAAATTTGCAATTTAATGTTCTTTTTAAACTATAAAACTTGATAAAAGAAACTAATTTCGTATGTAAATTTACAATTTACCGCCTATTACTCGGCCATTTTATCGAATAAATGGCTATTCTCAACAAATCACAAAGATATTGGAACTTTATATTTCCTATTCGGCAGATGGGCCGGAATAGTAGGAACTTCTTTAAGATTACTAATTCGAGCAGAATTAGGAAACCCTGGATCTCTAATTGGAGATGACCAAATTTATAACGTAATTGTAACAGCTCATGCTTTCATTATAATTTTTTTCATAGTAATACCAATCATAATTGGAGGTTTTGGAAATTGACTAGTACCCTTAATATTAGGAGCTCCTGATATAGCTTTCCCTCGTATAAACAATATAAGATTTTGGCTTCTACCCCCTTCTCTAACACTACTTCTAATAAGTAGATTAGTAGAAAATGGAGCTGGAACCGGCTGAACAGTTTACCCCCCACTCTCAGCTAATATTGCCCATAGAGGAGCTTCTGTTGATTTAGCTATTTTCAGATTACATTTAGCTGGAATTAGTTCAATTTTAGGAGCAGTCAATTTTATTACTACAGTAATTAATATACGATCAACAGGAATAACTTTTGACCGAATACCTTTATTTGTTTGATCAGTTGTATTAACAGCTTTACTTTTATTACTTTCACTTCCAGTATTAGCAGGAGCTATTACTATATTACTCACAGATCGTAATATTAATACATCTTTCTTTGATCCCGCAGGAGGTGGAGATCCTATTTTATACCAACATCTATTTTGATTTTTTGGACACCCTGAAGTTTATATTTTAATTTTACCAGGATTTGGAATAATTTCTCACATTATTAGCCAAGAAAGAAGAAAAAAAGAAACTTTTGGAACATTAGGAATAATTTATGCTATAATAGCAATTGGATTATTAGGCTTTATTGTTTGAGCTCACCATATATTTACAGTTGGTATAGATGTTGATACCCGAGCTTACTTTACTTCAGCTACAATAATTATTGCTGTTCCTACAGGAATTAAAATTTTTAGATGATTAGCAACTCTTCATGGTTCTCAACTTAACTATTCACCTTCTCTTCTATGAGCATTAGGATTTGTATTTCTATTTACTGTTGGAGGATTAACTGGAGTAATTTTAGCTAACTCTTCTATTGATATTATTTTACATGACACTTACTACGTTGTAGCTCATTTTCATTATGTTTTATCTATAGGTGCAGTATTTGCTATTATAGCAGGATTTGTACATTGATTTCCTTTATTTACAGGATTAACTATAAATACAAAATTCCTTAAAATTCAATTCCTTACAATATTTATTGGAGTAAATATAACCTTTTTCCACAACATTTTCTAGGACTAAGTGGAATACCTCGACGTTACTCAGATTACCCAGATGCTTATACAACTTGAAATATTATTTCTTCTATTGGATCTCTAATTTCACTAGTAAGAATTTTTATCTTTCTTTTTACTATTTGAGATAGATTTGTTTCTATACGTAAAAGAATTTCTCCATTAAGAATATCAACATCAATCGAATGATTACAAAATATACCACCCGCTGAACACAGATATTCTGAACTTCCAATGCTTACTAATTTCTAATATGGCAGATTAGTGCAATGGATTTAAACCCCATATATAAAGCTTAAACTTTTTTTAGAAATCGCAACTTGAAATACCCTTTTACTCCAAGATAGAGCATCCCCTTTAATAGAACAACTTTCATTCTTTCATAATCATGCTTTATTAATTTTATTAATAATTACAGTTCTTGTAGGATATCTAATAAGAACATTATTTTTTAATAAATTTAATCATCGATTTTTATTAGATGGTCAAACTATTGAAATTATTTGAACTATTCTTCCAGCAATTACACTAATCTTTATTGCCTTACCATCCTTACGTCTACTTTACTTATTAGATGAAGTTAATAACCCTTTAGTTACTATTAAAACTATTGGACACCAATGATACTGATCTTATGAATATAGAGATTTTATAAATTTTGAATTTGATTCCTATATAATCCCTACTATAGAAATAATCCCACAAAATTTTCGTTTATTAGATGTTGATAATCGAGTTATTTTACCCTTTAATTCACAAATTCGAATAATAGTTACAGCTGCTGATGTAATTCATTCTTGAACAATCCCAGCTTTTAGAGTAAAAATTGATGCAACTCCTGGACGATTAAATCAAATTAGATTTTTAATTAATCGAACTGGATTATTCTATGGGCAATGTTCAGAAATTTGTGGAGCCAATCATAGTTTTATACCTATTACAGTAGAAAGAATTTCACCTTCTTACTTTACTAAATGAGTATCAAAAATAAATAACTTATCATTAGGTGACTGAAAGTAAGTAATGGTCTCTTAAACCAACAAATAGTAGTTTAACACCTACTTCTAATGGCCAAAAATTTAGTTAAAATATAACATTAGTTTGTCATACTAAAATAATCAATTTTTGATAATTTTTAATTCCACAAATAGCACCATTAAATTGATTAGCCTTGTTTATTATATTTATTATAGTATTTCTACTTTTTAATGTACTAAATTACTTTTCTTATATACAACCTGCTAAGTCTAAAGAATTCAAGCCTAGAACTAAAAAAATTAACTGAAAATGATAACAAATTTATTTTCTTCATTTGACCCTTCAACTTCTTTTAGCTTATCTTTAAATTGATTAAGTACATTTTTAGGTTTATTATTTATTCCTCCAATATTTTGATTAATTCCTTCCCGGTATGGTTATGCTTGAGTAAAAATTATTTTAACTCTTCATCAAGAATTTAAGGTCTTAATTGGAAATAACATAGTAAAAGGAAGAACTTTAATTTTTATCTCTTTATTTTCAATAATTGTTTTTAATAACTTTTTAGGATTATTCCCTTATATTTTTACAAGTACAAGTCATTTGATTATAACATTATCTTTAGCCCTACCTTTATGATTAAGATTTATACTTTATGGTTGAATTAACAATACAATTCATATATTTGCTCATTTAGTTCCTCAAGGAACTCCTCCTGCTTTAATAGCTTTTATAGTAATTATTGAAACTATCAGAAATGTAATTCGACCTGGAACATTAGCTGTTCGATTAGCAGCTAATATAATTGCAGGGCATCTTTTAATAACATTATTAGGAAATACAGGTTCAAATTTAACTACAGTAATATTAGGAATTTTACTTATTACACAAATTTTACTATTAATTCTTGAGTCAGCTGTTGCTATTATCCAATCTTATGTATTTGCTGTTTTAAGAACTTTATACTCTAGAGAAATTAACTAATGTCAAGACATAAAAATCATCCTTACCATTTAGTTGATGCAAGACCATGACCTATTTTAGGAGCATTTAGTGCTATAATTACAATAATTGGAATTATTAAATGATTCCATTTTTATAATAACTCATTATTTTTATTAGGAACATTAATTACAATTATAATTATAATTCAATGATGACGAGACATTACACGGGAAGGGACTTTCCAAGGATTACATACTTACCCAGTTACAATAGGATTACGATGAGGAATAATTTTATTTATTACATCTGAAGTATTTTTTTTTATTTCATTTTTCTGAGCTTTCTTTCATAGTAGTTTAACACCTACTATTGAACTAGGAATGATATGACCTCCAAAAGGAATTACTCCTTTTAATCCCCTTCAAATTCCATTATTAAATACTTTAATTTTATTAACTTCTGGGTTAACTGTAACCTGAGCTCACCATAGTTTAATAGAAAATGATTTTAATCAAACAACTCAAGGATTAGCTCTTACTGTTCTATTAGGAATTTACTTTACTATACTCCAAGCTTATGAATACATTGAAGCCCCCTTTACTATTGCAGATTCTGTTTATGGATCTACATTCTTCATTGCAACAGGATTCCATGGTTTACATGTAATTATTGGTACAACTTTTTTAGCTGTATGTTTACTACGACATTTAAATAACCATTTTTCTTGTATTCATCATTTTGGTTTTGAAGCTGCTGCTTGATACTGACATTTTGTTGATGTAGTTTGACTTTTCCTTTATATTTCTATTTATTGATGAGGTAGATATTTATATAGTATAATAATTATAGTTGATTTCCAATCAAAAGATCTAAATAATTTAGTATAAATAATCATTATAATTTGATATATAAGTTTAATTATCTTTAGAATTGCTTTTATTTTAATTTTATTATCATTTATTATTTCAAAAAAAAGATTTATAGACCGGGAAAAAGCTTCCCCATTTGAGTGTGGATTTGATCCTAAAAGTTCAGCTCGTTTACCCTTTTCTTTACAATTCTTTCTAATTGCAGTAATTTTTCTTATTTTTGATGTAGAAATTACACTATTAATTCCTTTAATTTTAACCCTTAAAATTACAAATATTTCTATATATACCTATATTGCTATCTTCTTTTTATTAATTCTTTTACTAGGACTTTATCATGAATGAAATCAAGGAGCATTAAATTGAGCTTTATAGGGTAATAGTTAATTATAACATTTAACTTGCACTTAAAAAGTATTGATTCTTCAATTTACCTTAAATAAGAAACAATAATTTGTATTTAGTTTCGACCTAAAAGTTAGGTGTTATCCACCCTTATTTATTAATTGAAACCAAAATAGAGGTATATCACTGTTAATGATACCAATGAGAAATTCTCCAATTAAGGAAATATGTAATTCAAGAATAAGCTTCTAACTTAATTCTTTAGCAGTGTAAGTCTGTTAATATTTCTATTTATATAGTTTAATAAAACCTTACATTTTCATTGTAAAATTAGAATAAATTTTCTTATAAATATTTAAAAGTAAACTCTACTTCCCTGATAACTTCACTATCATACTCTATACATAAGCTATTTAAATTAAATATATAATACTATATAAATTACCCATATTACAATTAAAAGTATAAAAATCTTATAATTATTGTTATATAAAAATTGTAAAAACATAGAACTTTGCCTAAGTTTTGTATATAAATTTTGGCTTCCATAATATTCAGATCAACCTTGATCTACTGTTTTGTAAATTTTATCCCCTAAATTAATAGGATAATAATTTAAACCAAAAGTTGAAATATATGGTATATTTCATATAGATGAAAAAAAAAGACTAGATTTTAACCATATTAAAGCCTTTAAATCATAATTTAAAGAAAATTTAGATACTTCAAAACCAATTCAAGCACCTAAAAACGTAACAATTAATGCTATTATTTTTATAATAAAAGGTAAACAAATAAAATAAGGAGTAGGAAATATAAGTCATATTAATATTCTCCCACCAAAAATAACTAATAAAATAAGACCAGATATACCTTGAAGTATAATTTTACCCCTATCATTAATTTTACTTAATGAAATATAATTAAAATTACCTACTAATACATAATAAATTAAACGAAAAGTGTAACAAACTGTCAAACCTGTTGAAATAAAAAAAATAATATAAATATAGATATTTAGATACCTTATAGATACCACTTCTAAAATAAGATCTTTTGAATAAAATCCAGATAAAAAAGGTAAACCACATAGAGATAAATTGGAAATTACAAAATAGGAACAAGTTATAGGTATAATTTTTACTATTCCACCTATATAACGGATATCTTGACAATTACCTAAATTATGAATTATACACCCAGCACATATGAATAATAACTCCGTACAATGCTTAAAAATGGCCCCTTTTTTGAAAATTAAAATGTGCACGGAAAATGCAAAAAAATGCACATTTTTGAAAAATTTTGAATTCTTGAAAGTGCTCTTAAACCAAACCCCTGTAAGACCACTTTTCAACCCCCCTAATTACTAAAATTTATCCGAAATTACTAAGAAAAATTCACGTTTTACTCACAGGAATTTGTATTACAAAATCAATTCCACAAACTTTTTTTTTTTTTTTTGTTAAATCAAATGTCAAACAAGCCCTATTTTTTTTTTTGGTGAAGGATAGATTTTAGTAAAATATTAAACCCTCATAATTGTATTTAATTTAGCCCTTTAAACCAAATCACCTTAGCATTTTTTATGCATTTATACCAACTTATTTATGTAAAACCTCTATATATAAAGTTTTAATGAAGTGTCTGATTATAGAGTTATTTTGATAGAGTAAAACAAGTGAGGTTTCACCTTCATTATAATTAACAGAATTAAACTATTTCTTTAGGCTTCAAAAACCTAAGTACATTATATACTAAATTATAAAAAGATAAGCTAATTAAGCTACTGGGCTCATACCCCATCAATAAAGGTTCCAATCCTTTTCTTTTTTAATGTACTATAAATTATTATTTTCAATTTCCCTTATAATTGGAACATTAATCACCGTTTCATCCTATTCTTGAATAGGAATGTGAATAGGGCTAGAAATTAATTTACTCTCTATAATCCCCCTTATTAGAGATTCTAAAAATATAATAGCCTCAGAAGCAGCCTTAAAATACTTTTATTATTCAAACAATAGCTTCTACTTTACTTCTATTCTCCATTATTATAATATCAATAAAATTCATGTACCAAATAAATTTAATCACTTATTTTAACTTAATATTTAATACTTCATTACTAATCAAAATAGGAGCAGCCCCCTTCCATTTTTGATTCCCGGAAGTAATAGAAGGATTAAATTGATTAAATGCAATTATTATATTAACATGACAAAAACTAAGTCCTATAGTTTTATTAACCTATTCTAATACTACTCCTTTATATTTAATCTTAGTAATTCTATTCAGAATAACTATTAGAGGAATTATAGGTCTTAACCAAACAAGTTTACGTAAAATTCTTGCTTATTCTTCAATTAATCATATTGGCTGAATAATTAGCTCTATCCTTTTAATTGAAATCATCTGATTTTATTATTTTATCATTTACTCTATTATTACTATTAATATCGCTTCTATATTTTACAAATTTAACCTTTTTCATGTAAATCAACTTTATATTTCAATAAATCAAAATCTAATATTTAAACTATTTTTCATTTTAAATTTTTTATCCCTTGGAGGATTACCCCATTTTTAGGATTTTTCCCTAAATGACTTACTATTCAAACATTAATTCAGAGAAATTTATATGCAATTGCTTTTATTATGATTTTAATAACCTTAATAACTTTATATTTCTATTTACGAATTACTTTTTCTACATTTTTACTAAGAAAAACAATGCTTTCTTACTATACTCAACCCAAAATTAATAATAACTTATTAATAACATTCAATTTCATTACATTAAACAGATTAATCTTAACTACATTCTTATTTAACTTCCTTTTTAAATTTTACTAAATCTAAGGATTTAAGTTAAATATAAACTAAGAACCTTCAAAGTTCTAAATAAAGTAAGATCTTTAAGCCTTAGAGCTAACTCACCTTTAAATTTGCAATTTAATGTTCTTTTTTAAACTATAAAACTTGATAAAAGAAACTAATTTCGTATGTAATTTACAATTTACCGCCTATTACTCGGCCATTTTATCGAATAAATGGCTATTCTCAACAAATCACAAAGATATTGGAACTTTATATTTCCTATTCGGCAGATGGGCCGGAATAGTAGGAACTTTTTTAAGATTACTAATTCGAGCAGAATTAGGAAACCCTGGATCTCTAATTGGAGATGACCAAATTTATAACGTAATTGTAACAGCTCATGCTTTCATTATAATTTTTTTCATAGTAATACCAATCATAATTGGAGGTTTTGGAAATTGACTAGTACCCTTAATATTAGGAGCTCCTGATATAGCTTTCCTCGTATAAACAATATAAGATTTTGGCTTTACCCCTTCTCTAACCCTACTTCTAATAAGTAGATTAGTAGAAAATGGAGCTGGAACCGGCTGAACAGTTTACCCCCACTCTCAGCTAATATTGCCCATAGAGGAGCTTCTGTAGATTTAGCTATTTTCAGATTACATTTAGCTGGAATTAGTTCAATTTTAGGAGCAGTCAATTTTATTACTACAGTAATTAATATACGATCAACAGGAATAACTTTTGACCGAATACCCTTATTTGTTTGATCAGTTGTATTAACAGCTTTACTTTTATTACTTTCACTTCCAGTATTAGCAGGAGCTATTACTATATTACTCACAGATCGTAATATTAATACATCTTTCTTTGATCCCGCAGGAGGTGGAGATCCTATTTTATACCAACATCTATTTTGATTTTTTGGACACCCTGAAGTTTATATTTTAATTTTACCAGGATTTGGAATAATTTCTCACATTATTAGCCAAGAAAGAAGAAAAAAGAAACTTTGGAACATTAGGAATAATTTATGCTATAATAGCAATTGGATTATTAGGCTTTATTGTTTGAGCTCACCATATATTTACAGTTGGTATAGATGTTGATACCCGAGCTTACTTTACTTCAGCTACAATAATTATTGCTGTTCCTACAGGAATTAAAATTTTTAGATGATTAGCAACTCTTCATGGTTCTCAACTTAACTATTCACCTTCTCTTCTATGAGCATTAGGATTTGTATTTCTATTTACTGTTGGAGGATTAACTGGAGTAATTTTAGCTAACTCTTCTATTGATATTATTTTACATGACACTTACTACGTTGTAGCTCATTTTCATTATGTTTTATCTATAGGTGCAGTATTTGCTATTATAGCAGGATTTGTACATTGATTTCCTTTATTTACAGGATTAACTATAAATACAAAATTCCTTAAAATTCAATTCCTTACAATATTTATTGGAGTAAATATAACCTTTTTTCCACAACATTTTCTAGGGCTAAGTGGAATACCTCGACGTTACTCAGATTACCCAGATGCTTACACAACTTGAAATATTATTTCTTCTATTGGATCTCTAATTTCACTAGTAAGAATTTTTATCTTTCTTTTTACTATTTGAGATAGATTTGTTTCTATACGTAAAAGAATTTCTCCATTAAGAATATCAACATCAATCGAATGATTACAAAATATACCACCCGCTGAACACAGATATTCTGAACTTCCAATGCTTACTAATTTCTAATATGGCAGATTAGTGCAATGGATTTAAACCCCATATATAAAGCTTAAACTTTTTTAGAAATCGCAACTTGAAATACCCTTTTACTCCAAGATAGAGCATCCCCTTTAATAGAACAACTTTCATTCTTTCATAATCATGCTTTATTAATTTTATTAATAATTACAGTTCTTGTAGGATATCTAATAAGAACATTATTTTTTAATAAATTTAATCATCGATTTTTATTAGATGGTCAAACTATTGAAATTATTTGAACTATTCTTCCAGCAATTACGCTGATCTTTATTGCCTTACCATCTCTACGTCTACTTTACTTATTAGATGAAGTTAATAACCCTTTAGTTACTATTAAAACTATTGGACACCAATGATACTGATCTTATGAATATAGAGATTTTATAAATTTTGAATTTGATTCCTATATAATCCCTTCTATAGAAATAATCCCACAAAATTTTCGTTTATTAGATGTTGATAATCGGAGTTATTTTACCCTTTAATTCACAAATTCGAATAATAGTTACAGCTGCTGATGTAATTCATTCTTGAACAATCCCAGCTTTTAGAGTAAAAATTGATGCAACTCCTGGGCGATTAAATCAAATTAGATTTTTAATTAATCGAACTGGATTATTCTATGGGCAATGTTCAGAAATTTGTGGAGCCAATCATAGTTTTATACCTATTACAGTAGAAAGAATTTCACCTTCTTACTTTACTAAATGAGTATCAAAAATAAATAACTTATCATTAGGTGACTGAAAGTAAGTAATGGTCTCTTAAACCAACAAATAGTAGTTTAACACCTACTTCTAATGGCCAAAAATTTAGTTAAAATATAACATTAGTTTGTCATACTAAAATAATCAATTTTTGATAATTTTTAATTCCACAAATAGCACCATTAAATTGATTAGCCTTGTTTATTATATTTATTATAGTATTTCTACTTTTTAATGTACTAAATTACTTTTCTTATATACAACCTGCTAAGTCTAAAGAATTCAAGCCTAGAACTAAAAAAATTAACTGAAAATGATAACAAATTTATTTTCTTCATTTGACCCTTCAACTTCTTTTAGCTTATCTTTAAATTGATTAAGTACATTTTTAGGTTTATTATTTATTCCTCCAATATTTTGATTAATTCCTTCCCGGTATGGCTATGCTTGAGTAAAAATTATTTTAACTCTTCATCAAGAATTTAAGGTCTTAATTGGAAATAACATAGTAAAAGGAAGAACTTTAATTTTTATCTCTTTATTTTCAATAATTGTTTTTAATAACTTTTTAGGATTATTCCCTTATATTTTTACAAGTACAAGTCATTTGATTATAACATTATCTTTAGCCCTACCTTTATGATTAAGATTTATACTTTATGGTTGAATTAACAATACAATTCATATATTTGCTCATTTAGTTCCTCAAGGAACTCCCCCTGCTTTAATAGCTTTTATAGTAATTATTGAAACTATCAGAAATGTAATTCGACCTGGAACATTAGCTGTTCGATTAGCTGCTAATATAATTGCAGGACATCTTTTAATGACATTATTAGGAAATACAGGTTCAAATTTAACTACAGTAATATTAGGAATTTTACTTATTACACAAATTTTACTATTAATTCTTGAGTCAGCTGTTGCTATTATCCAATCTTATGTATTTGCTGTTTTAAGAACTTTATACTCTAGAGAAATTAACTAATGTCAAGACATAAAAATCATCCTTACCATTTAGTTGATGCAAGACCATGACCTATTTTAGGAGCATTTAGTGCTATAATTACAATAATTGGAATTATTAAATGATTCCATTTTTATAATAACTCATTATTTTTATTAGGAACATTAATTACAATTATAATTATAATTCAATGATGACGAGACATTACACGAGAAGGGACTTTCCAAGGATTACATACTTACCCAGTTACAATAGGATTACGATGAGGAATAATTTTATTTATTACATCTGAAGTATTTTTTTTTATTTCATTTTTCTGAGCTTTCTTTCATAGTAGTTTAACACCTACTATTGAACTAGGAATAATATGACCTCCAAAAGGAATTACTCCTTTTAATCCCCTTCAAATTCCATTATTAAATACTTTAATTTTATTAACTTCTGGGTTAACTGTAACCTGAGCTCACCATAGTTTAATAGAAAATGATTTTAATCAAACAACTCAAGGATTAGCTCTTACTGTTTTATTAGGAATTTACTTTACTATACTCCAAGCTTATGAATACATTGAAGCCCCTTTACTATTGCAGATTCTGTTTATGGATCTACATTCTTTATTGCAACAGGATTCCATGGTTTACATGTAATTATTGGTACAACTTTTTTAGCTGTGTGTTTACTACGACATTTAAATAACCATTTTTCTTGTATTCATCATTTTGGTTTTGAAGCTGCTGCTTGATACTGACATTTTGTTGATGTAGTTTGGCTTTTCCTTTATATTTCTATTTATTGATGAGGTAGATATTTATATAGTATAATAATTATAGTTGATTTCCAATCAAAAGATCTAAATAATTTAGTATAAATAATCATTATAATTTGATATATAAGTTTAATTATCTTTAGAATTGCTTTTATTTTAATTTTATTATCATTTATTATTTCAAAAAAAAGATTTATAGATCGGGAAAAAGCTTCCCCATTTGAGTGTGGATTTGACCCTAAAAGTTCCGCTCGTTTACCCTTTTCTTTACAATTCTTTCTAATTGCAGTAATTTTCCTTATTTTTGATGTAGAAATTACACTATTAATTCCATTAATTTTAACCCTTAAAATTACAAATATTTCTATATATACATATATTGCTATCTTCTTTTTACTAATTCTTTTACTAGGACTTTATCATGAATGAAATCAAGGAGCATTAAATTGAGCTTTATAGGGTAATAGTTAATTATAACATTTAACTTGCACTTAAAAAGTATTGATTCTTCAATTTACCTTAAATAAGAAACAATAATTTGTATTTAGTTTCGACCTAAAAGTTAGGTGTTATCCACCCTTATTTATTAATTGAAACCAAAATAGAGGTATATCACTGTTAATGATATCAATGAGAAATTCTCCAATTAAGGAAATATGTGATTCAAGAATAAGCTTCTAACTTAATTCTTTAGCAGTGTAAGTCTGTTAATATTTCTATTTATATAGTTTAATAAAACCTTACATTTTCATTGTAAAATTAGAATAAATTTTCTTATAAATATTTAAAAGTAAACTCTACTTCCCTGATAACTTCACTATCATACTCTATACATAAGCTATTTAAATTAAATATATAATACTATATAAATTACCCATATTACAATTAAAAGTATAAAAAATCTTATAATTATTGTTATATAAAAATTGTAAAAACATAGAACTTTGCCTAAGTTTTGTATATAAATTTTGGCTTCCGTAATATTCAGATCAACCTTGGTCTACTGTTTTATAAATTTTATCCCCTAAATTAATAGGATAATAATTTAAACCAAAAGTTGAAATATGGCATATTTCATATAGATGAAAAAAAAGACTAGATTTTAACCACATTAAAGCCTTTAAATCATAATTTAAAGAAAATTTAGATACTTCAAACCCAATTCAAGCACCTAAAAACGTAACAATTAATGCTATTATTTTTATAATAAAAGGTAAACAAATAAAATAAGGAGTAGGAAATATAAGTCATATTAATATTCTCCACCAAAAATAACTAATAAAATAAGACCAGATATACCCTGAAGTATAATTTTACCTCTATCATTAATTTTACTTAATGAAATATAATTAAAATTACCTACTAATACATAATAAATTAAACGAAAAGTGTAACAAACTGTTAAACCTGTCGTAGTTTAAAAAAAATAATATAAATATAGAAATTTAGATACCTTATAGATACTACTTCTAAAATAAGATCTTTTGAATAAAATCCAGATAAAAAGGTAAACCACATAGAGATAAGTTAGAAATTACAAAATAGGAACAAGTTATAGGTATAATTTTTACTATTCCACCTATATAACGGATATCTTGACAATTACCTAAATTAAAAATTATACATCCAGCACATATGAATAATAAAGCCTTAAATAGGGCATGAGTTAATAAATGAAATAAAGCTAAAGAATATTCTCCTATAGACAAAATTCTCATTATTAAACCTAATTGACTTAAAGTTGATAGAGCAATAATTTTTTAAATCAAACTCATAATTATATTTCAATTCCTGCTATAAACATAGTTATTGTCCCAATAAATAATAAAATAAATATTAAATAATTAGTTAAAGCAAAATTAAATCAAGCAATTAACAAGTAAACCCCTGCTATTATTTTTATAATAAAAGAATAAACAAATAAAATAAGGAGTAGGAAATATTAAGTCATATTAATGGATTCTGGGCTCTTTTAGTTATAACTAATAAAATAATCAAAGAAGCAATTACACTTATTTCAAACCTATTTTCATTAATATCAACATAAAAAATATAATTAAAATTACCTACTAATTCATAATAAATTAAACGAAAAGTGTAATAAACTGTACAAACCAATTCGAAATTAGTTAAAAAATAATTATATATGCATTATAAGATTTAATATTTTGATAATAAATTACTAAACAATATGAAACTACTTCTAAAATAAGATCTTTTAATAAAATCCAGATAAATTAGGTAAATTAATAAGATAATAGAAAAACAAAATAGGAACTAAGTTAATAGGTATAATTTTAACTATTCCACCTATATAACGGATATCTTGACAATTACCTAAATTATGAAATTATACATCCAGCACATATGAATAATAAAGCCTTAAATAGGGCATGAGTTAATAAATGAAATAAAGCTCAAAGAATATTCTCCTATAGACAAAATTCTCATTATTAAACCTAATTGACTTAAAGTTGATAGAGCAATAATTTTTTTAAATCAAACTCATAATTAGCCCCAATTCCTGCTATAAACATAGTTATTGTCCCAATAAATAATAAAATAAATATTAAATAATTAGTTAAAGCAAAATTAAATCGAATTAACAAGTAAACCCCTGCAGTTACTAAAGTAGAAGAATGAACTAGAGAAGAAACAGGAGTAGGAGCAGCTATTGCAGCAGGTAATCAAGAAGAAAATGGAATCTGGGCTCTTTTAGTTATAGCTGCTAAAACAATCAAAGAAGCAATTACACTTATTTCAAACCTATTTTTAGAAATATCAACATAAAAAATATAATTAAATCTACCATAATTCATTATTCATGCAATTGCTATTAATAAAGCTACATCTCCAATTCGATTAGTTAAAGCAGTAATTATACCTGCATTATAAGATTTAATATTTTGATAATAAATTACTAAACAATATGAAACTAAGCCTAACCCATCTCATCCTAATAAAATTCTAATTAAATTAGGACTAATAATTAATAATATTATAGATAAAACAAATATCGAAACTAATATAATAAATCGATGCAAATAAATGTCTCCTTCTATATACTCTTCTCTATAAAAAATAACTATAGAAGAAATAAATAAAACAAACCTTATAAACAATAAAGATATTCAATCTAATAAAATAGTTATTATAATTCTACAAGAATTGATATTTAATACTTCATATTCTAATATTAGACTATAATCTAATACTATAAAATTTAAACTTATTAAAAAGCTTAATACACTAAAAAATAAAAAAACTACAAAATATACTACACAAATAGAAATAATAATTTAAAGTAAAATTTACATCTTTGATACCACAAATCAATATTTTTATTAAACTATTTAAATATAATCATAATACTAAGAATTCTCTTTTTAAAATTAAAAAATTTAAAGGTAATCAATGTAATAACAATAATAAATATTCCCGAACAAATCCTCTTGAAAATGAGTATAAACCTCTAAATATCTTACCATGTTGACTATACGAATATAAATATAAAGAATACGCAGCACTAAAAAAAGACATTAAAGATAGAAATACTATAGTTAATCTATTTCATCTAACTAAACTATTAATTAGTATAATTTCTCCTAATAAATTCAAAGAAGGAGGGGCAGCCATATTACAACATCTAAAAAGAAACCATCATATTGCTATAATTGGTATTAAATTAATTAAACCCTTATTCAAATAAATTCTACGACTATGAAGTCGTTCATAAGAAATATTAGCTAAACAAAAAAGTCCTGATGAACAAAGTCCATGTGCAATTATTATAACTAAAGCCCCTCTTATTCCTCAATAACTTAATGTTAAAATTCCACTTAATACTATTCCTATATGAGCTACTGAAGAATAAGCAATTAAAGATTTAATATCAATCTGACGTAAACAAATTAAAGACACAAAAAAACCCCCTACTATTCTAATTGTAATAAAAATATAATTAATCTGAGAACCTACATTCAAAAAAATACTTATTAAACGTATAAGCCCATAACCACCTAATTTTAATATAACCCCAGCTAAAATTATAGATCCAGCTACTGGAGCTTCTACATGAGCCTTAGGAAGTCATAAATGAACAAAATACATTGGTATTTTAATAAAAAATACTATATTTATACATATATATAATAAAACACTATTTACATCATAATGTATAAAAAAAAAAAATCTAATGTATGAAATTTCTCATAGTAATAAAAAATTCTAATTATTATAGGTAATGAAGCAAAAAGAGTATAAAATAATAAGTAAATTCCTGCCTGTAAACGTTCAGGTTGATATCCTCAACCAATAATTAATATCAATGTAGGAATAAGTCTTAACTCAAAAAATAAGTAAAATACAAATAAATTCATTGAACTAAAAGTTATAACTAATGATAGTAACAAAATAACTATTACTAATAAAAATATATTATAGTAATAATTCTTGCTATAAATACCTTCTGAAGCTAATAATATTAAAGAACAAATTCAAAACCTAAGTAAAATTATTATAAATGACAATAAATCATACCCTAAAAAATAAGATACATATATATATATATAATTAAATCTAAATATTAACCCAAATATAAAAGTAATTAAAAAATATACATACTGATTTAATCAAAATCTATTCTTTATAAATCTTAAAGGAATCATAAATAATATTATTAAAATAAACTTTATCATAATACATTAAAAGTTTGAAAATAATCATTTCCATGAGTTCGTATTATAGAAACTAATAAAGATAATCCTAATGCCCCCTCACACACACTTATAGTTAAAAATACTATTCCAAAATAAAATTCATAATTAAAATATATTAAAAATAAATAAAGATTAAAATATAAACCTAAAATAACATACTCTAAACTCAATAATATTAAAAGTAAATGCTTACGTTTAATACAAAAAGAAACTAAACCTCTAAAATACATAATAATAGAAAATAACATACAAAAAATTAACATTAGTTTTAATAATTTAATAAAAATATTGGTCTTGTAAACCAAAAATAAGGCTTGTTCTTTTAAAACTTCAGAGAAAGAGTTAACCCCTATCGTTAATCTCCAAAATTAATATTTTAAATAAACTATTCTCTGTATCATCTTAATTTTAATAATATTATCATTTATTTGTTCAATAACATTTATATTCTTAACTCATCCTCTATCTATAGGAATAATACTCTTAACACAAACAATTATTATAGCTTTAACTATAGGATTTTTTAATATTAATTTTTGATATTCATATATTCTTTTCCTTATTATAATTGGAGGAATACTAGTTCTATTTATTTACATAACCAGAGTTGCTTCAAATGAAAAATTTCAATTTTCTATTAAAATTACTATTATAGTTACTATTCTATCTTTAGTTATATTTTTTATTATTGCTATAATAGACCCTTATTTTTCTGATATTAATAGAATTTATACAGAAACTACTTATAATTACAAAGAATATAATATATCATTTAGTAAATACTTAAGATACCCTAATATTATCATTATATATATAATAATTATCTATTTATTAATTACTTTAATTGCAGTAGTTAAAATTACTCAAATTGAAAAAGGACCTTTACGTCAAACTAACTAATGAAAACACCATTACGAAAAGCTTCCCCCCTTTTAAAAATTATTAATAATAGAATTATTGATTTACCTACTCCATCTAATATTTCTGCTTGATGAAACTTCGGCTCTCTTTTAGGATTATGTTTATCAATTCAAATTATCACTGGAATCTTTTTAGCTATACATTTTACAGCTCATATTGATATAGCATTTAATAGAGTTGTACATATTTGTCGAGATGTAAACTATGGGTGATTACTTCGAACACTACATGCAAATGGGGCTTCATTTTTTTTCATCTGCATTTATCTTCATATTGGACGAGGTATATACTATAGAAGTTACAATCTTCATTTAACCTGAACAATTGGAGTTTTAATCTTATTTATAGTAATAGCAACAGCATTTTTAGGATATGTTTTACCTTGAGGTCAAATATCTTTTTGAGGAGCTACTGTTATTACTAATCTATTATCAGCTATTCCTTACTTAGGAAATACTATTGTACAATGGCTTTGAGGAGGATT
This sequence comes from Holotrichia oblita, assembly GCA_023690525.1. NCBI lineage: Eukaryota > Metazoa > Arthropoda > Insecta > Coleoptera > Scarabaeidae > Holotrichia > Holotrichia oblita. Next base: position 34,326,297 of record CM043021.1, on the reverse strand, counting down.
CGCTGTTGATAATGCTACTTTAACACGATTTTTTACTCTACACTTTTTATTACCTTTTATCATTATAGCACTAGTCATCATTCATTTACTATTTTTACATCAAACAGGATCAAATAACCCTTTAGGAGTAAATAGAAATATTGATAAAGTTCCATTCCATCCTTACTTTACATATAAGGATACATTTGGATTTATCATTATAAGAATAATACTAGTTTTCTTAGTTTTAACAAGACCTTACTTACTAGGAGATCCAGAAAATTTTACCCCAGCAAATCCCTTAGTTACTCCAGTTCATATTCAACCTGAATGATACTTTCTATTTGCTTATGCTATTTTACGTTCTATTCCTAATAAACTTGGAGGTGTAATTGCTTTAGTAATATCTATTGCCATCCTATTTATTATACCAATAATTAATAAAAAAAAATTTTCTAGAACTCAATTTTACCCAATTAACAAAATTTTATTTTGATCTTTTGTATCTATTGTAATTTTATTAACATGAATTGGAGCACGGCCAGTTGAAGATCCATATATTCTAACTGGACAAATTTTAACAGTATTATATTTTATTTATTACTTTATTAACCCAATAATTCATATAATCTGAGACTATATTATTTTCAAAAATTAGTTAATGAACTTGTATAAGTGTATATTTTGAAAATATAAAAAAGAGTAAATCCTCTATTAACTTTACTAAATTTTATTCACTAAATTAAAAATGAAAATATTCATAATTTTAAACCTAAAAAAAATAATAAAAAATTTAAAGCTACAGGTAAAAACCCCTTTCAACATAAATATATCAATTTATCATAACGATATCGAGGAAGAGTACCTCGAACTCACACCCAAACAAAAGCTATAAAAACTAACTTTATATAAAACCCAAAACTAAAAATATTACCACCTAAAAATAATATTACACATAATATTCTTATAAATAAAATTCTTGAATATTCTGCTAAAAAAATTAAAGCAAATCCCCCACTAAATTCTATACTCAACATTAAATCCAGAAACTAACTCTGATTCTCCTTCAGCAAAATCAAAAGGAGTACGATTAGTTTCAGCTAAACTTGAAGCTAATCACATTATTCTTAAAGGGAGACACAAAAAAATAAATCATACTATACTTTGAAATTTCATAAAATCCAAAATATTTAAACTTAAAATTAAAAATAAAAAAGATAATAAAATTAATGACAAGCTAACTTCATATGAAATTGTTTGAGCTACAGAACGAATACCACCTAATAAAGCATAATTTGAATTTGATGACCACCCAGCAATTATAATAGTATAAACACTCAAACTTGAACAACATAAAAAATATAAAATTCCTAAATTAAAATTAAATAAGAAGGTAAAAAAAGGTATACATATTCATAATAATAGAGATAAAAATAAATTAAAAACTGGAGATATAAAATAAATAATAAAATTAGATATTAAAGGATAAGTTTGTTCTTTAGTAAATAACTTAATTGCATCTCTAAAAGGTTGTGGAATACCTATAAATCCTACCTTATTAGGACCCTTACGAATTTGAATATATCCTAAAACTTTACGCTCTATTAAAGTTAAAAATGCAACTCCTACCAACACACATACTAATAAAATTAATCTAGTTAATAATAATAATAACAAATCACATAATATAATGTATTACCTGTGTAATAAATACACATATTTAAAGTCTAAATTTAAAGCACTAATCTGCCAAAGTAATTATTCCTATTCAAACTATATTAATTATTAAGAATACCTGATCCTTTCGTACTAAGGTATCCAAATTTTTTAAAGATAGAAACCAACCTGGCTCACGCCGGTTTAAACTCAGATCATGTAAAATTTTAAAGGTCGAACAGACCTAACCTTTTAGCCCCTACACCAAAAGTTAATTTTAATCCAACATCGAGGTCGCAAACTCTTTTTTCGATAAGAACTCTAAAAAAAAATTACGCTGTTATCCCTAAGGTAATTTAATCTTATAATCATAAAAAATGGATCATTAAACCATAAATCAATGTAAAAATATAAAAAAAAGTTTATTTAATTTTTCTGCTGCCCCAGCAAAATAATTTTTTATATCAAAAATATAAACATACTAAAATTCTTTAATATAAAAAATTATAAAACTCTATAGGGTCTTCTCGTCTTTTAAATACATATAAGCTTTTTTACTTATAAATAAAATTCTACATTCAATTAAATTGAGACAGTTATTTTCTCGTCCAACCGTTCATTCCAGCTTTCAATTAAAAAACTAATGATTATGCTACCTTTGCACGGTCAAATTACCGCGGCCATTCAACTCCTCATTGGGCAGGTCAGACTTTAAATTATAATCAAAAAGACATGTTTTTAATAAACAGGCGGAAAATCCATTTGCCGAGTTCCTTAATTCAACCTTGACTCTACAATTAAATTATACATTAAATCATATACTAATTTTATCATTATTACTTATAAAATACAATTATATATATTATCTTAATAAAAAATTTAAAAACTATATAAATCTTATCCTAATAAAAATTATTTATAACAAACTAAAGATAAACACTTCCAATCCTACTAATTTTTATTCAAAATATATTATTTTTAATACTTTATTTTAAAGCTTATCCCCTAAAATATTACTTTTTATATAAATATCACTAATAAATTAACTCTATTTAATATAAAAACTAAATTAAATTTATTTCTTAAGAAACTAGATATCTTAAAAAACGTATAACGTTTCATTTCTAATATAATATTATAAAAATTTATGCCACAATTAAATTTATATTATATTAGCTCTTTATAATTCGAGAAAATTAAATAATTAACATATTTTAATAAACCCTGATACACAAGGTACAAAAAATTAATTTTTCTTTTAAATAAATAAACCTCCATTTATTTATATAACCTATCTCTATACTAATTAACTATAATAAAAATTTTAATTTCTAACCAATACTTCTATAAAAAATACTTTTTTTATAAATACTTATATATATAAATCTATTTTTTCAAATTAAATTGATTTTCACAACTAACTTTTTAATGTAAATAAAATACTTTTTAACAAGCTCTAATTTGTTCATTCCAGGTACACTTTCCAGTACACCTACTATGTTACGACTTATCCCTCTTTGGAGAGGGAGCGACGGGCGATATGTGCATATTCTAGAGCTAAACTCATATAATTTAACTTAATTATATTACTTTCAAATCCACTTTATAAAATAATGTTAATTATTCCAACCATCTAAATCAATTTATTGTAACCCATCTCTTCTTATCTATACGCTGTATCTTGATCTGATTTCCTTTATTTATATAAATTTTGAACATTCCCAATTCTTTAAAAACATTCCACCTACGACGATATACAAACCTTTAAAATAAGTATGATTAATCGTGGATCATCAATTACAGGACAGGTTCCTCTGAGCAGACTAAAATACCGCCAAATCCTTTAAATTTCAAGAACATAACTACTACTACTCAAGCATCTAAAATTTGCATTTCCAATAATAGGGTATCTAATCCTAGTCTATTAAAGAAATCTCATAGCCTCATTTTTTAATTTTACAAGTTTAATCAAAATTACTAATTTCACCTAATAACATCAACTTTTACTAAAAATAAAAATAACTTATTATATACTGAACAAATTTAATTGCATTGTCTGTGTAACCGCAACTGCTGGCACAAACTTGGTCAATACTATTATAAATTCCTAAATCAAAATCTCTTTTATTTTTAATCTTCACTATTGCGGCTTTATAAATAAATATACATTAAATTTACCTATTTAAAATAAATCCATTAAGCACTAAAATTCACATATAAAATAATTTATAAATTAAAATTTCAAGCTAGAATAAAACTTTATTTTAACCTATATATACATAAATCATATAAAAAAACGGTACCTCCCTATATATTAAATATAATTAACATATAAATATCCAACAACCCCCTTAAAATTGTCTATATTTCATAAGTTATAACCATTTAATGGTATCTCCCCTATACATTTTATAAAATTAACATATAAATATCAAACAACCCCCTTAAAATTGTCTATATTTAATAAGTTATAACCATTGTATCTCCCCTATACATTTTATAAAATTAACATATAAATATTTAAAATTGTCTATATTTAATAAGTTATAACCATTAAACGGTATCTCCCCTATACATTTCATAAAATTAACATATAAATATCAAACAACCCCCTTAAAATTGCTTGTATTTTATGAATTATAACCATTTAATGGTATCTCCCCTATACATTTTATAAAATTAACATATAAATATCAAACAACCCCTTAAAATTGTCTATATTTAATAAGTTATAACCATTAAACGGTATCTCCCCTATACATTTCATAAAATTAACTTAAAATTGTTATATTTAATAAGTTATAACCATTAAACGGTATCTCCCCTATACATTTTATAAAATTAACATATAAATATCAAACAACCCCCTTAAAATTGCTTGTATTTTATGAATTATAACCATTTAATGGTATCTCCCCTATACATTTTATAAAATTAACATATAAATATCAAACAACCCCTTAAAATTGTCTATATTTCATAAGTTATAAATTGTTTATATTTTATAAGTTATAACCATTTAATGGTATCTCCCCTATACATTTTATAAAATTAACATATAAATATCAAACAACCCCCTTAAAATTGTTTATATTTTATAAGTTATAACCATTTAATGGTATCTCCCCTATACATTTCATAAAATTAACATATAAATATCAAACAACCCCTTAAAATTGTCTATATTTTATAAGTTATAACCATTTAATGGTATCTTCCCTATACATTTTATAAAATTAACATATAAATATCAAACAACCCCCTTAAAATTGTCTATATTTTATAAGTTATAACCATTTAATGGTATCTCCCCTATACATTTTATAAAATTAACATATAAATATCAAACAACCCCCTTAAAATTGTCTATATTTCATAAGTTATAACCATTTTGTATCTTCCCTTACATTTATAAAATTAACATATAAATTCAAACAACCCCCTTAAAATTGTCTTGTTATTTTAATGAATTATAATATTTAATGGTATCTCCCCTATACATTTTATAAAATTAACATATAAATATCAAACAACCCCCTTAAAATTGTCTATATTTCATAAGTTATAACCATTTAATGGTATCTTCCCTATACATTTCATAAAATTAACATATAAATATCAAACAACCCCCTTAAAATTGCTTGTATTTTATGAATTATAACCATTAAATGGTATCTCCTATACACATTTATAAAATTAACATATAAATATCAAACAACCCCCTTAAAATTGTCTATATTTTATGAATTATAACCATTAAATGGTATCTTCCATATACATTACATAAAATTAACATATAAATATCAAACAACCCCCTTAAAATTGCTTGTATTTTATGAATTATAACTATTTAAAATATCTCCCATATACATTATAAAATTAACATATAAATATAAAACAACCCCCTTAAAATTGTTTATATTTTATGAATTATAACTATTAAATGGTATCTTTCATATACATTATATAAAATTAACGTATAAATATCAAACAACCCCCTTAAAATTGCTTGTATTTTATGAATTATAACCATTTAACAATACTTCACTTATACATTATAAAATACCAACATACAAATATAAAACAATCCCCCCAAATTGTTTATATTTTATAGATTATAACTATAAAACAGTATCTTTCATATACATTATATAAAATTAACGTATAAATATCAAACAACCCCCTTAAAATTGTATTTTTGAATTTCATTTAACAATATCATACATTATAAAATATACAAATATAATCCCCAAAAATTTTTATCCAAAAAAATCCCTATACTATATAATTTTAACTTATAAATATAAACAATATTTGATATCTATATAATTTTACTTTTAAAATATTTGATATTAATTTATTCATAAATATATATTATAATTTCATCCAACAAAAACTAAAACACTTCTTAAACATATTTGATATCTATTTATTTACCAAACAAAACCTTTAATTTAATACAATTACTATAAAATTTCCATCTATATGTAATATTCAATTATTTGATAAAACTAATTTAAAAGTTTAAGTATAACACTTTTTACATAAACTAATATTTTATTACTAGTAAATATTAGTTTAAAAAATATGTAATATAATTACTACTGTAATATAATTCAATTCATAAAAAATAATTAATTATAATTAATATTAAGTATTTACAATATTATATCCCCAAATTCAAATGTTTAATATATATAATATACTATTTATTTTATTAAATAATTATTAAGGGAATTTGTATTAATTTATTATATTACATATTTCTATATTATTAAATTAAAGTTATATATCAATAAATATATATTATAATACATATAAATATATATATATATATATAGTAAATTTAGTTATATATAAAAAAATTAATAATAATTTGCTTTTAATTTTTTTTCACTTAGATCTTTTATATATCTAGATTCTAATGTATTAAAAGTAAACTAAATGTTAATGAATTACTTTATATATAAATATTATAATGTTAATTAAGCTATCAAAACATATAAATAAATAATGTTATTAAATAGATTCTTTATAAATAATAGTGTTAATATATATATATTGTATATTAATATTCTTAATACATAAATTTAGTAAACATTTATATTTAATACCCCCTAAAAATTTTTTCTAAAACGTGACGATTTTTTGCAAACCCAACTCCGTACAATGCTTAAAAATGGCCCTTTTTTTGAAAATTAAATACTGGAAAATGCAAAAAAATGCATTTTTGAAAAATTTTGAATTTTTGAAAGTGCCCTTAAACCAAACCCTGGAACCACTTTTCAACCCCCTAAGTACTAAAATTTATCCGAAATTACTAGAAAAATTCACGTTTTACTCACAGAATTTATATTACAAATCAATTCCACAAACTTTTTTTTTTTTTTGTTAAATCAAATGTCAAGCAAACCTATTTTTTTTTTGGTGAAGGATAGATTTTAGTAAAATATTAAACCCTCATAATTGTATTTAATTTAACCCTTTAAACCAAATCACATAGCATTTTTTATATTTTCAAAAGCTATAACCATTAAACGGTATCTCCCCTATACATTTCATAAAATTAACACATAAATATCAAACAACCCCTTAAAATTGTTTATATTTTATAAGTTATAACCATTAAACAGTATCTCCCTATACATTTCATAAAATTAACATGTAAATATCAAACAACCTTAAAATTGTTTATATTTTATAAGTTATAACAAATTAAACGGTATCTCCCCTATACATTACATAAAATTAACGCATAAATATCAAACAACCCCCTTAAAATTGTTTGTATTTTATAAGTTACTAACCATTAAACAGTATCTCCCCTATACATTTCATAAAATTAACATGTCTATATTTAATAAGTTATAACCATTAAACGG
>CM043021.1:34151343-34318280 GCA_023690525.1 Holotrichia oblita | reverse complement strand
TTAGGCCGTGTATTAGATTGTGCACAAACTTTTAATATTTGTTTTTCAGGAAGTTATCCTTCACAGTTGTAAGAAAATTAGTGCAAAACGTCGATTTTTTAAACGAGTTGCCATCTTTTCCTCCTTGTCAAAATCGTATCCTATCTAAAAGTACGAAGTATTCATGATAAACGATGTCATTTTTCGACACGACACGCCTGGATATTGCATGTACTTTTATTTTAACTGGTTCTGTGGCGGTATACACTTCCAAAGGAGCTGAGGTGCGTTTTTATTTTTTAGTTTGCATTCGATTTGGTTTAAAAAAAAATTGATATGTAAATAGGTAGTTCATCTGAAAGACGGTGCGTATTTTGGTGAAATAGCGCTGTTAACCAATGTTAACAGGGTAGGATCAGTTGTTTCCGTAGAGGTATCTGAATTATACAGATTGGATAGAAGAGATTTTGTCAAAGTTATAGCCCCTCATACATCGCTTGTGCGTAAGATTCAAAACAGAGCAGAGGCAAGATTAGAAGACACGATTACTATAATGAAAAAAAATCGTCGAAGAAACTAATTATTTATATTTTAAGAATAATCTCATATAGGTCTATAAGTGTGATAAATACAAAGACAATAAAGTGTTTGCATTGCACGTAGTTTTTTTTTTAGTTTCTTATATAATAAAGTGCATTTGTATCGCTTTTATATTTCAATTGTTGCCCATCAATTGAGTAGAGAAGCCATACATTTTGCTATACCAGTGTATTTTGTCCAGGATAAAACATTTGTTGAATGAAGAAGGAAATGGCAACCCCATGACACGTATCATGGGGTTACCATTTCTACAGTCACAGATGGCGCTACTACATGATATGTCAACTGTCAAATCGATAAGAATTAAAGTGTGTCTGGAAGACCATGTATAGGGTGTTTCATAATATATGCGCAGGACTTCAGGATGTGATACCTTGTCCAAAAATTTGAAAAAAGTTTCTATCAACTTACCCTCTAAAATGCACCATTTTCGAGATACAGGGGTGTTGAAGTTTAATAAAAAAATCGTTTTTTGGAAATATCTCCGGAACCGTTTATCGTAAAGAAAACAGCTTTTGTAACCATTTTCTACTTATAATAAGCTAAGTTGTGTGGGAGAAAAAAAATTTGCTGAAGATTTTGAAGGGGTGGTGGTTGTTTTTCTCCCCAACTTCTACGCCACTGGAAAAAGTACGGTTTTGACACGTACATTTGAACCGCCAATGTTTTCTACACAAAAAAGGTACTGTTGGTCATGAGCTTTAAAGTTGACCGTTTTCGAGAAAAATCAACTATTATGTTGTAAAAACATGGTAAGTTTTTGAAATAAAAGTTTTATTTTACTAAAACATTAAGAACAAGTAAGAAAAGCAAACGTTAACAACATGAAAGTTGATTTTTCTCGAAAACGGTGAACTTTGGAGCTCATGACCAACAGTACCTTTTTTTGTGTAGAATACATTGGCGGTTCAAATGGGCGTCTCAAAACCGTACTTTTTCCCAGTGGCGTAGAAGTTGTGGAGAAAAACAACCACTACCCCTTCAAAATCTTCACCAATTATGACTTAATTTGTTTTTCTAGCACACAACTTAGCTTATTATAAGTAGAAAATGGTTACAAAAGCTGTTCTTTTTACGATAAATGGTTCCGGAGATATTCCAAAAAACGATTTTTTTATTAAATTTCAACACCATGTATCTCGAAAATGGTGCATTTTAGAAGGTAAGTTGATAGACTATTTTCCAAATTTTTGGACATGCTATCACATCCTGAAGTCCTGCGCATATATTATGAAACACACTGTATAGTAGCCTGATACGCTTACTGAAGGCAAAAGTGTTGCATATTAGTTGCTGTTTTATTTGTAGAGTAAAGAGTTAAGAGTATACCAACTACAAGGAATCTCAGTACCTCAGTACCTAAATCAACTGAAGAGTGGAATGGAAGTTTTGTAGATATTTGTTTAAATCGGTTATAAGTGCAATCGCCAATGTGCCCACAGCGGTTGCACGTGTTATTGTATTATTATACTTTAATAAAGTAAAATTAGATAGCGCTCAGAACTATGTCCAGAAAGTTTTTATGTTGAAAGGGTATAAGTGCCAAAGTCGGGTTGGAAGTGTTAGTTTGTTTTTAAATGTTTATTGGACAAGATAAAAAATCTTCATGGTAATGACAAATGCTGCATTTCACTCGATCTCCAACAAGTTTTATTTGTTTCCTACCTTCGGATATGTTTTATCTGTCGCAATTATCTTATTACAATCTGCGGATACATTTGTCGGACTGGATGAAGGTGTTAGTGGATGTGGAGGTAATGAGGTAGCATCTATCCTCAACCTTTTAAATTCTGGTGACACACAAAAGAAACATCTGCTATTGTGGAGTGACAACTGTGATGGGCAAAACAATAACAGAATGGTAATATTATTTTTAGTGTTTCTGGCTCTTCATGAAGTTTTATTTTATTTATTTATTTAAATTTTAATGGACCGCCAACAGGACAACTTCCCAATTACAGCAGATCTCTAATACACACAATATATACAAAAATGTACGAAATGACTATAAAACTAAGCTATAAAACTAAAAAAATATCCTACTGGGTGAACTACGTGAAAACCCAATAATAAAAAGCAATCGCATATAGAAAAAAGAGAAAAAAAAAAAGTACAATTCAATTCAATAACTACATACAAACTTAATATTATTATTTCTTGCATAGCACTAGATTTCGTCCAATATCCGAAGGTAGTGTTCGTGGAGCCGCAAACGCAAAACATTTTGTAATCGATTGGTTATATAGGAGGAGAGCTATCTATAGAGGTTGCCGTACACACCGACAGAATACAATTTCCTCAACAGAAGAACATGATTAACTTTATCAAATGCATTAGCAAAGTCGGTATACACGGCATCGACTTGTACACCACAATCACAAAACCGTGTTGTTCACCGATTAATAAATTATGAACGTGTAAAAATAAATGATTGGGGACTATAGATTCAAACAACTTGTTAGAATAGAGATAGGTCTATAATTTTTAACACTCGTATTGTCGCTAGATTTAAAAACAGGCACGACATGCGTAATCTTCCATGCATCTGGGAAGACACCATCATCAAGCGACTGATTAAATAAGTAAGTTAATGGTTTGATAAGAGCGTCCCGACAATTGATAATAAAAGAGTTCGGAATGCCATCAAAACCAGGACCCTTATTAGGATCCAGCCTGTCAATTGCTGCCACCATCGTGCACGTGACCTTCAACTGTGGTACCGCATTATTGTTGCAAGCAAAGCGCTCCAGATAGTCCGAATCGACGGTGCCCAAAAGTTTAATTGTTACTTTGGCTATGTGGCAAGTAGCGCCGTTCTGTTGAAACCAAACGTTATCCATGTCATCCTTTTCAATTTATGGAAACAAAAATTCGTTGAGCATAGCATGTTAACGGTCGACATTGACTGTAACGGCAACTTCCTGGTCATTTTCGAAGAATTTTGGAAAGAAGTGATGCCACCGTGACAAAATACACATCAAACAGTCACTTGCTTTGAGTGTATCGGTTTCTTAAAGATGGTGTTAGGATTTTTCTGATCCAAAAATGCGGCAATTTTGCTTATTGACATAGCGTCCGATGTGCAAATGGGCTTCATCTGAAAAATAATTTTTTTGGTAAAATCTTCGGCCAAGCGATCTCTAGCTCATTGGGTGAACCAAAAACGCTTTAGATGGCCATGCCGCTTTAGTTAATGAATTAATTGATCTTAGTAAGCCTTCATACCGAGGTGTTTATGCAAAATTTTCCTCAGAGAAGAGACGAGTTGATATTCATGGATTTTCACGCACACTGTGAGCAACAGCAGCAATGTTTTCGGTTGAGCGCAGTGGACGAGAACGTGAACGGGTTGTTTTTTAATAAATGTAGGCCTTATTACAATTTGGGTTGAAGACTCACCATTTTAAATGTAAGTTTTCACTACTTCCTATTTTTGGTCAAGCGTAAAGGCAGGTTTCCATGCATGCGTCGTGCGTTTTGCGTTGCTGCAACACCGCATAGAAAACAAAGAAGTTGTGTTTTCATGAATGCGTCGTACTTTTTGCGTCATAGCAGCAAAACATGCTTGTCGTAAAGTTGTTGATTGAAGGAATACATAAAGATGCACAACCTATGACAGATCTGTCAACTGTCATAGCTTGCACATCTTTTACGTATTCCTTCAATCAACGGTTGAGTTATAAGTATACATAATAAGTCATAGTTTGGTATATCTTTACTAATTCGGCCTTATCCCATCTATGAATATGAATGAGGTGAGTATAACTTTGTAAGTATAGATAATAGTTATTTACGGTACAAGTGTTAAAAGTGCGATTTTATTTCACGAGTAAAAGGTTCGCTAACGCTCGTGTCGCAATTTACGAGTGAAATAAAATAGCATTTTTAACACGTGTATCGTACACTATTTTTTATACAACTGTTTATATTTAATTAAATGAATTAGGATTTCTACAAAATTTTTTGACATTTTATCTCAAAAATAAAATGTATCACAAGTCAGACGTGCCAGTCATCGTAACGCACTCGTAAATTGCGAGACTCGTTGACGCTTGTGTTGCAAATTTTTACTCGTGAAATAAAATCGCACTTTTAACACTTGTATAGTAAATAACTATTATATCATCTATTGCAGGTTCTGTATTTTTGTGGAAAATCTAGTACCGTGTTGAATTGATATACCTTAACGTTATGGTAAATCTAACTTAGGGTGAAATACGTTCACGTACCGAATGCAATTTTTTAATTTTTGGCCCAATTGTTTCTAACAGATCTTCAAATTGTTTGGTAGACATTCCAAAATATGTGTGAAAGATGTCCTTACACTCTGTATAAAGTTCTTTCATTAAATGTTCTCCATCACCTTGTTCACTTGTAAAAGAACGCTGGCTTATTTGTGCGCTATATTGTGATGAAATGGTCTTAATTTGTGCCAATATGTGTTTATAATCTTGGGCGCCACGGTATATGAACAAATTCCCTTATGAAACCCACAACGACGGACGTTGCTGATACCGAAATAAAGAAACTGATTCCCCTGACTAGCAAAATGTCGGTCGAAATCGCTCTAACGTAATAAAGAAAACAGATACTTACTTTACAGATTTTCTTTCTTTATACGCTCTCAGGTGCGTGCGATAAATGGAGGATTTATAATGTTTTAGCAATAAATAATAACAAAAAAATACGCAATCTGATCTGTTGCTGAATAAATGAAAAGGCATCAAATCAACAAATAACAAATATATTAAATAAAACGAATGAATGTATATATAGATACAAAATTAGAACATATTAAACGAAATCTTAATATTGTATGCATCTTTCTTAATTTAATCTAACAACTACGCGATTATATTACTAACGAACCAACAACGGAGCTAAATAGACATGAATTTAAACAAACAACAACAGCAAATTTTATATAGAATAATAGTTAATAATTTTATTTGCTACGAGCTCGTGTTAATGTGAAATAATAACTTTATGGCCAAATACCTTTACGTTACTTCTTTCTTCGCGTACGCTCGCTGACACTGTTTCGTTCCACCATATGTCCGCTTCTCTCTTCGCTTTGTCTTGGGGCTTCGGGCGTGTCCTTTCTTGTTTATTCTTTTACCAGTATTTTATTTATTGGCTACGTGCTGGCCTATCCCAGTACGAACTTTTAATATAGGGACATTCATATACAATCACGGAATATATACAGATAGGTGCATTGAATTAACTAAAATAAAATAACATTTCTTAATATATAGTTATAATAAGTACTTGTCTTCCTTATTATGTCAATGCGCTTGAAAAATAAAATAATTGAAATTATCGCGTTCCCTTACACACTTCTGCGTTTATTTATTGGCCGTACACAATATTTGTAGTTACGTTTTATCTTTCGTTTTTTATGTTTACAAATATGTAGTACAAATATGCAATTATACATGTCCTGGCTATAGTATCCATACTATATCAAGACTATTTGTATTTGATGTTTGCTCATGACCGATTATGTTTAGAAAAAGATGTAACAAAAGCTATTGCTCTCTTTATTAAAAAAACGCAAAAAGTTCAACTCAGCCGAACTTTTTGCAGTGCTGCAATTGCATTCGTGGTTACAATGGTTATTTAAAATGCCCAAGTCCCGATTTTGAAAATGTCAAACATGATTTTCTGTCAATTCATAAATGTCATTCTATATGTCAAAATCAACGTAACCGATAATTGCAATTCCAAACGTTAGATGGCCCACTCCATAGTTTTGTTTTCGCTGTATTGAGAGGCGCAGTTAGTCCACAATCTTTCGTGAAAATGGAGAAGAGCAAACATTACGCTGAGATTAAATGTCTTCTAAAGAAAAATTGTCGACAAACGAAAGTCATAATGATATGATAAATACGTTGGGTGATGGTATTTTATCGTATGCCAGCTACTGTTATTACTAATCTATTATCAGCTATTCCTTACTTAGGAAATACTATTGTACAATGGCTTTGAGGAGGATTCGCTGTTGATAATGCTACTTTAACACGATTTTTTACTCTACACTTTTTATTACCTTTTATCATTATAGCACTAGTCATCATTCATTTACTATTTTTACATCAAACAGGATCAAATAACCCTTTAGGAGTAAATAGAAATATTGATAAAGTTCCATTCCATCCTTACTTTACATATAAGGATACATTTGGATTTATCATTATAAGAATAATACTAGTTTTCTTAGTTTTAACAAGACCTTACTTACTAGGAGATCCCTTAGTTACTCCAGTTCATATTCAACCTGAATGATACTTTCTATTTGCTTATGCTATTTTACGTTCTATTCCTAATAAACTTGGAGGTGTAATTGCTTTAGTAATATCTATTGCCATCCTATTTATTATACCAATAATTAATAAAAAAAAATTTTCTAGAACTCAATTTTACCCAATTAACAAAATTTTATTTTGATCTTTTGTATCTATTGTAATTTTATTAACATGAATTGGAGCACGGCCAGTTGAAGATCCATATATTCTAACTGGACAAATTTTAACAGTATTATATTTTATTTATTACTTTATTAACCCAATAATTCATATAATCTGAGACTATATTATTTTCAAAAATTAGTTAATGAACTTGTATAAGTGTATATTTTGAAAATATAAAAAAGAGTAAATCCTCTATTAACTTTACTAAATTTTATTCACTAAATTAAAAATGAAAATATTCATAATTTTAAACCTAAAAAAAATAATAAAAAATTTAAAGCTACAGGTAAAAACCCCTTTCAACATAAATATATCAATTTATCATAACGATATCGAGGAAGAGTACCTCGAACTCACACCCAAACAAAAGCTATAAAAACTAACTTTATATAAAACCCAAAACTAAAAATATTACCACCTAAAAATAATATTACACATAATATTCTTATAAATAAAATTCTTGAATATTCTGCTAAAAAAATTAAAGCAAATCCCCCACTTCTATACTCAACATTAAATCCAGAAACTAACTCTGATTCTCCTTCAGCAAAATCAAAAGGAGTACGATTAGTTTCAGCTAAACTTGAAGCTAATCACATTATTCTTAAAGGGAGACACAAAAAAATAAATCATACTATACTTTGAAATTTCATAAAATCCAAAATATTTAAACTTAAAATTAAAAATAAAAAAGATAATAAAATTAATGACAAGCTAACTTCATATGAAATTGTTTGAGCTACAGAACGAATACCACCTAATAAAGCATAATTTGAATTTGATGACCACCCAGCAATTATAATAGTATAAACACTCAAACTTGAACAACATAAAAAATATAAAATTCCTAAATTAAAATTAAATAAGAAGGTAAAAAAAGGTATACATATTCATAATAATAGAGATAAAAATAAATTAAAAACTGGAGATATAAAATAAATAATAAAATTAGATATTAAAGGATAAGTTTGTTCTTTAGTAAATAACTTAATTGCATCTCTAAAAGGTTGTGGAATACCTATAAATCCTACCTTATTAGGACCCTTACGAATTTGAATATATCCTAAAACTTTACGCTCTATTAAAGTTAAAAATGCAACTCCTACCAACACACATACTAATAAAATTAATCTAGTTAATAATAATAATAACAAATCACATAATATAATGTATTACCTGTGTAATAAATACACATATTTAAAGTCTAAATTTAAAGCACTAATCTGCCAAAGTAATTATTCCTATTCAAACTATATTAATTATTAAGAATACCTGATCCTTTCGTACTAAGGTATCCAAATTTTTTAAAGATAGAAACCAACCTGGCTCACGCCGGTTTAAACTCAGATCATGTAAAATTTTAAAGGTCGAACAGACCTAACCTTTTAGCCCCTACACCAAAAGTTAATTTTAATCCAACATCGAGGTCGCAAACTCTTTTTTCGATAAGAACTCTAAAAAAAAATTACGCTGTTATCCCTAAGGTAATTTAATCTTATAATCATAAAAAATGGATCATTAAACCATAAATCAATGTAAAAATATAAAAAAAAGTTTATTTAATTTTTCTGCTGCCCCAGCAAAATAATTTTTTATATCAAAAATATAAACATACTAAAATTCTTTAATATAAAAAATTATAAAACTCTATAGGGTCTTCTCGTCTTTTAAATACATATAAGCTTTTTTACTTATAAATAAAATTCTACATTCAATTAAATTGAGACAGTTATTTTCTCGTCCAACCGTTCATTCCAGCTTTCAATTAAAAAACTAATGATTATGCTACCTTTGCACGGTCAAATTACCGCGGCCATTCAACTCCTCATTGGGCAGGTCAGACTTTAAATTATAATCAAAAAGACATGTTTTTAATAAACAGGCGGAAAATCCATTTGCCGAGTTCCTTAATTCAACCTTGACTCTACAATTAAATTATACATTAAATCATATACTAATTTTATCATTATTACTTATAAAATACAATTATATATATTATCTTAATAAAAAATTTAAAAACTATATAAATCTTATCCTAATAAAAATTATTTATAACAAACTAAAGATAAACACTTCCAATCCTACTAATTTTTATTCAAAATATATTATTTTTAATACTTTATTTTAAAGCTTATCCCCTAAAATATTACTTTTTATATAAATATCACTAATAAATTAACTCTATTTAATATAAAAACTAAATTAAATTTATTTCTTAAGAAACTAGATATCTTAAAAAACGTATAACGTTTCATTTCTAATATAATATTATAAAAATTTATGCCACAATTAAATTTATATTATATTAGCTCTTTATAATTCGAGAAAATTAAATAATTAACATATTTTAATAAACCCTGATACACAAGGTACAAAAAATTAATTTTTCTTTTAAATAAATAAACCTCCATTTATTTATATAACCTATCTCTATACTAATTAACTATAATAAAAATTTTAATTTCTAACCAATACTTCTATAAAAAATACTTTTTTTATAAATACTTATATATATAAATCTATTTTTTCAAATTAAATTGATTTTCACAACTAACTTTTTAATGTAAATAAAATACTTTTTAACAAGCTCTAATTTGTTCATTCCAGGTACACTTTCCAGTACACCTACTATGTTACGACTTATCCCTCTTTGGAGAGGGAGCGACGGGCGATATGTGCATATTCTAGAGCTAAACTCATATAATTTAACTTAATTATATTACTTTCAAATCCACTTTATAAAATAATGTTAATTATTCCAACCATCTAAATCAATTTATTGTAACCCATCTCTTCTTATCTATACGCTGTATCTTGATCTGATTTCCTTTATTTATATAAATTTTGAACATTCCCAATTCTTTAAAAACATTCCACCTACGACGATATACAAACCTTTAAAATAAGTATGATTAATCGTGGATCATCAATTACAGGACAGGTTCCTCTGAGCAGACTAAAATACCGCCAAATCCTTTAAATTTCAAGAACATAACTACTACTACTCAAGCATCTAAAATTTGCATTTCCAATAATAGGGTATCTAATCCTAGTCTATTAAAGAAATCTCATAGCCTCATTTTTTAATTTTACAAGTTTAATCAAAATTACTAATTTCACCTAATAACATCAACTTTTACTAAAAATAAAAATAACTTATTATATACTGAACAAATTTAATTGCATTGTCTGTGTAACCGCAACTGCTGGCACAAACTTGGTCAATACTATTATAAATTCCTAAATCAAAATCTCTTTTATTTTTAATCTTCACTATTGCGGCTTTATAAATAAATATACATTAAATTTACCTATTTAAAATAAATCCATTAAGCACTAAAATTCACATATAAAATAATTTATAAATTAAAATTTCAAGCTAGAATAAAACTTTATTTTAACCTATATATACATAAATCATATAAAAAAACGGTACCTCCCTATATATTAAATATAATTAACATATAAATATCCAACAACCCCCTTAAAATTGTCTATATTTCATAAGTTATAACCATTTAATGGTATCTCCCCTATACATTTTATAAAATTAACATATAAATATCAAACAACCCCCTTAAAATTGTCTATATTTAATAAGTTATAACCATTAAACGGTATCTCCCCTATACATTTTATAAAATTAACATATAAATATCAAACAACCCCCTTAAAATTGTCTATATTTAATAAGTTATAACCATTAAACGGTATCTCCCCTATACATTTCATAAAATTAACATATAAATATCAAACAACCCCCTTAAAATTGCTTGTATTTTATGAATTATAACCATTTAATGGTATCTCCCCTATACATTTTATAAAATTAACATATAAATATCAAACAACCCCCTTAAAATTGTCTATATTTAATAAGTTATAACCATTAAACGGTATCTCCCCTATACATTTCATAAAATTAACATATAAATATCAAACAACCCCCCTAAAATTGTCTATATTTAATAAGTTATAACCATTAAACGGTATCTCCCCTATACATTTTATAAAATTAACATATAAATATCAAACAACCCCCTTAAAATTGCTTGTATTTTATGAATTATAACCATTTAATGGTATCTCCCCTATACATTTTATAAAATTAACATATAAATACCAAACAACCCCCTTAAAATTGTCTATATTTAATAAGTTATAACCATTAAATGGTATCTTCCCTATACATTTCATAAAATTAACATATAAATATCAAACAACCCCCTTAAAATTGTTTATATTTCATAAGTTATAACCATTTAATGGTATCTCCCCTATACATTTTATAAAATTAACATATAAATATCAAACAACCCCCTTAAAATTGTCTATATTTAATAAGTTATAACCATTAAACGGTATCTCCCCTATACATTTCATAAAATTAACATATAAATATCAAACAACCCCCTTAAAATTGTCTATATTTAATAAGTTATAACCATTAAACGGTATCTCCCCTATACATTTTATAAAATTAACATATAAATATCAAACAACCCCCTTAAAATTGCTTGTATTTTATGAATTATAACCATTTAATGGTATCTCCCCTATACATTTTATAAAATTAACATATAAATATCAAACAACCCCCTTAAAATTGTCTATATTTAATAAGTTATAACCATTTAATGGTATCTTCCCTATACATTTCATAAAATTAACATATAAATATCAAACAACCCCCTTAAAATTGCTTGTATTTTATGAATTATAACCATTTAATGGTATCTCCCCTATACATTTTATAAAATTAACATATAAATATCAAACAACCCCCTTAAAATTGTCTATATTTCATAAGTTATAACCATTTAATGGTATCTTCCCTATACATTTCATAAAATTAACATATAAATATCAAACAACCCCCTTAAAATTGCTTGTATTTTATGAATTATAACTATTAAATGGTATCTCCCATACACATTGTATAAAATTAACGTATAAATATCAAACAACCCCCTTAAAATTGCTTGTATTTTATAAATTATAACTATTAAATGGTATCTTCCATATACATTACATAAAATTAACGTATAAATATCAAACAACCCCCTTAAAATTGCTTGTATTTTATGAATTATAACCATTTAACAATACTTCACTTATACATTATAAAATTAACATATAAATATAAAACAATCCCCCCAAATTGTTTATATTTTATAAATTATAACTATAAAACAGTATCTTTCATATACATTATATAAAATTAACGTATAAATATCAAACAACCCCCTTAAAATTGCTTGTATTTTATGAATTATAACCATTTAACAATACTTCACTTATACATTATAAAATACCAACATACAAATATAAAACAATCCCCCCAAATTGTTTATATTTTATAGATTATAACTATAAAACAGTATCTTCAATATACATTATATAAAATTAACGTATAAATATCAAACAACCCCCTTAAAATTGTTTGTATTTCACTTCAATATCATACAATATATATAATCTAAAATTTTCATCCAACAAAATCCCTACTATATAATTTTCACTTCTTAAACATATTTGATATCTATATTTAAATTATTTATAATTCATAAATAATATTTATTTACCAAACAAAACCTTTAATTTAATACAATTACTATAAAATTTCCATCTATATGTAATATTCAATTATTTGATAAAACTAATTTAAAAGTTTAAGTATAACACTTTTTACATAAACTAATATTTTATTACTAGTAAATATTAGTTTAAAAAATATGTAATATAATTACTACTGTAATATAATTCAATTCATAAAAAATAATTAATTATAATTAATATTAAGTATTTACAATATTATATCCCCAAATTCAAATGTTTAATATATATAATATACTATTTATTTTATTAAATAATTATTAAGGGAATTTGTATTAATTTATTATATTACATATTTCTATATTATTAAATTAAAGTAGTTTTTTTTTTTTTTTCTGGTATAATTTTTAAAAATATTAATTATTTAATACTTTCTATATAAATGTTTAATTAGTTATATATATATCTATAAATTCTTAATCATTATTTAGATAATTAATATTTTATATATTAAATATTTATATATCAATAAATATATATTATAATACATATAAATATATATATATATATATAGTAAATTTAGTTATATATAAAAAAATTAATAATAATTTGCTTTTAATTTTTTTTTCACTTAGATCTTTTATATATCTAGATTCTAATGTATTAAAAGTAAACTAAATGTTAATGAATTAACTTATATATAAATATTCTAATGTTAATTAATCTATCAAAACATATAAAAAAATAATGTTATTAAATAGATTCTTTATAAATAATAATGTTAATATATATATATTGTATATTAATATTCTTAATATATAAATTTAGTAAACATTTATATTTAATACCCCCCTAAAAATTTTTTCTAAAACGTGACGATTTTTGCAAACCCAACTCCGTACAATGCTTAAAAATGGCCCTTTTTTGAAAATTAAAATGTGCACGGAAAATGCAAAAAAATGCACATTTTTGAAAAATTTTGAATTCTTGAAAGTGCTCTTAAACCAAACCCCTGTAAGACCACTTTTCAACCCCCCTAATTACTAAAATTTATCCGAAATTACTAAGAAAAATTCACGTTTTACTCACAGGAATTTGTATTACAAAATCAATTCCACAAACTTTTTTTTTTTTTTTTGTTAAATCAAATGTCAAACAAGCCCTATTTTTTTTTTTGGTGAAGGATAGATTTTAGTAAAATATTAAACCCTCATAATTGTATTTAATTTAGCCCTTTAAACCAAATCACCTTAGCATTTTTTATGCATTTATACCAACTTATTTATGTAAAACCCTCTATATATAAAGTTTTAATGAAGTGTCTGATTATAGAGTTATTTTGATAGAGTAAAACAAGTGAGGTTTCACCTTCATTATAATTAACAGAATTAAACTATTTCTTTAGGCTTCAAAAACCTAAGTACATTATATACTAAATTATAAAAAGATAAGCTAATTAAGCTACTGGGCTCATACCCCATCAATAAAGGTTCCAATCCTTTTCTTTTTAATGTACTATAAATTATTATTTTCAATTTCCCTTATAATTGGAACATTAATCACCGTTTCATCCTATTCTTGAATAGGAATGTGAATAGGGCTAGAAATTAATTTACTCTCTATAATCCCCCTTATTAGAGATTCTAAAAATATAATAGCCTCAGAAGCAGCCTTAAAATACTTTATTATTCAAACAATAGCTTCTACTTTACTTCTATTCTCCATTATTATAATATCAATAAAATTCATGTACCAAATAAATTTAATCACTTATTTTAACTTAATATTTAATACTTCATTACTAATCAAAATAGGAGCAGCCCCCTTCCATTTTTGATTCCCGGAAGTAATAGAAGGATTAAATTGATTAAATGCAATTATTATATTAACATGACAAAAACTAAGTCCTATAGTTTTATTAACCTATTCTAATACTACTCCTTTATATTTAATCTTAGTAATTCTATTCAGAATAACTATTAGAGGAATTATAGGTCTTAACCAAACAAGTTTACGTAAAATTCTTGCTTATTCTTCAATTAATCATATTGGCTGAATAATTAGCTCTATCCTTTTAATTGAAATCATCTGATTTTATTATTTTATCATTTACTCTATTATTACTATTAATATCGCTTCTATATTTTACAAATTTAACCTTTTTCATGTAAATCAACTTTATATTTCAATAAATCAAAATCTAATATTTAAACTATTTTTCATTTTAAATTTTTTATCCCTTGGAGGATTACCCCCATTTTTAGGATTTTTCCCTAAATGACTTACTATTCAAACATTAATTCAGAGAAATTTATATGCAATTGCTTTTATTATGATTTTAATAACCTTAATAACTTTATATTTCTATTTACGAATTACTTTTTCTACATTTTTACTAAGAAAAACAATGCTTTCTTACTATACTCAACCCAAAATTAATAATAACTTATTAATAACATTCAATTTCATTACATTAAACAGATTAATCTTAACTACATTCTTATTTAACTTCCTTTAAATTTTACTAAATCTAAGGATTTAAGTTAAATATAAACTAAGAACCTTCAAAGTTCTAAATAAAGTAAGATCTTTAAGCCTTAGAGCTAACTCACCTTTAAATTTGCAATTTAATGTTCTTTTTAAACTATAAAACTTGATAAAAGAAACTAATTTCGTATGTAAATTTACAATTTACCGCCTATTACTCGGCCATTTTATCGAATAAATGGCTATTCTCAACAAATCACAAAGATATTGGAACTTTATATTTCCTATTCGGCAGATGGGCCGGAATAGTAGGAACTTCTTTAAGATTACTAATTCGAGCAGAATTAGGAAACCCTGGATCTCTAAAGCAAAATGAAATATATAGTACTGTACGTGCTTTGTTTTGCTTATGCTTTTTGTCCCTCTGATAATATCCTGAGTATTTAAAAATATTTTTTTCGACGAAGAATGGTAAATCCTAAAAGGATCTAAAGAGAATGAAGTAAAAGCATATTGCAGTTTCTCATCTTATACTCTCAAAGTTTTGAAATCGAATATCTCGAAAACAAAGCACAATACAAAAATGTAGAATTGTAAAATTACATGTAGAGCAGTATATTAGTTTTACCATGAAAAATAGCCTGTTAGAGCCGCTTGCCACTATACTTATTTCAGTACTAAAATAAGTACCTAAAGTTATCACGCTGCAAAAATGTAGTAAAAATTTAATTAACGCTCCCTATATGAAACTATGAACATTTTTAATACTTTTTTTAGTACTTGTAATATTTTGTGGATATGTCGTTTTTCTTAGATTCCAAATTATTTTGTGAAGTTTGATAAGGTCTCATTATTTCGTAATTTGCAAAAATGGCAATTGTCAGAATAACAAAACTATATGCAGCAGCATTAGCTGTAACAGTGATGATGATAATGGTAATAAGAAGAAAGAACGTTATTCAAAAGAAGAAGCGCTTATATGGACCAGATGGATTGAAAGAAGAATGGACGGCAAGGGAATATTAAATATGTTGAATCATGATTTATTGACTGAAGAACCAATAGCTTATAAAAACTTCTTACGAATGAACAATGCCTCTTTTGAAAAACTGCTAAGACTTGATTTCGAGAACAGATACATCTAACCCTAGCTCTAGAAGTTCGGTCGTCATTTATTCTAACGTTTGGTTCCTAGCATTTCTATTTTTATATAGTGGATGGTTCGGTACATATAGGCATTCATTGCTGTACATTGCTATAAGCAACCAAACTTGTTGCTGGCACCACATTAAAAAGCACTTTGCGAACCATCAACATATGAATTATTAAATTCGTAGGTTGTTTTTTTGTTCGCTAAGATGCACTACGGATGCTACTGCGCAGTTTAACTATAGCAGCAGAGTTTCAGTACAAGAAATTAGAACATGTCCTAATTTCTTGTACTAAAACTGCGCGCGCATGGAATTTTTAATATAATAATTTTAAATACTTATTTTAGTACTGAAATAAGTATAGTGGCAAGCGGCTCTTTTAGTAATAATATCCCTTATTGTACACTAGCCACGACTTAGTCTTCGAACGGCCACAATGTGCTGTCTTTGTCAGTCCCCGTCTCCTCCACATTTAACGTGGCCGTTTCTTCGATAATCGAAAAATATGCTATTACCCTTATCGGTCACGTTAAATGTGGAGGGAGGGACTGACAAAGACAGCACACTGTGGCTGTTCGTAGACTAAGTTGTGTAATATATAAAAATTTGCCTTGTTTATCTCAAAAGTTGTAATTGTATTTGAAGAATTACTAGCAGTTGTTGGTCATAATTGACTGTATCTTAAAAATTAATACACATATAAATTAAGTAGCTTAATTTTCAATGATTGTATTGTATTGTTGGTGGATCGTTCAGGTTACAAACACCTCTCCTCACTGTGACCTATGGATCTATTAAGTATTATTACCCTATTCCATCATTATTCTTCTATTCCAATGTTCTTAATGAATCTCAGGACTAGTTTGCGTACGAAGGCTTATTCATATCTTCAGGTGTTAAAGTCGACTGTCCTAGATGCTGAAAAAACTTTCCCAGCTTAATGATTCGGACTCTCAAAGTATATGCTTGGCTCTTTCAGTTCGCAGAATCGATACAGTCTTGATCAACTTTGGCGATCTTTTTAAGATGGTATCTTAGAGAGCAGTGGCCAGTCAGAAGGTCCGTAAGAGTTCTTAGCTCTGACTTGCTGAAATCAAGTAGTTTTTTATTACTGTTTGACAAGGAGTTAATAAATTTCTTCGCTTATGTTTGTCCAAGTGTTTTCCTTTTTGAGCTGGCTTTTGGGACCGCTAAACGGGGGTTCCGCTCCAATGAAATGCATGTCAGCGCCTTGCTCCGCATGTTCATCCGCCATATCATTTTCTTTGGTATTGGTGTGCGCCGGTACTCACAACCGGGATACCATGTTTGTTGCGGCTAGTTGCGTCACGTTAATCCGATATTTTCAGACCAATTTAGAATCAAAGCTATGAGAGGTTAGAGCTTTTAAAGCGGCTTGACTATTGGTTAATATATAGATATTTGCGCTCCTCAGGTTCTTGTTTCGAGTTTTTCCGGATGCAAAGATCTATGGCGTGTATTTCCGTCCGAAAACCCTCACCCGTTTGTTTGTTTTGAATCCGTCTGTATACCAGACAAGCGATTAATTTTCGAATTTAAGTCCACCAGAGCTCCATTCCTCGCGGCTCGGGAGTAGAACCCTGAATGGTCGCTCGTGGTATATTTGGACACTCATGGTATCAGTTAGCTTGTTTAGGGCTTGTACCTCTTAACGGAGGTTGCCTAGAATCCGATTAAGTCGCCATCTTTAAATCGGCGTGATATAGTCAGCCGGTGCGCCGTGAAAACTGCGGTTCTCTTAATTCCTACATGCAGAAGTACTAGTCCCAGCAGCGTTTCCATTGAGGTGGTTAGACAGATGCGCATCTCTCCTATCATTCCATAATCATCACGGCAATGAAAAAATCACTGTAATTTCAAGGAAAAGGAACTTGACACAATTTTGTTTAGTAAGTTATTACAGGTAAAAATTGCCAATTAATTCATATAAAATTGTTTGCATTTTTTACGGTATACTGTCGATTTGTTCCGAAAATTAAAGGTACGAAAAGCATGCATTCGAAGGCAGAAATCAGCACGAAACAAGGACAAGTATAGAAGAATTTTGAAAATTGTTGACGGACTACATAATAACATATTCATAGTACTTCTGAAACTAGTTGCTGTAAGAGAGCTCGCACACTGAGGCGCGGCGAAGCGAAGAGGAAGCGAATTTATTACGCCAGAGAAAAACGCACGTTGTCAAATCGGTGCCCGCATACTGATGCGCCGCGCGGAGAAGCGAAACGAAGAGCCGTCGCGAGGAAAGTTTTCAGAGCAACCAGTCGAAGTATCTCGCGCCGCTTCTCTTCGCCTCGCCTCAGTGTGCGGTACATAGAGACGGGAAACGCTTTGGGTTTTCGTTACTTATCGGATACTTTCGTTTTCCGATCAGAGGCCAGTAGGCTATGACAAGCCAGTAGATTGGGTTGGTACTTTGTTTTAAAGGTATCATGCACATGCGCATCAGGTCTCGCGTCTATTTCGCTTCGCCTTAATGTGCGGACTTCGCTCGCACGACGCTGCGCTTCGCCGCGCTTTCCTTCGTTTCGCCGCGCCTCAGTGTGCGAGCTCCATTATGCACACGTTCATGTACAGTACAGTTAGATATATTTAATACAAGGTTTAGTACCTTCATACGACGTCGACGGTAATAATTTCCTGGTTAGTATTTGTAGGTAGGTACGAGGAATTTTTCTGTATTGATAAAAATATTGCAACACGTATAAATCATAAATACATACAGTATACTCGTACATACATATGTACATATAAGTATGTACGTACATAGCCAACGTGAAAAATAAACTGGATATATATTTTTCGGTTTAAATAAATTACGCACTCGATACTCAAAATGTATACGTACAATTTCCAGTTCTTAATTAGTTTCTAAACATTTTTCTTTTGCCTTTCAAAGAGACCAATAACGCAGTAAGTAACGTATATTTTATAATACACACTTCCTTCTCTTAACCAGAATGTTTCCCCAAAACTTGAAATTAATTAACAAAAAATTGGTGACCACCATCACATGCGTGAGTCATGCATATAAACAGGTTACCAATAATTATTTATGCGAGATAAAGCTAAACAATGGGGATTGGCTACTGCGTACGTATGTACGACATATACGTAGGTTACGACAATACATTATTCTGCGTGTATGATGCGAAGAGACCACGAATGAGAGGCGAAGATGCTATAGGTTCTTGTACAAGGTAGTAAGGTTTAATTCGAACACTAGTAGTAGAAGATTAGAAGTATGAAGATGATGAATTTGTTCTTTGTGAACACGTGTTGCTTAAACTGAAGTTTTTTATGCGTTGGTGTAGCAACCTTGCCTAACGTAGATGCTAAATTTACTTACATTATGTATAAGATTACCATTACCAATTAAGATCAATTCCAGCTGGAACTATTTGTGCGCTAGAAGTTACTGTATATCGATCAATAATTCGATTCAATGGCATATGTTTTATAAGGGACTAAAAACAATCGGTTTTTCTGTTTTCTAAATTAATTTATAAATGAGAATTGACAAAAAAAAAAGGTTTCTGAAGATTTATTTATTGCATTCATTGTATTGATTTCTTATAGTTTATGTTCACGGCCTTTAGTAGAAAGTAGTTAGTTCAGTTAACTTTGTTAATACTCAATAAACTTAGCAATGTACAGTAAGTTAGTTTTATGTTCATTATTCTGATTTCTTTACTCACTACCATTACTTTTGTTTTAGTGATGTTTATTTTGAGCCTTCTTCTTTTTAATTCTTCTTCCCAGACTTGTAAATTTTCTTGCAAATCCTGTTCTTTCCCTGCGCATACCATCAGGTCATCTGCAAAGGCGCAATTCGATAAATATACTGGTTGGAGTCTATGGTACGCAACATGGACTGCTCGTACTCTGTTATTCACTGCTTTTATGACGTCAGCCATAATCAGCGTGAAAAGTTTTGGGCTCATTATGCCGCCCTGCCTTAATCCGTCATTGATGTGGAAAATCCGCGACTGCGCATTATCCTTCTTATGTAGTTCTTATTGTCCTTGTATATACTTTGCATACCTCTTCTTAGTTTGTTATTGACATTTCTTTGCGCCAATACTTTCCAAATCTGTTTTTGTGACACTCTATCGTCACTCTAGGTCCAGGAAAGCCAGGTACAACTCCCTTCTTTTTGCTCTAGTTTTTTTGATCATTTGCTTAATTGTGAAAATATGATCTTGAGTACTTCTACCTTTTCTAAATCCACTCTGAGTTTCAGCTAATTGCCCTTCTATAACATGTTTTAATCTTTGCTCTAAAATAAATTCATATGTTCTTGATACTACACTAAGTAGTGTAATACCTCTGTAGTTAGTGCAGTCACTAGAGTCCCCTTTTTTATTATATTGGGATGATTATGCCAATCGCCCAGTCCTCCGGTATTCGTCCTTGGTTCCAAGCTTTGTTAAATATAAAAGTCAAGATTTGTATGCCTCTGGTTCCTAATGTTTTTATCATTTCTGGCTTGATGTTATGTCCGGCTGCTTTCCCTCTTTTTATATGTCTTATTGCTTCTATCACTTCCTCACCTATGCTATCTGATTCGTCGTCGATTTCTATACACGTTTCTTCATCTGTTTCCGCTCTTCCTTCATCTTCTGTGTTCAGTGGGTCCTGGAAGTATTCTTTCCATTTTCTCCTTTTCACTAGTTAATACTCTATTATTTTTTGGTTTAATGTGTCTTATTGTGTGTTGTTTATCTTTCCTTGCGTTCTTCATTACCTTATAAAACAGTTTCTGATTTTCTCGGATATCCTTTTCCATTTTCGCGCCAAATTCTTCCCATGCTTGTGCCTTTGCCTTTAGTATCATTTCTTTGACTTCTTTTCGTTTTTGCTTATATGTTGTGTAGCTTTCATCTGAACCATCTCGTAAATGCTACTTCCAAAGTTTCTTTTTCTTCCTCACTTCTTCTCTGATGTGTTCATTCCACCATCTTGTTTGCTTTCTACATTTATTGTTGGACACTATTCCGCATGTTTCTTTCGCTACTGATATAATATTGTTTTTGAAATTGCTCTAAGTCCATTTCGACCCAAGCATTTCTTATTTCTTCTATTCTTATTTCTGTTAGTTCTCTGTATCTACAAGATATTTGCTCCTCTTCCAGCTTGTGCGTTCTAATTACCTCGTTTGGTTTAGTTTGTGGTTTCCTTGTATTACATGTTAGTCTTTTTTGGTCGATCTTTATTTTTGTCTCTACTAAGTAATGGTCACTATATATTTCGGGCCCTCTCTTCACTCTGGTATCCAGTACCTCTTTTCTGTATGCTTTGTTTATAAGGATATAGTCCATAATGGATTTTTCGTTTCTTGTTTTTACTTCTCTTGTGTATTTATGTATGTCTTTGTGCGCAAAGAACGTATTTGTAATGACTAAATCGTTTTCTATACAAAAGTGTATCATTCTACCTCCGTTATTATTCTTATGATCTTCTCCGCGGGGACCTAGTACATTTTTTACATCTGCTGTTCTTTTACCCACTCTACTATTAAAATCCCTAGTACTATTATTCTGTTGTTATTACTTTCTATCGTCTCTGTCAGTTCTTCCCAAACTTAATCCTTCTCTTCTGTTGCTTCATCTTCGTTTGGTCCGTATACTATGACTATTGATGAGCTGTTTTGCTGCTCTAGTTTCATTTCTATTTTCAATATTCTTTGCGATATGAACTTTCACCTTTGTATATTTTCTACTCTTCTTTTATTAATTATACACACAACTCTCTCTGATGCTCGTGTTTCTGCGTGTACTCCACTATAGATTACTATGTGTTTATTTATTTCCATTATACCTTGTCCTTGTTTCTTTGTCTCTCTGTTATAGCCAGAATGTCAAGCTCTTCCTCTTCAAATTCTTGTATTAATTCATGTTCTTTGTCCTTCATACTTCTTATATTCCAGGTTCCAAAATGTAAATACATTTTCAAAATAGTCTGCGTCACTGTTTAACAATTTAAGACAAACAGTTCGAACACTTTCATTCAACTTTTTTTCTGATTATTGTTTATTATTAATTTTATTTTAGTGTAAGAAATTCTTTTGAAAAAAAAGAAACAATGGTTCAGATTATTCCTTAAATTAGGGGGAAGCACCGGCTGTCACAACGTTAACTAAAATTCTATCACTTACATTCAAAATTCTATTACTTAATTGAAATTTCCTGCATTTCCTGATAATGCATCTGGGTTACTATCTTTAGCACATAAGCCATTAAACCTTCTAAGAAGGATATAAATATAGGTCTTCTTCTTGCTAACGCAGATTTGCTTAGTGGTTTGAATTTAGATACAAGGAATGAAATTAGAGGTAAGATTGCTAATGTTCTAACTAATTACTTTTATCATGATTAACTCAACTACAGCCGATACTGTTATCACAACTATGGCTGATAAAGGTTCAGTCTCTGTTGCTATCAATACATCAAATTATATTTCAAAAGTCAACGAATCACTAGATGATAATAATACCTACCTCACCATGTCTACTGACCCGACTACCTTTCTTCAATATCACACCAATAAATACATAGGTGAAATGAAGCAATATGGTTGCATCGATGAATTTGTAATGAAAAGACTGACATGTTACAACGACGTTTGCCCTAAATTCCACGGTCTAAAACACAAAAATCTAACTGCTCCTTACCACCGATTGTGTCCATTTGTGGATCAAAATGAACTAGAAATATTTATTATCCTTTTTATTAAAAAAATCTTGATCACAAGATCACTAATCATAAGCGAATCACTATTAACACGAGATGAAATTCTTACTATACCATTGCTTATGAGGTATCTATAAAAAATGCGTTGTATATTCAAACATATTACGTGGTTCTTCTGCAACTCTATTCATCTTATGCATCAAACAAAATTTTACATTTATTTCCAGCTTTTTCATTTTTTTTCTGTTGAAAAATTTTAAAATAAAAAGTTACCTGGATACTTCATTTATAAATCTCAAAAGTCATTTGAATTATTTCAGCATTATTTAAAAAAATTTACAATTTATTTCAACATTAGCTGCCTTGTCTTATATTCATTTAAAATACTTATACTTAATACAAAAATGGGCGATATAGTAATATTCTCAAATACCAATTATTTATTTAATTGTGATATTTGTTTCTTCATATTGTTTGTTAACAACATATCGATAATTCAAACGTTCCTGTTTCCGATGTACAGTTTGTATATTAATGTCTTCCCCTTTGAAGAGCATATCAAACTTTCTTCCACTCACGCCGATTCGGTCGTTTTAGTTCGGTCGAGATATTCTTAATACCGAACTATAGATCTTTAGAGCATTTACGAAAACGACCGAACAGGCATAAGCGGAGAAAGTTTAATAAGCGCTTCAAAGGGTAAAACATTACTTAATGCACAAGCTAACAAATTTGCTGCTGCAACAATTATTTTAATGCAACTCTTAACATATCGAACTGCAAAAAAAATTGTCTTTATATAGATATTTAGTTATATAAATATGATATATATAAAATACAATGTAACTATGCAAAAAATGTAGCTTGTTAATACTGAACAATTGTGAAGTGTGAGTGTTCTTAAGTAACTAACTGCAATTGGTAAAAGTGTTTTTTTATGATTATTTGTATTTATTTAACTTCTTGAAACAGAAAGTACGACCACGTTTATTTTTCAAATTTTCCGTTCGAATTAAGACTGGATAGATTGTACACAAGTTGGAACGCTGAACATTGTTTGGCGTTCGTTGCTGTTGTAGTTGTCGAAGACGATGGAAAAAGTGGTCCACGCCACCCGTTCGCTCATCAGTACATATACCTATGCGAATGTCTTTCTCGAATTATCTGATAGCACTGGAGTCTTTGCATTCTGCGCGTAAAAAATTACGTCGAGGTGTGCGCATCAGCATCCATATGACGAATTAATTAATCGAGATAGATAGCTTTTCGTTGGAATTTCGTCGCTTTTTGATGGGAAATATTTGTGCTCAAAACAACATATCTTCTATAGGATGTCGATTAAATATTATAGGTTTGAACGTTTGGGAACAATTACTGAAACACTGCTTTCTCAGTAGTGCTGAGCTTTATATAATATAAATTGTAATTGTGATATTTAAAAAGAATATTGCGTTATTGAGTATTCCGACAATTCCGGTAATTGCTTTACCAAAAAATAGTAGCTAGTAATAGTGACATTCCGTCATGGTATGTATACGAAAGGACATGGTTTTCTTAAAATGATAGTATACTATTTCTGGATAATGCACTCAGTCATCATGTACAGGCAGAATTAAAAAAGAGTCTGCGTATAACTGCGTGGCCAACATTGAACTTCTACCACCGAATACCAGTGATTCTAAATATTACTAAAACCAATCATAGCGTAGTAGAGTAACCTACTATGGTGATCATTTAGCATTACAGTATAGTAGGATGATTAAATGACTTTTGGCGTTTAACTTACGTAATTTCTCAATAAAAAGATTGTTGATAGTTGAGATTGTCGAAGAAATACAAAAACTTATTAATAAATTACACAATAATCCACAATATTTCTGGAGTATGGTATTCAACCAGGTCTTTCTCTTCCTTGGTGGTAATATTGACTTTGTTAATAACAGATATCATTTATAGACTTCTTGTGACTAAAAACTAGTTGGTAAACATGCAAACACACTGTTCATGTGTAGGAAAAATTATTGTATTTTTAAGGTCTAGGTACTATAGTTCTGTTTATAGACATACAAGCTTAATCTAGAGTTTCTGATCACTGAAAACTATCACAGTGGCACTACGAAAAAACCTTATATATTTTTATTGTGTTTGATAGTAGTCGATGACTAAATTCGTGGGAACTAAGAGAAGTATGTTTAATTATATTTATTTATACCTTTTTATAACATAGGAAACATAACATGCTTTTCTTATACGATGCTGATTTAGTAAATAAGGTGATATGGTAATGACACGGACAGTACAAATAGTTGGCGTTCACATCATCAGCTATATCTGAGGAACACATTTATTTCCTAAAAATGTTGACAAAAAAAATGCATTTTCTTAAAGATAAAATGTATTGGTTGTACCTCATATTAGGCTTTCCACCCTCCATGTAAGAGTAAAGCCCTAAAATCTCCTATTGGACAAGCAGGTTTGGAGGATTGTGGTGTTTAGGAACAAAGCATGTTATCGTAGCAAATTTTGAGTATCTCCAGAGTAATGTAATCTGACCATAATATGATATTGTCAACAGCATTGTGTACGCTAATGAATAGAAATAATTTGGAAAAACATTTTTTTAATATAACTCTATGTCTTTTACTTATCCCACAACATGGTATATACCTGTTGTAGAAACTGCCCACCAAAGTAAAATACTCATCACCTAAAATAATGGTTTTTCACCAGAAAAAAGTGTACTCGCTTCAGTTGATGACAACATCTTGGTATACATAGCACTTGGGCTTGGGTGTAGTTAGGAGATCTTACATATTTTTCCAGGCGTAAATGCCGTAAGGTAATCTCTTTTCAATTTCAACGATAGCGTCCTGTTCGAGTTACTGTATCGACGAATCACTCTGCTCACTGATATACCAACTTGATTTCTTACACTTTTCAACAGCCACCCTGCCCTGATGGCAGCCATTATACCCGTTATATAACGGCTACCATCCCATTATCTTCCACCTGTTTTTGGATCTTAGCGTTGTACAGTCAGTCCTTCTTCTCAACCTTAAAACATTATATTCCCTGCCTAGCATTGTTTAAGATTTACCCAAACAAGTTGTAGATACTTTTTCCGACTTTCAATTTGTGCGACATTGTAAAGGAACAGCTTCGATGTACACTAAACAAACTTTTGTTACCAAAAGCAACTTAATATTATTTCATTTCTATTTAATCTAACGTCTTTGTATTCTTACCAGGAGATACAATAGATACACAATAGATACAATAGATTTTTGAATATCGTTTTTTTCGTTGTTTTTAGTCATAAAGTATACAATTTTGAGCAAATGACAATAATTTTTTTAACCCTACTTTTCAATGCTGAGCATACATAATAAGATTTTTTTTCGTGGGATGTTATGTTATGTTAAACTAGGTGCAAATATTTTATTTTTGTTCGAAAAACTGGTTTGTTTAGCTATTCTGCGTGGCAAAATGGAAAATAAACGAAAACTTTTACGTTCCTTTTAAAGACGATACACTTTTTATCTGTAAATTTCTCAACTATTAAGAGATTCATTCTAGTAAAGCAATAAGGATAACGAAATGCGAAATTTGTGTTGTTATATAAGGTACCATCAACACTGTATTTGCAATAAGAAATGGTACTTAGTGTAGGATATACTAACTCTCGAACTAAAAGGCTGAAACGTATGTACGGACAAAGACATGCATGGAGTGATGTAAACGACACCAGGTTATGTATGAACACATTACCCGTACACATAGGTATATTGTCAAGAGCTAAAAATAATCGAATTTAGCATAAAATGTGCGTAAATTTGATAGTTGGAACGACGACAGACACTATTAACAGCTTTCAAGTTTGATCTATAACGATCGCGCGGCATTTTTCGAGTTCTTGCGACTTCTGGAAGACCATAAGAGGAGTTACCAGTCCGGGCAGACTGCGTGGCTCTACTGTGAGAGAGTTCAGTTGCCCATTACCGCAGATAAAGAAGATTCTACAAGAGATGCGGCTTGCATATCGAAGTAACTCGTACTTTATTGCCTTCGAGATTGTGAGAACTTACCTACGCTACTGAAGAAAAACAATCCGTACGATTGCCACTCGAAGAATTAACAGTACGATGCAATGTTGCATGGTGCATTGCTATTGTTTTATTATTTTTTCTCTCTCTGTCTTATCGATGAGCAAAAAATCGTTGGTTTCTAGGAAAATGCTATGAATACAGAAGTCTTCCACTACGTTCCTGTTACATTGCTTTCCTAGAAAATCTTTGTTCTATTGGTGCATTTTCCAATACAAGACAGTCTTTCTTATGTTTAGCTCAGGAATTGCAATGAAAATGCATTCTATAATGTACAATTACACTTGACTATGTATTATGTTAATCCGGGAAAACGAAGTCAGAATTAAATAAATTGTTTGTTTATTTACTAACACGGGAAAAATCTCAGTTCTAGTCATCAATATAAATGAAACTTATACATACATTGTATCTATTCAAATTTTGTTTGTAATCAAAAAAGATATTCACGATTCACTCTCTATAAAGAGATTCTAGATAAAGGGTTCTACATACAACTATCACTATATAACAATTATGACAAGATTGTGTTTTCCAATGCTGTTAATTTACATATGTGTAAGATAATTGTTTAAAGAAGTCTTATATGCACCGATAATATGAGCAATATAACTTTAGTTGAATTCCCTATTACCATCCGAAGGATCATGAAGGTGTAAAATTAACTAGGTACTGTAATAACAATTCAATGTACAACCAGTCAAATATACTTTTTGAATCAATTTATGGCAATTGCTGGTGCCAAAAATGTCCAAAAATCTATCTGGATCTGCTCTCCAAAAACAGGTTCTTGAATCAACCGAAATGACCAGCAATATTTTTACAAACAACAATTGTTGTATTCATTCTTCCCTCAGCACTAGCAATAAAACCTACTTAACGCTTGCATTTTTAGCCAATATTTTGTGGTACTGCAACAGTCAAAAATTCCGATTCGAATTCCCTTGCTAGAGTACAAGAGCTTTTCCTGGTTGAAATGGAGATCTTTGTGAACTTATATAATAGTTGGTGCCTCCTTTTTAAATTTGCTTTTGTAGGGTTTCTCAAACTCCTCGACAAACACAGTAAGATAACATCTTAAATCAGGTCATAAGCGCAGGCATAATAATAACTCATGGTCAACCGATGTTCTTGGTAATTGGTGCAAGATATTAGAAGATGTTAAGACAAAAATTATTATTAAAACTGACGATGCAGATAATTTCGCTTTAGTCATAGTGCTTTTCAAGTAGTTCTTAATTCACTTTAACTTTAAGAAAATTCCATAAGGAGAACCTGTACTGACCGAAACAATTAACAGAAGTTTGAATGCCTTGCTTAAACATTATTTCCTATAATGTATTGGATAAGTTGTTTTACATTTCTGACACAGCCCGGCGAATTTGGCTTTAAAAGTTTCCCGTATAATTAGTTATAATAATAAGACTACATGTCATGTTTTCCTCTCTGAGAAACTCTACTTCTATCAAAAGATGAGTTTCTCTTGTATTTTTGATAAATCGTTTGGTAGATTAAAAAATGTCTCTGTATTTTAACCCAACACAACACAAAATTTTTCTTAAAAATTGCCTTTCATGTATAAATTTGTGGAAATAATTCAATTTTCAAATTCATTACTCTACTATGTTGCGTATTGTTGCTGAGGTATCCAGTTATTATGGTCTCAATCAATCAGTTTTATTTTTTCTCTTTTACTCTGATATGAAAAACGGCTTTTCTTTGTCACAAATCCACATTTTTCACTATTCCATTTTTTATTTCTTCCACATAAGGACTTTTGGTCCATACAGCAGTTCCTTCTGATTTCCTTTTTCTCCGTTTTTCAAACCTAGTTTCATCAGCAGCTAATAGACAAGTCATTTTCTATAACAGTTTCTTTGTATGTTGAAGCCGATTGAAGGTCTACATTTATATCCTGAAAATTTTCTTCCTCAGGCCGAGAATCCATATTTTGTATTTCACTTTGTTCGATTGTCTGGTTTTCGAACCATTTTTCATTGTCAGTTACTTCACAGGGTGCGTACAAATAATCTGGGAATATATCTGGATTTAACGGAGAAACTCCGGTATTTTTTAATCCACTTATGGCATTTCCCATGGTAGCCGCTTTGGTAGAAGCTGAACAAAATAATGTGCTGATTTTATATAAGCTTATGGTTCTGCCGAGGTTATTTTTCATCCACAAGACGAAGAAGATTTTTGAATTTCAAACTGTGATCACTATGGGCTTCCGTGAGTGTGTGTCTTTTCTCTATGAATTTCTGCTCAACTATAGATAATCTGTCTTTTGGTAGCCACGTGCAGGAAGGTATTCGATAAGCAATTAGGGTTTCGGTAAACGCCTATTCGTCGTAATAGGTTTTGTTGAAAGATTGTTATTCATTGGGATTGATTTTACCTTCAAGCCTGATAAACCTTCATTTCTGTCTTCAATCAATGGAAGCCAGTCACCACATGCATATTATTTTCCTGACAATATATTTTTTAGATCCGATAGACATCCACTCTCTTTTGGTATATGGACTTGAGGTAAAGGTAAATTGGTACCCTGCAACAATGAGATTTTTGTTTAGATAGTTTCATCAAAAATTTGTTCATTGACTGTAATGATTGGTTTTTTTTTAGCAAACTTTGTTCTTACATGAGTACAGATTTTACTAGTGCGAGAACAGTAGAGGGCACACTGTATTAATACATTTATAACGTTTAATAGCAGCATCTGAGTTACACATCTAGGGATTATTTTAGCGCCAGACGAGAACTTTTATATTTTAATTCCTTTCCAGTGCGTAATAATAAAAACAGTACACTTTAGATTTATATTTACAGCATTACAACGTATTATAAATAAGAGACAGATATATAAAATCTATCCCTAACCAGTTGCAAATTTTAACATTACGAACGAAATGTATGTATTGTACATACATTATTAAAACATTTTAACATTGACATTTAATCAAACCGAATTTCTTGCAAGCTGTACAATCAGTAACGGTTTGTGAGTAGTAAGCAATGAGGCCCTGGCTCCTCTCTCTATTTTATAGGTCGAATTTTGTATACTTAGACCATTCACCGTCTGATATTAGGCCGTTCATGCCTTTAATGGTCGAATTTTAGGATCATCCACAGAAAATTGTTATCTCAGTCACAGGAGATTAGCTGAGATTTGGGTGTTTGGCAGGATTAAAGTTATTATATAGGAGTATATTATATTATAAATAATTGTACGATCTCGATGGAATGCCGAACCCTTATC
This sequence comes from Holotrichia oblita, assembly GCA_023690525.1. Classification (NCBI taxonomy): domain Eukaryota; kingdom Metazoa; phylum Arthropoda; class Insecta; order Coleoptera; family Scarabaeidae; genus Holotrichia; species Holotrichia oblita. Next base: position 34,287,959 of record CM043021.1, on the reverse strand, counting down.
CTGGATGGAGGACCGTTCTGGGGAATGGCTACACTCAACAGCAGGGGATTGGTGGATTTCCTCGCTTTGTCCAAGGTGGAGCGCGCCGGACTTCTTAAATGCTTCCGCAGACTGAGGGTTTGCAGGTCTCTGCGCAGTTGTGCATTACTCATGTAATCTGGAACGTTATATATGGTTTGAGTTTGTTTTTGATACTGTAGCCTATATCAGAGAGCCATAAGTTAGAATTGGTCTAAGTATCATTTTATATAGTCATAACTTGTTTCCCAGGTCGAGCTTACTTACGGGAACAGCATATTTCTTGCAGCAACGAACCTCTCCTTTTGATGTTGAATATAGCATTTCGAAGTCAGCTTCTGTTCTAAAATTAGTCCAAGATGTTTAGTGAAAGAACTCTATGGAAGAACTAGTCCGTCCACATAGATTCCTTGAGGCGGCTGTCTACGCCTATAGGTGAATATCATGACCACACATTTAACCCTGTTGACTTTCAGACGCCAGGAAACAGACCACCTCAAGATAGAGTCAATTGCTCTTAGCAAGGCGGTCAACAAAGTATACGCATTATACAGCGTTAGTAAAAAATCCCGGAACGGTCGAAAAACTTTGTTATTTGAAAATTATGATTTCTGAAATTTGGTATGGGGGTATAGTTAATATAAATGCATTTTATGCAATACAGTTTATATTTTTTTCACTTCCGGTTTAATCGGCAATACGTCCAACTTTTTTTTTAAACGGAATGCCCAAATTTTTTTAACACTTTTGAATGCAAAATAAAAAACTACGTTCAGGAAGTATTAAGATGTTTATTTTTATTCACAAGAAAACAGTTAAAAAATTAAAAAAGTGTCCTAATACAGCAAAAACAAGGTACCTTTGAAAAAAGTTGTTGTCTAGTGTTTGCATTCTTTTTGCCGTCACATTTGACAATTTTAAAAGCGTTTTAACTTTTGCATCGCTATAAATTTACTTATTTTAGACATTGACACATTTGAAAACGGCAGTAAAACTTACTGAATCAGAACGAATTGAGATATTAATGATGCGTGGGTACGGTGATCGTCAACGTTCTTTTGAAGAGGTTCGTAGTTTGTTTAATACTGTTTATCCGGATCGTCACATTAGTAAAAGTACGGTATGCCGAACAATTCAAAAGTTTGAAGTCTTTCGTCAGGTGAACGATTTACCTAGAAAGGGACATCCATTAACAGCAACAGATGAAAAAACTAGTTTGAATGTGTTACTTACAGTGAAAGAAAATCATCACGTGTCCACAACAGAATTAGGTCAAATTCATGGGATCTCAAAAATCTGCTCATAAGATTCTTAAATCAGCACGAATGAAAGCCTATAAAATGTCTCCCGTCCATGAGTTAACTGAAGATGATCCAGATCGTAGACTACATTTTTGCGAAACAATGACGGAATTGATCGGGCAGCAGCCTAATATTTTAGATCACATCATTTTTTCAGATGAGGCAACGTTTTGTCTCAACGGCACTGTGAACAGACATAATTGTCGCTACTCGTCAATTGAAAATCCTCATTGGATTGAAGAAGTCCATACACAGCGTCCTCAAAAGGTGAATGTCTGGGCTGGTCTTGTTGGAAACAACATCATAGAACCATTTTTTATAAGAGGAAATTTAACTGGCAACGTCTACTTAAATTTATTGCGAAATGAGGTTGTTCCAGCACTTGCGGCCCTCTTTCCAAATGCAAACATAGGTGATCACCCTAATCCACATTTTTGGTTTCAACAAGATGGAGCTCCCTCCCATTTTGCCCATAATGTCCGCGATTATTTGAATGAAATTTTTCCGGAACGTTGGATCGGACGTAGAGGAGCAATCGAATGGCCAGCACGTTCGCCAGATCTCTCGCCATTAGATGTTTTCTTTTGGGGTCACTTTAAATGTCAAGTGTACAAAAATCGTCCCCATAATTTTGAACAATTGGAAGAGAGAATAGTTCAAGAAGTCAATCGCATCACTCCAGAACAAATACAAAATTCAATAAGAAATTTTACTAACCGTTTACATTTTGGTCAAATTGTAAATGGAGAGCATTTTGAACAATTATTGTAATCACAACCTGAATAGACAGGTATCTTGATTTTTCTGTATTAGGACACTTTTTTAATTTTTTAACTGTTTTCTTGTGAATAAAAATAAACATCTTAATACTTCCTGAACGTAGTTTTTTATTTTGCATTCAAAAGTGTTAAAAAAATCTGGGCGTTCCGTTAAAAAAAAAAGTTGGACGTATTGCCGATTAAACCGGAAATGAAAAAAATATAAACTGTATTGCATAAAATGCATTTATATTGACTATACCCCATACCAAAGTTCAGAAATCATAATTTTCAAATAACAAAGTTATTCGACCGTTCCGGAACTTTTTACTAACGCTGTGTAGTCGTGCACGTACGGTATATTTTATATGATTTATTTAGAAACTAATAAAAATAGTTACGCACCATTTAAGTATGTAGTGTTTAAACATTAAAGTTATTATTATTATTTATACATTCTCAACAGTAATACAATGTCCAATTGCGCAACAAAATTTATATACACCCTACAAAATTTTACACCATTAGTTACTTTAGAAGACACGCTTATTTACCCACAAAACACCATACATTCAGCATAAAGTCGAAGAGTTTCAACAACAAAGTTACCATTCTTGAAAGGATAGTGCAACTAAATTTAAGCCTAACTTAAAAGTTGTAATTATTATGAACGGTTGATCATTCTAAATAATTAGCAATATAGAATTGGACCATTGTTACATGTCATTAATCTAAACTTGTCTTTGTAAATTCTAAACCTTCACAAACATCTAACAATTTATAACTACTAAGAGATCTCTTATATTACATATGTTTCATTGTCCTGCTCGTATACTAGATTCATCAGTAACCCAAACGATAAAGTAATACCTTTAAAAGAATCAGAAACGCTCAGGTTTGCCGTTCAAACGTTTCGGGTGTATATTAAATGTTTTATGTTTTGTGATTGAAGTAATACCTTCTGTGTTTATTTTGCGTTGTGCGTTTTCTGTGTTTATTAAGCGACATTGAGTCGATTTAATCGTTTGCAATAGTTGACTCAAATCTGCAATCCCAGATTTTGTACGGCAATTTTCTGCAGTACCACGCCCAAATAAGAAACTTACATTTATAGTCTCACAGAAGTCCACATCAGAAACTCACGCTGTATTTCTAAATTAAAAGGTGTAAGCGTTAAGAAGGAGCACAAAGAGGACGTGCTATAAAGAGCAGAAAGAAAGTCTAATAAAAAAAATTTTTAGAGAAGAATTTAGGTATATAAACAATTCAATATTCAAGGAGATAATATGTTAACACTATAGATATTTAGACTAGATATGATTGCGTTTAGTAACTAAAAAAGTTTATAATTAAATTATTCTTTTCGAAGGGGTGTTTAAAAAACAATCATTAAAGGAACTAAAATTGTTAAATGTGTTAATATAAATTAGCTGCAAGATCTTTAACAATTTCTCGAGCAAATAAAAACTATTTTATAAAACATGGCAAATGTTATTTTAATAGTGAATAGTAGAATTAGTAAGTTTAGCATCTAACTTTAGCCGTACTTGTACCGATATTATTAGAACTTTTCAGTTTTAGAATCCGGAAATGATCTTCCTCTTACATTCAACATATTTGAAATTTACTATATTTAGAACTTTATTTCTGTCTAAACGAATGCTTGTATGTAGATTTGTCTCACATGAAAGCTGTGTTTAGGTATTCTTACTAGGTATGTAAGCAGATTTGTATTTGCGAAATACGTATGCCTGTATTTAACATTATAGAAATCCTCAAACGTAGAGAGATAGAAAAATATCATTTTATATTCTAATCAGATATATTGAACTGGATGTAATGGGTTGTACATATGTACCGCGGCAAAAATAACTACCAAAATTCTAGGAAAAATTATTCTTTATTAAAGTATCACATACAAATGTTTATATGTAGAACTATGAACATACGAATACATTTGTGTGCCGTTATTTTATTCCATTATTACATTGTTTATCGATTGACAAGTAAAAGGTAAGTGTCAAAATTTGATTCCTGGACAGAGAATGATGGTAGATGAAAATAGTGGCATAATTGAAATCGTGCTACAGAGTATTCGATTCTAATCTTACAGCTTCTTTCTATTCATGGTACATACATACATACATAGGTACTAGTCACTTTACAATATGTGTATTGGATAAATGGATTGTAGGCACATATGAGTTCTGAGATATGAATAACTTCACATAAAATGTACATATAGAAGTTCAAGCAAGTTTATTGAGTAAAAATATAAATTAAACAATAATATAAATACTTATACATGTTTTAATACTTATAATCTGATATCTATGTATATACAGGCATATAAATTGGATGCATTTTCCTAACCTCGCCGCATAATTAAAATTTTGCACTTCCTCATCAAATTCATAATAGGAAAAAGAGATAAAGAGGAGTTACTTCAACAATCTCAACCTAAGAAGGCCATGCAGTAGTAATACTTTTACATCATTTTAGAAATTCTTATTTGGTACTGGTGAAATAGCTGAAAACTAAAAATCTTGGACTCACAAATATATGTATGTATGTACTAGTTAGGATAAATATCATTCCTTGTAATATATTTTGTAATACCACAACAACCATAATATATGATCGAACGAATAAGAATATTATTGCAAGTTTAAATAAATATTATTGTATTTTATATCGTCATTATACAGAGCACAGTTTATTTGTAACAAATGTCAATGGAATAAGGTTAGTTTTAAGCTGAAGAATTTGTAGAAAAATATTATAATTAGACCTTACGTTTTATCATAAACCATAATAAATAAATAGGTTGCATATTCCAATCCAAATTTCTGAAAACGCGGTCCTGATGAATATTAGACGATCCATTCTCTTGTAATGTTACACTGCAAAAATGCAACATTATAATAAACGTATCGTCAAAGACATTGGATATACTGAGTATATTGTCTTCAAAAAGACAGAAAAGCAGCAATAGCGAAGAAAATACGAAAGTAAAAGACACTGTAACAAAACAATGAAAGCTAATAGATAAGTGTAAGTTAGTATAGTTTTGATCTTAGACATGTAAATTCAGTATGAACAAGTTACGGAAGTACATATCCTACTTTAAATCATTTTCGGACTTTTTTGTTGGCAACTTAGGTCATTTCAAAATGATCACTTTGTATATTCTGTTCCACAACCAGCTTATACGGCAAGAATCTTCAGCATTGTCCTGAGTTCCACAGCTCTTTTTATCAAAAATATTTTTTACGCATATTTTGTAAATTGAAATTTTGCAAAATGTTGGTTTTCAAGCGATTGTTAATTAGCCGCTAGCTAACTGTTGGTAGGTACCAGTAATACGCAATGCCCACAAATAATATTAATGGTGTTAAAAATTTACTAACGGTGTTATTTGAAGATCATTGATTGCTCCATGATGGTCCATTTAAGTAACCCGCCCGGCTTGCTTCCTAAGTTTTTTTCTTTGAGAGTACCTAAGGCAAAATATCTACAAACAATAGGGTCGCATTAAGACGAATAACTAAGTGTCTTGAACGAAATGGAAACGTTTTTGAACATTTGGTTTAACCTTTCATGGCTGTGACGGAGGTTGACAGCCCGTAAAAACTAATATTCGATAACCTTAAACTTTTAGTGTTTTTGTATGTACACATGTACTTTTACAATAAGACAACTTCCCTTCCATTTTTTTTGTATTGACTCCTATGTGTTAGTTATATTGGTATTATTGCGGCATGCGGAAGATCAGGCTGAATAATGATTCAATTGTATATTTTTGCGTAATTTACTTTAGATGAAATATTTTATATAATAAACACCTATGTTAGAAAACAAGAACTGTTAGAGAAGTTAATGGACGAGTATGTGAACGATTTAGAAGTAGAAGAAAACATATATGTATTATGATGAGGAACAAATTGGGAAAAATATGAAATAAAAGAAAAAACCGTAGATACAGCTAGTGAAAAGATAACGATAAAGCAGAAAGCAATGCAAGATTTATTGATACATTACAAACTTACTTTGATGGCCTATTAAACACTGAAAAGCTCTGGTGGATCTAATGGCACTGGTACGCAATAGTAGATTTAAGTTTTTATCACAATAAGTAAAATTCGATGATATGATAACAAGAGAGGAGAGAATAATATGATCGACAAACTTGCATGGCATGTGCAACATCGAAGTCTAGCTTGAATTTCAGCAGCCAGACAGTCTGTATGTTTTAAATGATTTCTCATCATCTGCGGTGCGAAAGCCACATAACTAGTTCAGTTCTGTTGAACTAACAGAAACTTCAGTACTTGAGGTTAACTTATCTTGACACAATCATATATATTAATCAGAAAAACCAAAAAAGGAACTGCCTTTGGAATTTTCTAATCCCATATATCCCTAATTAATTGAAAAATGTTTTTGTAGTGTCAAATCTTCACCACGATAAGAAAATCTACGAAGCTATAGAGAAACCAGAGATGATTGTTGATTATAATAGCACAAAACATGGTGTAGACACTTTAGACAAGATAGGTACGTGTAGCTTGCGATTGAAGAAAAAATATGATCTGAGAGTCCGCACTGAGAGAGTCAACTATTGAGAGTGCAGTATCCATTCTATCAAATACTACTCAGTGATATTTCTTCATCACAGTTCCGGAAGGTTAAAACATTAACTTGCATTACACCATCCGGGTTTGTTTCTTGTTTCTTTAGCAGTTATTTAATTACTTTATTTTACGATTGCATATAAATATTAGAAAAGAATAACTTTTATAGTACTATCTTCTTCTTACAAAAAGGCCATTATTATTAGGATTAAGCATCATTCGGCATTACGGACATTTATTACAGAAACATCACATACTATGTATGTATATAGGTAAGTTGGATGAAGTTAAACTAACGTTTGACGTATAATTCAAGAAGATGACGAAACATAATCTAAATTTTGAACGTCTTGTATCTCTATTACACGAATAAATCATTTTATTATATTTTTAAATACTATACCTAGTATTGAACCATTCTAGTTCTTACAATTTAATAGAAATAATTATTTCTAAAGAGTAAAATGCTACAATCAATTTTTTGGAAAATTTTTCAATACCAATGTAAAATAACGAAGTTAGTACACATTTTCGTTTTATAACCGGACGTCATTCACCTCTCAAAATGTTTAGCTAGAAATAACTCTAGGAAAAACTTGGATGCCCATTGTATATCAAATTGTATTAGCGATAAAAAAATTATTTGTTGTGATAATTTTAAATGAAAGAAAAATGTATAGCTATAATTGCTGCTTTTTTTTTTTGTTTTTTTGAGGGAAATATCTGCACACAATTTTAATTATCAATGATAGTAACTTGAATGATAAATCCTAATCGGTTATACAATTAATGTGGAAGTTATACGCTAAAATATAAAGATTTGGTCTTTTATGCTTCTATAAATTACATAAATAAAATGGTAGCAGTCCGTTTCTGTTTATTACTGTTCTCTGGCCTACGCAGTCCAACAATTTGACCTAAACATCACATTAATTATTCGATTTGCATATTAACCTGCGAATGCATAGAGCGTGCTAGACGAAAAACGAACGAGCGTTATGACCGTGAATGGACAAGATGGTTAGTCACTACCAAAGTTGGCGATCTTCCGCTAGAACACCGATCAATCAGCTAGCATTTAGATATCGTTTTTTTTTTTTCTAACGTAGATTGTTTACTACTATACAAATCCTACACAACAATTAGTAGTCGTAATATACATGCAACATGTGTTTATGTGTAGGAATATAGATTACGATGATATAACTGTACGAAATTATCCATTATTATTACTGCGACAAATAACAGAATGATAAATCTCCAAAAATGGTAAAAAGATATTTATATGTATTTTCATCGTTGACATAAATTGGCCGTGGAAATGTAAATTAGAATTGTTCTCGAGTTGTTAGTTTTTATTTTAGTTCATCATGCACTTGTGATATAACTAGAAGAAAAGAGATACTTGATATAAGTTTAACGTCATTTACTTACTTCGCCTTTTAGAAATTATTTGTCAAATTTTTTTATTTCGCAAACAAAACTATTTGTCTGCAATTACAAGTCACCAATATTGATTTGCAAAGTAACTAATACTGTCCCTGTGTTGTAGGAGGTATCCGATTCTGTTCATTTAAACTTCTAAGCGTTTAAAACTTTCCTAATACTTATCTATCCTTTTTGTCTCCAATTCTTTACACTTTTGCCTTTTATATTTATTATTATCATTATTTTCCTTTATGTAGTTTTTAGTTTTCTGGGACTTTATTGTACGTTTTGCCAGTCAGCGCAAATCACTTTGATCTGAAGATTGTATCCTTCTCAAATATTTAATCCTTTGTTCTGTTCTCTTTATATGTAATCTACATTTTCTCTAAAATTAGTATAACGTGTAGCATTTGTAATAACACTTGGAAATGAAATATCGTGCGATTTGTGTAAATCTGTACAATATACAGTAATCTTACTTTATTTCTAACTTGGGAAGTTAGAAATAAAATTTGCAAATTAATTTACTGTTATCTAACGATTTTAAACAACTTACTAAATTGATTGTCAAGATTGATACTACAAACGGAAATAAAAATTTTAAAATCAAAGCAATTAAAATTATTTGCTAGCCTTGGTTAAAAAATTAATTCTTCTACTATTGATGGCACTAAAACCGATCAAGATACAAAAGTGGTTAGATATTTATCGAAATTTTAATATTTCTGTTGATTAAGTGGACCAGCAAAGTGACTGCCCTGTAAAGACTACTTTCTTATTTTCTGATCAGCTCTAAACGGAAACTTGTTCATAATTATGTTTTCTCATTAAAGACAGGACTCCTCTTTAAAGTTCCATATACAAAGCTATAAACCAATAATTCAATGAACACATCATAGCAAATGAAATTAATATTTACATTCGATATTTCTAAGTCTGCTCAACAGACAAACAGGTCCTTTGTCAAAACATATGTGGCTTTTGCACAAAATGCAACGATATTTACTTGTCTACTATGTCCTCATTCATCAATTTTATTTTCTATCTATCTATCTATTCAATTAGGGTTGGACACCTGCAGTCCAGGCACTTGAGCTGGATGTTCTTTGTACCATCCCTATTAAAACGCAACCCTATTAGACGCAAAGGAGGTTTTTATTTCTCAGAAGGCTGTAATACGTGCAATCACTGGGACTTATTTCCGAGACTCTTGCAAGCCGAAATTTGCTACTTTAGGCATCCTGCCGTTACCTTGCTTATATATTTTGGAAGCCGGTTGTTATATTTTTAATAATAAAGCATCACTTCGAACACATGAAACCATGCATACCCATAACACCCGGGGAAAAGAAAACTTATATCCTCTAGGATGTACTCTACATATTACCAGCACTGGAGCTAACAGCTTGAGCATAAAAATATTCAACAAGATTCCAGTCGGTATGAAAAATCTGACCCCGCTGAAAACCTTCCGACGTCATTTAAAAGATTATCTCCTTCAGCATACATTTTATTCTATTCAAGAGTTCTTAGAACATTAGACCTATGCTACTTTTTAAATACTTCATCTCTGTCATGTATTACATTACTTATTACTTATTATCTTATTGTAGATTTGTATTATCATTATGCTTGTTATTTCGCAAGAGTTGCAGTGATAGCCAGACAAGTAATACAGCTTACGGAGTCACTGCAACTAAGCACCCACCACACATTAAAAAAAAAATTGACATATTTATACACACTTAAACTGTGTTTATTTAAATAAATCTAAATCTAAATATAAACTCTCATTTTCAGTTGAGAAGTTTACTGTCCTATATAAAGTCTTGCCCATTGTAGATTACATGTAAACTTGTTTCGTCCTGTAACTCGCATCTTCTGCACCAGGATTCGCTCAGCCGACCCGCGTTGTATAGATGCTTCCTTAAGGGACAGTGTCCAGTTATCAACTTAATAATGGTCTTAACTTGATTTTTATTATTGATGTTGTTTTTTATTGCGTCTAATTAGATTTTCAGAGTACTTAGCGTCCACGTCTCCTATTAGCGCTTTGGTGTGGAGTTCACCTTCAGTCGACCTCCATTTCCTTACACTTTCTTTGCTTAACCAAGACCAAATCTCCCTTCTAGTAGAGTCCCTGGTAATTCCACATACGGACTCTGGTCCTATGAAGTGTTTCTTAGAACCCTCCTTCGCTAGTTCATCGGCTATTGTATTGCCTCTAATCCCGGTAAGAAGATTCATAACTGCCTTCATAGCGGCCTGACTAACAGTCATTATGTTAACTTTTTTCGTGCACCCTCCCTTCCCTTCGTGCAGCCTGCAGACAGTTGCATGCTCTCCCAGGCTTAAGGATATCCTCTGTCTTGGGCTCAGTCCATAAATACCGGCTGCTGTGCCCTTACTGGATTTGGATCCGTCCGTAAACCAGTCATCAGAAGCAACAAAGTCACCCCGTGCCTGGTCTGTGTTCGATATTGAGATTTTCACCTTTTCAGTGAAAATAATTTCAGGTGCCGTACCTACTGTGCGTTGGCATTTGCAGCAAAGGCCCGTCCAGTACCTTACCGTGGGGTACCACACTTTATTGACTTTCAGTCTTTATTTTATTCACGGAGACGAGATTAATAATGATCGCTATGACATATTCTTTGAAAGCTTGATATTTGGTTTCATTGAAAAAATATTGTTATATATGATTCAATTTTGTCTCTGATAATGTTAATGACCATAGATCTATAATTTTGTGAAACTTTATGAATATGTTACAATTATCTCAATTTACATAATACTCTTGTAAGTGACCAGAATGCTTTGGCTCATTAACATACCCACCGTCTATTAACTCCATTAGAAATTCTCCTTCTAATTTGACTCCTAAATACAATTTTCGGAAAGCAAATTTTATTAACTTATACACTGAACTTAATACTATATAGGTACTAGTCTCATTTGCAAAAGTGTTCCCATGTTAAAGTAACGGTTATAACATTGCGATTTATACTTGACAAATATGTACGTAATACGTCATTGCATCAATTTCCTGTTCGATATAGTATAACCGCAACCAAAATTATCATATTAAGAAATTCTATTACCGTAAATGAAACTCGTCAGGATCACCCAACACATTTGGTAGAGTACCCAGTTTAGTGAAATTAGAATTACAAAGGAACTATAAAGCATACTGAGCTATCATAAAAAACGCAATTCCTTAAAAAATCGAAAATATTTTGGCAATTTATTGCACATAAAAAGGGTTTCCTGGCTGTTTGAAGTTTAATGGTCTTGAGATGGTTTGAAGCGGATTAGATAATGGTAGCATTGCAAAAAAATTTTCGAATGTCTACGAAACTCGTTTTTTATATGTGTCTTCAAAGATAACCATAACAACCATACTTCCAGCTTCCATATTGGGAAAGTGGTAGCAGTCATTACACATCTGACGACCACTCTTTTATTAAAAATACTACACCTATACTGAGCAATTGACTGTGCAGAATATTTAATATTGCTGCCCACATATTGACTTTCGCCGATATTTAGAAAATATGCAAAGTCAATACAGTATGAAAAAAAAGAGAAAAAATGCGGCGTATTAGGTATAAGCCTATCAATATTTTATCTGGATGTGTGTTTGAATATCTCATTTAAAATAAAATGCACACACAACTGCGTAGGATATGGACATTGCTCCAGAGCAGCATGATTGTATGAAAGAATCGATATATCTGTATAAACACATAAGAACAAGTCAATGTCATATACACTGACTTTGCGAAGGCCTTGCGTACTATTGATCATACTGTACTAATATCCAAGTTATACTTTGTGGGATTGTCGTCTACGATTATTGACTATTGAAATCACATCAGTGATGTTTGCTACAACGAAGTCTACTCTAAAACATTCATAACGTTGTCAGAGGTTTTCCCAAGCACCCAATCTAGAACCACTATTGTTCACAATTTAGATTGATCATCTAACAAGTTTTAGTTGCCAATTTCTTGCGTATGCCGACGATTTAAACATTTATACGACTTCTTCCATCGTGAAACTTACAAAGAGAATTAGATTAGTTATTACTGATTGATGTTCTCTGAATACGTTTAAGATAAACATTTATCAAGTGTACCGTGGTGATATATAACACAAGGAACAAGTGGTTAATACTTTCCTATTCTATGGGCCAATTATCTAAACGGAGACATACAAAAAACGACGTCTAGGTGTTCCATTTGAGCAACAACTACAGTTTTCCAGTAGCATTTCCTAAATATGTACTTCTGCATCGCGCACACTTTTTTTTTTTGTAATTAGATCTTACCGGAACATTATCAAATTTGACAACACTGAAAATGCTTTTTTTACCTTGGCATCCTTTGTGCTATCCTTGTTACCTTATATCAAAATTTACTACTGGAAAGAGTGCGGAGAATGTGTTTGCAGCATCTAACATTCAAAAAATCTAGAGTTGATCCTCCACGAGGCTGTGATCATGTGAAACTACTAGCACAACACAATTTAACTTCGTTGTCTGACCGCAGAGAAATCACCAGTGCTAAGTATTTATTGAAATTGATATACAATAGAATCAATGCTCCTAGTCTACTTTCTAATATGAATATTATTATCCCTAAATATGGCGCACGCTTGTCCAATATTTTCTTTGCAACCACAGCAACAACTAATATATTCATCATAACACCTCTGACTCCTATGGCTAGGAATGCTAATAAGATTTGCCCATGATGCTTTCCATCTACCTCCCTACACACTATCCAACTAAACTACGAATTTTCTCTTTTTTGTAAAGCTTCTCTAATTTAAATATATGTACTTATATATTACTACTTATTACTTGTAGGTATCATTCGATTCACTTATAATTCTTGTTCTTACTTATTTAAGATCTAAATTACTCTTATTTGTAGAATTTTAATAAATCTTGTAATTTTTGATAGGATCAGTTCCAGAAGAATTTATTGGAAAGTGTGTTTACCTTTGTATTCTGCACCGTACCGTAATATACATGAAATTTTTTACGAAGAAACGCATAAGTGTTCTGCTACTTTTTACTTTATTCTACTAGCGTTAGTCGGTTACTACACGGTGATAAATATGTATGTGTGTTTGATTGCTTTTGTATCAAGTTAACGAGTACATTAACGATTTTCAAGAAAACAAAAACCATTTGGAAATAAAGGGGTCAGTGAATAACGATTATGCTGCAAATGTCATATCTGTCGCAATCACGTTTGCAAAAATTTATGCTACACATACTTGTACCTATGCTGACAGAATTAATGCTAAATGTAGGTATGGATATAAATTCCAAAAAAAACCGTTTAACATGTTTATATAAGGACGTCGAGTTGTTTATTTCAATGTAATTGGTCGACTATCGAAACCAATAAGAATTCGTTTTGTTGGACGACTATGCGTGTAAACACCGCATTAATATTCTACTTTGATAACGTTAAATTATTATTTATATTATGATCTGACGGAGAACAATGGATATATTTCCTTAATTAATTGGCGCACGTAGCCGTGAATGTAATTGTAATTTATGACGAAACGGCATTAACCTTACATACGTCAAAAAATATTTAATTGAGAGGCATACCTTTCCATTTACTCAACCATATTTTTGTTCAATGTTTTAATATTTGTTTCTAATACATACCTCATAATAATTTTAAATTTATAAAACAGATTGATTTAATTATCTACAAGGCAATTGAAATATACATATTGTTACTAGTAACAGCAGTTTAATTTCTAACTTAAAAAGTATAAATATGTAATCAAAGAACATATTAAATAGATTTTGGATATTAAATTTGTGTGTAAACGTAAAAAAGTTTTTATTTATCAATCATACAAGTACACAAGTCAATTTGTCGTTTTTCTTTTAAATTCTAAGTCACTTAAATCATGAAATCTTGTATAAATTATATGCATGTGCTTTTAGTACAGTTTTCTGAAAATTGAAGGTCTTTCTGTGAGTATTCTGAACATCAGTAAAACACCGGCATAGCTAATATATTTGCATAAATACGAGTATACCTAGAATGGCTGGTTATCCCATAAACACCAAAAAACTTTTTACTAAAACCCGAAACATTTCTACAGCATTATCAAAACAGAGTTTTATTATCGCCTTGATGACAGCTTTGCTGTCGAAACGCGTCGGCTTTTAATAAAAGGTTTTTGGTGTTGTCACTGTTACAGGTCACAAGAAAAAAGTAGTAAACCAATTTGTAGAGTTACACACAGTACACACTAATCATGAAAATGTTTATTACCAGTTTGAACCAAGAAAATTTTATAGACTTATGATATGCAATGAATAAACAACAAAATTATTTTGATTCATTGGCCTAGCAGCTGTGAATAATGTGCATCTCTGTTCGCTGATCTTATATAAAGAATGAGTTGAATTTCATTTGACTATTTTGCTGGTGGACCAAAGAATGTTATTGATTCCTAGTAGCATATCGCTGCACTTGACTCATCAGATGTTTTTGGGTATAATATTGTGTACAGTTTGACCCTAGGAGTTGGAAATGTTTCACGAACTACAACTTTATTTTAAGTTTTAGTTAGACATTTATAGGTATTTCTCTGCCCACACCAAGAAAAACATAATGGTAGAGAACACTATAAATTTGTAATAAAAAAGTAAAAAAATCCTAAAATATACCTAATAATATACTAGCTGGCCCGGCAGACTTCGTGTTGCCTAGAAAAGAATTTATTTAGATATTTAATGTCTTATTGTTACGGGGTACCACCCTCCGTGTCCCTCCCGTCCCGTACCACGCCCCGTGCCCCGCAAAACAATTGTCGCAAAAAATTGTCAAAAAAAAATTGTCACAACGTAACGTAAACATAACCGTCATCTATCATGAAGATGGCGTCGTAAAATCACTCCATACAAAATGTATGGGAAAATGAATTTTCTTGATAATTTTTTTTTTCGGGGTTATTTCGGGAATTTTCTTGTTTGGCCGGAGACCAGTCCGAATTGGTGCGAATCCTCGAAATCGATCCGGGCGCTCTAAGTTATAAAATTAATAACTAACGGCTTTCTCTTTTATATATATCTATAGATATAGGGGGTGCAACATGCAATTGAAGATATAACTTCGCTAAAACAGTTCATTGATAGTTTTGCATACGACAAACACGGCACTAGATTTCAGTTCAGTAGATTTCAGTGTCATGAATCCAATCCATAAAATTTTAGATTTCGAAATTAGCAGATTTACCATAACTTCTTAATTCTCTTTCAAATAACGTGTCATTGCACAAATAAAAAGTGTTATTGAAAATTGATTTTACGGGATCTAATTGAAATATTTACGATACTCTGAACAGAATCATAATCATTTATTTTCTATTGTGAACCTTATAAGACGAGACAATTTCTAAACAAGTTGTATACACAATTTACCCATTTTGTTCAAACTACTTAGTATACGATAATCTTTACTGACCAAAGAATAGCGTCGGTTAAGGCAAAAGGAGCCGAAAATGACAAATTACATCCACCACTAGTTTAACTTTATCCATTATTATAATTAGACGTGTGTATCGTTCAAATTAGAAATACTGAAATTGAGATGTTCGATTGCCTGTACATATACATATTATTAAAGAGTACCTACATGAAACATAGTCGTATGGAAAGTTCTTAAACAATTCTAATAGGACGTAGGTATATGCATGCATAGACGGTTGATTATCAGGACAGACTTGATATCCATTAGCAGGGAATCCGTTTGTTTACATGTTGTCGCCGGCGCTAACGCTATATAATTGAGACACGAAGACTACCATATGACCGTAAAAAGTGATACCATTAGCGATACGCCCAATCAACAACAAATCGCCTATCGATAAGGCGATCGCTTTAAACTATTGCTAATTAATAGTTTACATTTAATTATATGTCGTGACAGGAATTTATACGTGATATCCAATGCATTTTGGTTTTGCATCGGGAATACTACATAGTATATGACTTATTCAAACAGTTTCGGCTGTTTCTTCTTAATTTTACAAGACTTCTACCTTGCACATCATCTGTTTTAAGTAATTGAAATATTTGTTAATCAAGTATAATTTTTATTTATTATTACTGATTAGTAATATTTTCAGTAAAATGTTACTCCAATGTCGATGCAACAAATAAGTGCTATTGGAGAATATTTACTATGTACATTGTTATACTATACTATCAACAGTGTCCACATATCAAAGTGCATAAATAAAACTATATACCTAGATGCAAAAAAGGCCAACAACCTAGGTATATAAATAAAAATATTGTATATATTTGTTTATGCATCAGAAGCTATTGCGTTGACGTACATGACTTTATACAGTCTAGTCGTCTAGTTGAGAAAAAGTGATACCAACCATACATGTTAGGTTTGAAGTTTAAATAGATCAAACTCCGTAAATATGTGAACTAAACGAATCAAAACAGACAGTACATAATTAAATGAATGGGATTTACTAGTGCAATAGAGAGTTTATTGCAGAATGAGCACAATAACAAACACAGACCAAGATAAAGTTGATTTTGATGTAAGAACTAGAATGCTAAGGGCATTCAAATCATTTATAGTTAACTTAAGTTAAAATGTCTCCAAGTAATCTTTCTATGTAACAGGAAGATGTTCTAACGCCTACTTAGACGAAGGACTCCAGTATATGGCAGAGGAAGAAGTGACTATACTTTGCCAACTATAATAGAGAATGGAAACAAAGAGAAGTAATTACAAGCAATATTTTTGAAGCTTCTTTAGCCCTTATTGAACTGAGTTCTTCAAGAAAGGATTTTTAGAGTTAGGGATTGTTTTTATCGAAGATATTATGTCGTCCTTCTTCTAGTTCTTTTACAAAATACTGGAAAACTACAAACTAAATTTCAAGGAATGGTTCTACTATTTGCACAGTATAGCATGCATTTGATAAATTCTTAATTTAAACATAAATATGATCTAAACGAATGTATAATACCTAGCGATTGAACACTTGGGTAGAGTAATGTGTCCCAATTTATTTTAAAATCAGAACAAACTCGAAATAAGAATGAAAGGCATAGGTACTTCAATACAATTTCAAACAATGATACCGTTCTAATGTGCTTAAGGTTGTTAAATGTCAGAAAAATTTTTTGAACAAAAAAAGTATAAATTCAAATTAAATCAAATTGTGTACTTCTATTTTTTTATTCTATTTAAATTTAATAAAGTTAAACAGACTATATGTAATGTTGGAAGTCCTGCTTTATGTAACCATGCATATCTATATTTCCTCGTGCCATATACCTATGACCATAATGTCTATGTATTTTTCAAAGTGTAACTAAAGAAAAGCATAAGATACATATTTTGAAAGCTGGTAGCTTGTTTTAATATGAAAAACATTCTATTATTCACATAATCGCGTTAAGAAGTGTGACTTCTAAGATTTAATCGGTAACATAAACATGTAAATTAAGATGTTAACCGATTTTGACCTGCCGGAACGGTTAAGGGTGCTGAAACGGATAACTAATTGCGTCGGGTCGGTTCCGGTGGCTCACCGCGTATACGCACAGTGGCCGTGGTAGGTATCTTCGACGGCGGACTTTGACAGTTCGCGCTGGATCCCCAGAAGGAGGGATTTCTGTTCACCATGTAAGGACACCTTATCCTTATAAGGTAACGCACGCTTCTAAATATGGCATTGGGCCGTCCCAAGCGCGACTCCGTATGCCAATATGCCATCCCACTTCTGCTACTGTACACACGATCCGGGGGCAACACGAAGACAACACAGGTAGCCACACAAGCGGGGACATTAATTACCCGAAAGGGATGTGCAATTGTACAATTCTACTTTAATTTCTGAAATTTATTCCGAATCGTTTGGCTCTCAAATCGAATTGAATACGCTCGGGTTACCGACGTAGTAATTAAAGAATTACGTCTCGGGGTAAAACCGAGGCCGCATCGATAGCCACTGAGTGAAACAAAAGATCGACGGGAAGTCGTACGAGGGCGGCTGCGCACTTCGCTAGTATAGGTATTGGCCGCTGGGCGGCACAGTCGGTCGCAGTCGTTGTTTCGTCACTATTGTGATCTCAGCTGTTAGTGCGTGAACGTGTTAAGTAGTAGATACATATACGCAAATCATACTATTTAGGTAGTATAATTGTGCTCGATCCGGTGTGTTATTTTTTACGTATTTTACGTTGAAATCGGCCATCAAACTGTGGTGCAGCATGGAACCCCCTGGCGGGAGGGACTCCCGGTTTATGGGTTATTCGAATAATATCCTTCACGAACAGGCTAGCGAGATATACGGAAATCCTAACCTAGGTAGACCGTCAACGAGCATTCAGCAGCTCTCTCCAAGACACACTATGGTTTCTGGAGGCTGCGGAGGTCGTGCCCTTAAAGCCGGTGACATGTGTTACGATGACAGAGGTATGCCGACAACACAAGGCCTAGGGATGGACCCCTGCGTGAACGATATGTCAGAAGACACATACAATTCATTGCAATCGAAAAAATCTCCACCGAACAACGGTAAAAAAACAAAAGGCCGTGTTAAAATCAAGATGGAATACATCGAGAATAAATTGAGAAGGTATACTACATTTTCGAAGCGGAAGACTGGCATTATGAAAAAGGTACGTACACGAATACGAAGATAACCTCTTTAAAACAGTGTGCTGAACAGCTTTTTGATTTGATGATGGGCGCATGCACGTGAGAAGTTGCGCGCGCACGCTCCGACCAATCGGTCCGGGAATAAAAAATAACGCTTAGATATACATCTGCGAACAATTATCAAAATTCTCGGTTGCAGATGATCGCCAGCTAATTTTTCGGATTGCATTCCTGTTATCTACGGTAAAACTGTCGTGTAATTGCACGCTACCATCGAAGTCCTTCCCCTATTCTCGCAGAATACCCCAAGAAGTGAACACGTGACTCAGATAATTACGGTTCGGGGCATTGTGGTAGTACTGTTATATTATGTTGCAGCTAACATATGTTCCTTCTGACAGCGGCTAATGCCGCAGATATCTCCCAATTAATTGGGCGCTTTCTAAAGCGCTTTGGTTGTATCGTGTTTGGCCCTTCCGCTGATGAGACTGTCTGTTATTTTATTTTCATTCATTTCCTGATTCCATCGGAGAGGTTTTCTCGTTCATCGGATTGCGAAGAAAACTCAGAAATTACTCAGTGTTATTTATAAACACTCCCACTTGTAGTATACGCTAACTATTACGAAGTTTGACGCGGTGCAGCTGAACGGGAATAAATTTCTGCATGTTTATGATCGTAATATCGAGGAAATGGAAAACAGAGGAATACTAACGTCGTAAAAATATTTCGTTTAAAAAATACATACATTGTCAGTTCATGAATACGTTGAGTTAAATGAAAATGAGTATGTTTAAATAAACTTTAAATAAAATTATCGCCTTTGACTTTATTAAAATTTAAAGATTTTAGTTCTCAAATAAAGTAAAATAAATTTGTTAACATTTTGATGCCTAGCGTAAATTTAATTTCAGATTTAATAGTAAACATGTTTTGATGAATATGGTGATTTAGATTAGACCAAAATAAGTTGCACCATCGTTGCTACAGTTCTCGTAAAATGTTAGTTTTATATAATTACGTGGCAGCATTTTATTATAGTAATTTTTTTTTAATCACCACTTTGTGTGATTTTAATTTTCTTAATAATTATCAGAAATGGTTTTGGGGAAGTACCGACCGTAAGTGCTTGTTAAGTAACCTAACATAGCTACGAAAAACTAAATTTCACATACATCCGACGATCAATTTATCAACTAAAATTTCAAAATCTTAATCAACATTTCTATCAAAAAACGGATACCCCGGAACTTTTGTTAACACATTTATCGTTCCAATAATCCAGATGGTCAAGTGGAGGACAACACTAAGATCAGATATAAAAAATTACCGTACGCTCAAAACTTTGGCAAGTTGTTCAAACCCTTTCTGAACATCTGCATTGCTAAATACAACTTAATTCGAATTAAAAATGTTTTCACAAGAACTAAAGGATAAAATTTCTTTCTCATTTACTATAAATTCACAGCATTTCCTGCGATGTTGTCAAAATTCATATATAGGACAAACTAGTCAATGGCTTAAACACAGAATCCGCCAACATAAAAGCGATTATAAGTTAAGAAAACGAGCATGTGCTTGAGCAAACCATTGCATTGAATTTAATCACCGTTTCAATTTTCATGAGATCTAGATTTCGGACATAGAGAGCAAATATATAAATAGATACAGATAATACAGAATTAATGTAACACTGTTTTTAAAACTGGTGTTAATTAACTTAGCAACATTTACTGCAATATTTTGCAGTTTCAAAATTACACTTTCGTGTTTTTTTTTGAACAATGTATATATTTTTCTCATTTTTTACCTGTCTACTTATTTGTGATTTACACCAATTTTTTTGAAACATTTTTGATACTAACATCATTTCAATCAGTCATTTTTACGTCTAAAATTTTAAATTAATATTAATACGTGTGCCGTCTGTGTACTTGAAGCTTTCTTAATTTCAAACAGTTATGTTTGTAAGTTAGCATTTTACCATTGGTTTAAAGTTTTTTATAATACTGTCTTTATATAACAAAGTTTTTTAACAAAATTTAATTATCACAATATGATTCTTTAAGTACTTAACATAAAAATGAGGAGTACATTATTCAAAAATTAACAATATGATGGTATCTACTATTTTTATAATTTCATCAGTAGATAATGTTTTTGATTTGGAGGTCAGTCTACAGCATCATGAGTTCGACCTTTTAGAAAAGCGCAGTATGTTTCGATTAGGAATTAATTACACGTGCTTATCAACATAGAAAAATAGGTAGAAGTTAAAAAAAAAATAGCGTTGAACTATGAGTTTAGATCTATAAAAACCAGATTCGTGAATAATTCAATTTCTTATTTATGTGAAATGATGAACAATATCATATAGCCATATTAGTTAAAAATACTTGCAAACAAAGAAGTAATAATACTAATATTTTTTATTCAAATGGATCATCATCATCAAGTGAATCCTTGTTCTTCCTGATGATCCTGAAGAAGAATAAAGTTTATAAAAATTACAAAAATTCAGTTAGAGTAGAATAACAGCTGAATCACGAGAATGTTCAGCAACAGCTTCAAAAAAGAAAAAAGGGTAAAACCCAACAAATTCAACTGCAATACATTATTGAACGTGACTGTATTGACAAAAAAAAATAGAGAAAGCGAAAAAAATCATCAAAAAGAACAAACATTGTATGGCAGTGCAAGTCCTAATCATTTATTTTTCAATGACTTTGGAAAAACAAGAAAACGTGGTCGAAAAATTAAATCTGTGCTAAAATTAATCGCATGTTCTATCTATTTTATCTATTACAATGCGACGACAAGGCAGTATTACGATATAAATTCATCGTTTCTGAACATTTCTCAGTTTGATTGATATAGCATTTGTTAACTTTTACAGCCATTACTTTCTAATTTTTGATTAATGAATATATTTCATATTGTTGCATACAAATGTTACGATAGTAGCAAATATTTTTAAATTTGCGTTTTATTATTTCTTTTAAGATGTTCTTGTCGTTATTAATTTATCTAAAATTCATATATTCTGTGGGTGTGTTCATTTTTAACAAGCGAGCACCTAACACTGTCATTCAGATTTGAATGAAACTGAAGAACGTATTTTTTTAGCAAGGAATCCTCCGATTTTGAGGAACAGTTCTCTTAAAAAATGTGCAATATTTTTTACAGATATTTAATATAACATATTTTCAGCATAATTTGACGTATGTTATATGATATGTTGTCCTTATAGCAAGAGTATATAAATACCTCTTTGAAATTTCATCGAAGTAACTAACAAATTAATGCCGATGTATAGAATAAGTCATTAACTAGACTTTTTTATATCGGAAGTACTAGATAGTTGTGACGCTAATGTGACAATTTCTTTTCATTTCAGTATTTTTAAGTGTTATTTCAACATTTGAAAAAAATTTGAAATTTATTTTTCTCTTTTGCATACCATATGTTTGTTGTTCTCCATGATCTTATGTATCAATGATTTGTTTTTAGATATATAAATTACTAATTATAAGATTTCATTTTAATAGATCTGGAGAAAAGGAAAATATTTTGATTGACTTGTTTCATTCTTAAAACAATTTTGTTTTGCTCTCCTTTATTTGAAGTAACTTGCTGTTAAGTACATCTGTAGATTACACTTCTTGGGCTGCATGAGTTAGGTAGTTTCAACATTGCAATATTTTCCACCAATGTGTTTACAAGATTGTTTGTCGCAATTTCTCAATATGTTATATTGTTAAATCACTTGCTACAAATTAATAGTTATTTTGTATGCATTGCTACAAAGCATATGACCACTGCCCATTTTTTACAATTTCCAAACTAGCGTTTACCTATAAAAACCTAATAATGATGATTTACAGTTAACATTTACGAAGTGTCAGTAAACTAACATAATACACCCAATGATAGTTCTATTACCACTGTTAACATAAAATTTTCGAAGAAATAATTTCATAGATTTCGAAGTAGTAAAGGTATTCCATTGTACAGTGAAGTTAATGTTTATGTACTTATTTTCATTAGTTTGAAAATACATACCTATTTCTGTTCGATACGTCAATTGTCACTCATTGAATTTACATTTATACAATGCAGAACTTGTTAAATTATTATCAATCAATTTGCTGAAATCTTATTAATTTAATTACATTGAAATTGAGAAAGAAACAGTGCTCTTTTTTTCGTATTTTTTTTCTGTATTTTTTTTTCTATATTTTCTATATTTCTGCTGCACCACGTGTATCGTATCGTATTTACAGGTCGTAGTAATCCTGTAATTAATAAAATTTTAATAGCAATACACTATGTTAATCCAGGTAAATTTGTGCATTCCATGAAATTAGTAGATAGTTGAATAAATGTTAATGTGACAATAAAAGTAGTAGCACTCTTTTTCTGCCTTTTTCTTTTGGTTGTCAAAATTGTGACAAACCATTTATTATTTATCAACTATCTATACGTTTATTATCAGCGTTTATCGTATTGAATAGCAATAGTTATTTTTATAACGACTGTACGGTATAAATTCCCTTTTTTGCTTATTAATACAACTACAGCAGATGCAAATAATGCTTTGTCCACTTGATTAACTCTTAGATATCAGTTTAAAAAGATATATATTTCAGTCTTTTTGACATTCATCATAATAGTCTATCAAAATTCGTTAGTTTTCATGTGATTATGTGCTAAATTTTACGTTATGTAATGTAATAAAAAATACGGCACCATTTCAATAACTAACATCATATTACCATATCAATTGTAAAAATAGCAAATTAGTTTTATCACTTATACAAGAAAAGGATAAAAGTAAAGATAGAACATATGCGTACTGTCTGCGAAGTGTACTCTTTAGTATATTATACTTATCACCATTAAGAAGATCTAAGTAGTATTTCTGAAATAATTCTCTTCACATCAACATTTACATTTTCACATAAAAACTCACATTATTGTTTAATAATATGCTTAGACACGAAACTGAGATAATATAATAGATTAATTTGAGGCAATGACATTTCACACATTTTAATAAATGACAAGTGTGTCTTGTGTAGACAAGACCTTGTGGAGAAATTTTTTGGACGGAGAGTACATCGTACGCTCGGTACGACTTACTCTTCGAACGATTTTAATAAGGTAACTCACTAAAATCGTTGGAAGACTAAGTCGTACCGAGTGTACCTACATATGTATATATTCTTTTATTTACTTTATTTAGATCTTTTTATAAGACTATAATATGTTCGACATATTTACATACATATGTAGCTATTGCAATTATAGTAATGTATTTTCATGTTTATTATTAATGATTTAATTTAATTTAAAGAAAATATTTTTTTCTTTGGCACAAATTGGTATTTTTTTAATTTATATATATTATTTTAAACTTTAGATTTGAAAAGTATGTGCGAATTTTTATTTTTGGAAAGACTTGTAATATAAGTTGGTTAGATAGTTCTAACAAAACTACCAAATTTTATTCTTCGACATGTAAATCAAAATGGAGATATTTTAAAAACCAGATTAAAACAAATTTTTAAAAAGTTTCTTGTCCTTTTCTGGCGTGTGTTTTAAGTTTTACATTGTCAAAGTTACAAGCATGGCTATAATTTAATTCAACCAAAAATTGCTATTTTGAACCGAAATGTCTAGTATTGAGTAGTAATCAGATTCTGTGTGCAAGTACACTGATTGTGTGAAACTCTTCAGAGTCCTACTGCTACGAGAGGCAGTTGTGGAGAACCTCAGCATCGAACGAATAACTATTAATTTTCGATTAAGTTATCTGACGAGTCTAACTTTGTTATGTACTGTAATTTAAAAGAGGTCTATATTTTGAGGCGAACTAAACCCTTATATCGTTTATCACAACCCAAGAAGCACTAATTTCGAAACGATACAATAAGTTACGTGAATATCAATCGTGTTTGGATCCTAAGCCAAATAGGCAAAAAATAGTTCATTCTATCTATTATGCTGCCGTATGCAGTAACGGTTCATAAAAATTAGATTTGTATTCATGGACAGCTCAGTATCTGGATCTGAATCACTTAGAACTTGAAGAGTTACAACTGCAAATTACCACATTACTGATTCTCGAGATCTCTTGAAAGTGCCTCAAAGCGAATGGGGGGAAATACCCAATTGGCACTGTTAAATAACTGAAGATCACAGTTCATCAGTTCGACTCAGTTTACAGTTTATTGTTGTTTTGAATCTTCATGACAATATACTGTAATTTTAACACAATTTTTAACTTTTTCCCCGTAGATATTTGTTCAGTTGGTTTAAATTATTTTATCAAGATGCCATTTCAATATCTCTCCGGTTTTGAGTAGTATATTAAGCACACAAGAAATTAAAAATAATTAAGTATAGTAAGTAAATGCAATAAATATCATTCAAAAGACTCTAATATAACAAACCATGTTAATTACTTTAGAAAAACTGTCAAGTAGCTTAGATAATAAACTATTTTTATGATTTATGTTGTTGAAAATAGTTTTTATTATTTTTTTAATATATCTTCACTCTGCCTTAAGTTTTCATATATTATTTATTATTTTGTTATAGTTTTTGCATTCTAAAAAGAAAAATAATTATAAAAAAGATTAATTTACGAAATGATATATGTACATCAAAAAAGAAGAAACCGCGGTCAATTTTGGAACAGATATTGATCATTTGAGTATCATTGTCAAGTAGTGTCTGAGTTTTCCACTAACTCCACTGGTAAATATTGCCAGTTCTGCTGTATCTTTCATATCCTCTCTGTGATTTAAAGCAAATGAATAAGATTTAATATGTTTCGGTTTCTTAGATTAAATTTGTTAACATTTTTTTGTTATTACTTAACTTACTTTGGTGCACATTGCACTTACTTCCCACTCCCTTTCAAACGTACCTTGTCAATTTAGACACTATCCGTTTTGTTAAATTGCTCTCTGGATCTCCTGGTGTAGATGTTTAAAACCACTATTTCACATCAAATCCACCACACAAAACCTAGCAGAAACATCGATTCATGGCAAATTAAACATTATTATCGATATAAAAAAGTGCCAGTTACAGTTCGAAATTTAGTGTAGATACATAACACTAGGTACTGTTTATACAGGTTAATTCTTTTTATAGTAAAATTTAACGTAGAGTGGACGAGTAGGTTCTAGAGTAAATATCTTTCTACACAGTGAAAACATATCTACTCTATGTTTACACATAGTAGATGTAATGCATGTATTCCACTACTTTTACAAATTCAAGTGATAATATTCATTTACACTGTCCCAATGATTTACACTAATAAGTGTAAGTATGTATAGTAATTGTTCTATTTCAGAGATCTATCATTTATCTATCATCTATCATTTGCAATAGATCAAATAATTCTTTCCTTAACATAATAAGCTCGTTTATACTATAAGATTTATACGAGTTTTGAGCACAAACGCTGCATCGACTACAGCAGCAGATGAACAGATTGATTGAACTGAAGTGGTGTAAACTTTTTTACAACTATTTCAAAAAGAAATTTTACACTATCTGAGACCGCCTATGTTTACATGTACGTGTTCTATCCTTTACTACTCGATTTAGTGAAAAATTATTGTAAGAGTACATTTTATCTTGGTATACCTATACACTGTAATTTTGACTCTAAAATATTTACCAGTAACATTAAACATTTTACACGACCTAATTTTCGAATTGTGTAGGTTAACTTTTCATTAAAGAACACGCAAGAATGTGTTATGGTTGACACTGCGAACCTACACGAATTTCATTCTCTACGACTGACTATGGGAATTCTCTCGTATTTCTATATAAATAACAAGGTTTTGTAAACCTTTAAGATGTATCCGAAAGGCATAGTTCTAGTGCCTAATTATTGTTATTTACTTACGATATTAGTAACTAGTACTAAGATACTTCCTGTCGCTAGTAGATGACTGAAAAAATATTTGTTTATATATGATTTGGCCATAATCGCCAGCGGCCTATGCGGTGAAGTACCTGCCCGAAATAATTAGGCACAGTATTAAGGATATATAGTATGTCTTCCGATAAAAAAATGTATGATCTCGCTTTGATAGTAATGGAAGAATATTAATCGAATATGATGATAAGTGTGATTACGGTTTAGAAGTTTCTTAATATAGGATAACTGTACATAATTATCCTAAAATATTTTAATAGCATATACAATTGCACATATGAATTTTTAATTTATCAATTTCTAAATGTAAGCAGGTGCTCTAAGTCTTTTGATTTCCACGAGATACTTAATAACAGAAGGTATTAACTCGGAGATTAGTTTCATCTAATTTGTGACTCAAACAAATATCAATGTATTTGTAATATAATAATATAATCTTCAATTTTATATTAACTGTTAACCGTTGTCGAATTTTTTCTGGTTTTTGTATGTCGGCAATATATGTATTATATTTGATGTTACAGAAACAAATGAGATTGTTATACCTGACATATGTAATGTGATGTGTGGATAGATAAAATTGTTTCCGTGAAGTTCATTTGTATAATCATATAGTTAAAAATAGGTCAAATATCACGATAAATTTTTGTGCTATTATAATTTATAAAAGTTATCTGTATTTTCTGTCATAAAATCAACGCAAGTTCAATTCGATCGTAAGGATAACACAATTCTTGTTTGTATTACCAACAAAAAACGTAGTTATTCCAAATAAATGACATACGAGAGAGATAATAGATAAACTTGTTGAAATTTAAATTTTTATTTTTCATGTTCTATTACACCTGGTTTCAACTCGCGATCGCCCTTAAATCGACGTTCTCTAAGGTCTTTTTAATTCTAACTCTAATTAGGCAATAAAAAATAATCACTGCACGCCACGTCCAAACTACGGTGGATGTTGCAGTTGCTGTACGCCGGATTCGTGGTTGGTAGTTTGTGAAATTATCATTGTATGAACGAATGCAATATTTTGTACTAATCGAACATTTGTCAATTTGCAATTTATGCCACCAAGTTATCTAATATGTGTTGATGACTTGTATTACGCTGAAAGTTAATGGGTAAAATGCCTGTACAATCCGAGAGTAGTGTAACCATCACCTTCTCTCTTTTAATGCAATTTTTTTGACAACTGTAATTTGTTGAGGTGTTATCACTATTTAGCCGACCAGAGTACTCATTAGCTTCAAAGAACTCTTGCCCCAAACAGAAATATTTGGCCCACGTTTTTGCATTAGCATATGATGAAGATAAATTACCATAAACGCCAACTAAGCGTTGTTTAATGTGATTAAGCTTATATTCTCAAAAATTCAATCATGATATTAATTTCTTTTAATAGGTATATTCTTTTATGGTGAATAGAGCAACAGCGATTTTCTAAACTGTATTGCTTGCCAAAACCACTACTGTAGCTCTTGCTGTGTAAATTGTGTACACTCTTGCTTCTACGACTATCGAACTCTTGAAAGTTTTCTATAATATTAGAAATGGTAGTTTAGTTATAAGAAATTAAATCAATTACTTTTGCAATTACATTATGCAGAGAAGGTAACCAAGTAGTCGCCTAGTACTGTATTTTCCTTTAACGCACCCTACAATAAAAATTACTCAATTTGATAAAGATTTTAATTAGATTATAACAACCACTAATGATTTAGCTGTATCTAACAATAAATTAAATCAAAATATTTTATTTTAGTTTTTTTTTTCTGTAAACATGTATTATCTATTTTAGAAAATGTGATATTAATATAACGAATACGATACTTTTAGTGGTGGGTTAATCTTATGCGATACTATGCACTAGCAGTTAAATTTGATAAACACTTAAGTAAAATGACCTAAAAGTTTTGTTCTGCCTTCTAGTACTAAATTCTTATACTAACGTGATGTATTTTTTCAGGTTTTGGCAATGTTTTCGCATTCAATAATGTTTTTGTTGTGGTACTGAAACTGTCTCGTAATCTAAGTTTTACTACACTACAGTGATTACATGTTCTATAAATTATTTTCAAAATTAACTAGATTTACATACATATGTATATGTATGTATACGACATCTGGTTATTGCCATGCTGTTTGATCAAAACTGGGCACGATTCGTTTTAGTTTAACGGGCTTTAATAAATGTCGTTCAATGAGTCATGATACTCCTATTTTTATTTTTAAAAGATAATGTTTGTGTTAATTGATTTCCTGGTGTCGAGTTTCTTAATTTATGCAATCGGTATCTATAAATGCATTCGCAATTTGTGATTTTCCTTGTATTCGACAAAACTTTCCAACTATTGTAGGCGTCTCAAATTGTTTTTTTTTTAATTAAATAAATGTCATTATCACTTTCACGTATAATAATTTGCTTTCTAATATTAGATAGTGATTTTTCAACAAATTGCTTTTATAGTGAAACTACTTATATGTTACATCTTTTCTTAGTATTATTGTTTCTGAAAATTAAATCGATTCACTTATTATAAAAATGAAAATATAAGTAATTTATGGCACAAATACTTTAAATATGTCTTCAAGTCTAATTTGTAGTGTCATCTGAATTAATTTGCTTTTTAATCTACTTTAACGAACTCTTATTAAGTGTGTGATATTTAGAGCCACCACGTTCGCCTTCTCTCCAAAATCGACATATTCGCGGTTTCTTAGTAGTTCAAATAAGATCCTTACTTAAATAAGATATGAATAAGAAGCACCTGCTTAAAATACAATTTGTAAATAGGCTTTAAATGTCATATACAGAACATACCAATCGACATCGAATGATCTAATATCGACGGAAATCAAGTAATTGTAGATATGTGTCGATGCAGAAATATTTCATATATATTTTAACCTGTCGAAACTGAAATCTTTTTCGAAATATTTTCCAATTGTAAGTTAAATCTGAACTGATGTACTTAATAAATAGCCATTCTTTAGTACTACGTCCGTTTAATATAATCAGTTAGTAACGCAAAACTGCTGGTATCTAACTGGACAGCGCACCACTAACATATGTTTAACAATACCTGACGAAGAAGATTCTGAACCAGCATTTATGATGCTCTGATATTTTTACAATATTTTACAATTTGTAAAAAATGTATGTATGTATAGTACAGGTAAATCCTTGTTTCTAGTACCGCAACTGCCTTTATTTTTATTAAAAATTTCTCACTATTTTTAACATACGCGACAATTTCTAAAGTATGTAGAGTTAAAACAGCCGGTTTTTTAATTATGGAAAAATTTATGCATATTTTGATACACCCGTAATATATCTATAACTGTAGCTTAAGAATTCCACCAGTATATATCAATAGGACGGAGCTCAATACGGATGCGTGGTCGGGAAAAGCCCTCGAGATATGATTCCAAATAAAATTAATAAATCATGTAGCTTTTTTATTATTGTTGTGTTTTTAATAGTTGTTTAGATAGTTAATTTTATTTAAAAGAAGAAGAAAGTTTTAACCTTTAAACTGCATCTCGTTATTACTCTTTGCATTTAGTTATAATACATAATATATAACACATGATCTTTGGATTTGGTAAACTGCCTTTATACTATACGAATAAATTGTAGTTTTTAACAACATCATTCAAACAACAATGTGTTTGTCGGTGTATAAACATAGTAGGTATAAGTAATGTATTTTCCTGGTATAGTAAAATATTTACATCTAACCCAATAATTAAACCAGAAACGTTTACTAAAAGCATTATTACTAATAATAATAGCAATATTGGCGCCTATAGGAAACCCCCATTATATAAAATTATTAACTTTATAATGAGAAGATCTAGTGTGGCGGCAAACTTATTTTTATCATCAAAATGACAAACAAAAATCCAGATAAAAATAAATACCTAAAATGTATAATTAATGGGAAGAAATTAGTAAAACCTTGGATCATAGAAAGCCATACTACTAAAAGGTGCTTCCCGTACTGTTAATTGCGCCTCAAAGGTTGTTTTATTGATCAACGCAGACATCTAGAAGGTAGTTACAGTCGTCCCTTTCATGATTAAGTGTAAAGGTGGTATTCAATCAGTCAAAGACTCTAACAGAATATTCCTAAGCTATGATAAAATAATCAAGATCAACCTTGAGCGGGAATCGTACCATCTTCTGAAAATGCTGAAAATTTATCAATGGCATTACAATAAACTAAATTGCGGCCCATACGCTATCCCATTGCTGTAACCGTAATTCAAACAGTTTGTGATTTTGAAAGATTTAAATCATACAGTAGTCGTTTAATTCACCCTGAAGTCGATGTGTAGTTTGCGTAATGTGCAAAGATAGAATTAAATCCAACGATCTCTTCCTGGTTTGATTGTTGATTGACGAACCGGATGACGTTCATGTACGAATGATAAAAGGTTAATAGATTCAAAATAGCTACACAAGGTAAATAGGAGATAATATTTGCTAAGCTCGGAAACCGGTACTATTTTTCATATTAAGGTGACATGTCTTTTCTGTAATGGGGTATTGTTACTTTCACTATACTGCTTACTTGTATATGTAGCATATACAACTATTATTACGGGTCGATAGCCGCAGTGGTGAGTTAGCTGATTATCGTTGTGGCGGAACAACAGAAGCCGGGTTTCAATTCTCCGTAAAGACTGCGACATTTTTTCTCGGAGAATTGAAATCCGGTCGACCTACCATTCGCTTTTAGGAGCAAAGTGATTAACAACGCGCCAATATACAAGGCGGGATAATGCTGTCACAAAAAAAATCTTTGGTTCTAAATGCAACCAGAAGCTATAAAAATTTTCAGAAGCCCAACACAAAATTTCAAGGAATACAAAAGTGTGAAAGTCATCCAAGCGATTGTGAAGAACTCTAGTATGCCAATAAAGAGCTTTCCAAACACTAACTTTTCTAAAACAAGCCATCGCATATTGACAAAGAATATTCTCTATTTTTATAAAATTTGTTTAGCTAAACTGCTAGAGAATTAAAAAATATATTGATACTGTTTGTCTTAGAACCTTAGTTAGTGACCTTCAACCTGTTTTAGAGCAAGCGTATATGAGTTTCTAAAAGTCAAGTTTGCTTTCAAGGCTCGGTGTGCAAATGATGTTAGATGTAGGATGGCCGCAGCTGGATGTCGCTCGTATGGATCTGTTCCCACGCATGTAGTACCAACTTCTGTTTAACGGTTTCCTCTGAATGTTTTTTTTTCCTGTGTATACTAATAAACAGAAGTAGCGATGGATTACTGAAGTCTACAATGTACGGAGAACCTACACACACCGGACAATATCTGCACGTTGACTATAACCATCCTCAAAACGTCAAAGTTGGAGTAGCCTATGTAATAGAACTCAAGCCATATACTCAGGTGAAAGGGATGAAAAGAAGGAATACGGTAGTATGTCTGATACACTGAATACAAACGGATATGTAGATAGACTGTTATGTAAAGCAAAAGAGAACAATAAGCATCGCAGAACTCATAATGTAGAAGAACCCAAGGTATGAACAACAATGATACTGATGATAAGAGGCTTATCAGAAATGATCCGAAGTATAGGCAATTAATATAATGTCAACATAATCGTCAGCTGAATCGTCATAATAACAGTGAAAATCAACAAACGAAAAACTACTAATACGAGGTATCTTATGAGTGTAGACGCTCGTACTTTGGAAAAATTGGTAGATCTCCCAAAATAAAAATAAAATAACACCAAAAATTGAACTTCGCACTAAATGTTCCGGAACAAAACCATATGATTCCACATGAACAAGCAACAATCCTTTAGAAAGAGAGTTATGATACTAAAACAAAACTGAAGTAAGCGGCCGAACTTTGAAATCTGGAACGTCTGATTACCAACTACAAAACAGCATAAGAAGTAATCAGTATGCTTGCAACTTACTAGCTTCGACTCGTATAAGTGTCGAACTATCACATCTGATAACGAACACACTTCAATATTTTAATAATTCATTAAATACATCTTGAGGACGGCAGTAGTGGAAAGCTGTAGTGGAAGCGCTGGTATATAACATCGAAAGAAGTAAATAGTGCAAAACGGTGGAAATAGCCCAATAAACAACTCAAATGCAAATTCTTCGCCCAGAACCTCCCACCAAGAGTTAATGAACTAATTGTTAGAAAGAACCCAATGAAATGGTCATATAGATCACGTGAAATGTTACTTTTATTGTTTGTGTATTAAATTCCTTCCTCTGTGTTCCTCTTTGAAAAGCATACCTTCATCCGCTCACGCCAATTCGGTCGTTTCCGTTAGATCGAGGTATTCTGAATACCCAACTACAAACATCTCAAGGGGCATTTACGAAAACGACGAACAGGCATGAGCAGAAGAAAATTTGATAAGCGCTTCAAAAGGAAAGACATTCCTTAATACACAAACTGTACATTCTTATTTTTTTAATATCTGGAATAATTAATCAAGTAGACGTAAAGCAGGATGTATTTCAAAGTAATAAATACTACTATTACAAATAATATCATAATATTCCTAAAAATGAATTTTAGAACAAATTTTTCAGAAATCTATACATTTTAATTATTAATTTAGCAGAGAGAAGAGAATCTAGTACACCGCCAATTGCTTTCAATTACAACGTAAATGAAACAAAAAATATTGTTTCAGACGGTTTTAGTTTTTGTAAAAGGATTATATTACGTTTTCAGTATTTTTAAAATAAACCAGAGCACTGACATATTTAGTATGATTTTTGTTTCTAGGCCAAATTTTAGATTGTTTTTAGTTTATTTTCGTAGGCTGGCTATCCGTTGCTTTGTGATATAAAAATGTTGCCAGAATTATTTTGAAAGAGGAAGTAGTTCTTTCGTAATTTAACTCGTGAGCGGAAATATAGTAAGACTTCTTTAGTGAAGCTACTTAAGTACAAATAAACATAAATATAGAACGAATTGGCACAGACACAAAAATCAGAAATTTATCATTTTTAATGGTTGGATAAGATATCAAATTCTAGTAAGGTTGTAATTTGTATATAATTTTTAGTGTTTTCACAAGATTTATAAATACGAGATGCTTACGTCTTAGCAAATGCAAACTTTGTAAATATAGTTTCTCATTTGAAGACAAATGTTGAGTCGTTTAAAATAACATCTAAATAATTTACGTCTATAAGTAAAGAACAATTAAAAATTGTGATTTACATGCAACTATACTTTTCATCGAATTAGTAAAATAATTTCTACCTTACCTGCTAATAGGGAATGAAATTAGTTCTTCATATGTTACACTAGCAACAACAAAAATACAATTGTTATTGTGTTTATCCATTTGTTGACACAAAAATATTTCGGTAAAATTTTGCAGTAACGTAAATTAACGGAAAGTGTTGTTGACCAATAAAGTAATCAATTCGAAGAATGACAGATGTTAAGGAACAAATAACTCACTTCGCATCATACACAATTTTCCTGAGACATGTAACGTAATTCTGAAGACCATACGTTTGCAAACAGTGTTGAGGCTCTTATAAATACAACTATGATTTAGTTACCGTTCAGGGCTTTTAAATCTGTAATAAATACCTCTTTGTCGGATGAAGCATTATGTTCTTTATCAAACTGTGAAAAATATATTAAATCAGACCAGCATTCGTAATACATAAGCGTTAACTTGAACCAAATCAATTATACTCCTAAAATAATTGATATGCGGAGCTACCCTGAAAGCTTCTAGCATTCAACCCTCCTCCCTCCGGTGAAAACACCTCTTCTTTTTTTCTGTCTTATTTTTGTTTTAAACAGGCAGATATATTTTTATATATCTGTCTTACGTACAGGTGATAGAACCAAAAACATTACAAAGGCACTTCTCAGGCCATTTCAAGGACCATTTATAATTTCCGAAGTTCTAGGTACAAAAACGTATCGCTTACAGCACCAAGATTCCGACCTAGAACGTGTTTTCTTTATTGAAGTATTAGTTAATTAGTTAACTGTGACATGTATTATTTATTAAAACAAAACTTAACAGCCAATTAATTAGTCTCTAGCTGAAATGACTAACTGGCGAAGTAAGGGAACGCCAGGCAAGTGTTTTAACGGTGTTGATACAATCTTAAGCCACCATTCGCTGTTGGGATACAAATCACAGTAATACATACAGCGAAGTGATGCAGCAACAAACTCGTGTAACATCTTATATATACTAAGATTATACAGCAAAAACTATAGTGGTAGACTTGGCAAGTATTACAGCGTAGGAAGTCGCTATAAGCACACCCATGACAAAAAAAGAAAACTTCGATTCTTTATATACATACTCATACTAATATGATGTAAATTTAAAATAATATGTACATATTTTTTTTATGAAAATTGCATCGTCAATTGTGATAAATATACGTCATTACCAGAAATTCTAAGGAAATAGTTGGAAAACCAGAAACCAAGTGTTTATGTACCGTTTTAGTGTTATTAAAACATTGATCTTTTGCTCTTAGAAATAACTTTCCGAAGTTTTGTGACAGAAATAACTCCAGGAACAACAGTGCATTTTTCGTAGCTAATAAACATCGTTGGACTACGGTTTGAAATCATTTTAATCCAATTTTCCTAACTTTGAATAAATTCACACATGTCCTAGGTCTAAACAATCTTAAATACGCCACTTTCATTTTATTAATAAATTTATTTTGTCGTACACAGATGAAAATACAGATTTGGACTTAACTCTGCATAGTTTGCAAACAATAAACAAATATTGTCTACACCTACACAATCAGAATCACCATCCTTTCACGACACAATTATGAATAAACAAGTCATATCACGTGTATATAATGCATTTACTTCGGTGTTAAAAAAGTCATATCACATTTAATAAAACATCATATTATTATTATTCATTATTTAAAAGCCAAGTTTTCCTGTTCTAAACTTCTATTCATAAATAAACAGCGTTTTCCATTTCTAATTTCTGTCAACACAACGTAAATAGTCTCCATCACAAATTGTAGTAATTGTTTTACGTCTACTATAACCAAACGGCAGCCGCACAATTATCGCAATATGATTTAAAATATATTTATTCATATTATAGTGTTAAATAAATTATGTTGTACTTGAGAATAAAGGAGGTCCGTCGTTGTTTGCTAACGAAGTTGGCATGGAGCAGGAGGACTTTAATCACTCTGCTTCGGACGAGATTATAACTAAATGGAAAAAACATTTTCTGATTTTAGTTAGCCTGCCACTCACATCTGGCGTACCACCAATCGTTTTCAATCGGACAAAGTTTTACTTGTATAGAGACAAAAATGTTTCGTTTTACTTCAGGCAGAGTTAAGTAAGTTTATTTGAAATCATCACAATCATTACAAGAAAAATATTGTTGCATTTGTGTTATCTATCTACAGAAGCAGAAAGAAAAATGATATCCTACGAATACGATACCTGAATGGTATCTTTTCGCTCTTTCATTTGGATATGGTCCATCTCTTCTCCACTACTTTCGCTAACGATTTGCTTCTTATGGACTTTTAATCTTGCAAAAGGGGCTCATGAATATACCATTTGTCTATTCTCATAAGAACGTGATATACTGATATTTTTTTATGTTTATATAAGAACAATTTCCTATATCTAACATATATTTATGTGTTTTTTGAAGGAAATATAAATTCAAATTTGACGTATGTGTGTAAATTGCCGTTTTCTCTTGTAGCTGTATACATATAGCTCACTATCACACACATATAGCATACAAAGGAATTGACCCATTAAGTTTAAAGTAAACGTAAATAAGGAAGTCCTACATTTTCCTAAAACTCATAACCAAATTCAATGCCACAAACATGACCAACCCAAAATTGTATCGGCTCCTAAATACATTAAATTACTTCAAATTATTCTTCATCAAGTGGTACTCACGGCACGTGATATTTGACATAATTCGAAGATTCACAGCACATTTTTTTTCACCCGTCATCTCTCTATAATTACGTGTGCCAACTTCTATTCAACATATCCGTAATTGTAATTTGAATATATAGAAGAGTATTTAAATTTCCGAGCATGTCATGTAATTACATCGACGTATATAGAGTACGGCCAACCACAGGTACCCTTAAAGTCAAATTAAGCCAATGAATTGAATCGGTGTATGGCTATAATTATCTAAGAATCTATCAATAATTTTATACTATTATATAATTACGGTATGTAAAAAAGCCGTCTCTTTTATGTGTCAGATTTAGAACGAGCGGGAAAATTAGAATGGTACAATCAAGCAATCGAAAAAGAAAACGGTGAAAAATATCGATCTTGCATTATATATATTTGAAAAACTTATCGGTTAGAATTGATATGTGATTAACAATTACAAAATCTTTAATACGGCTTTTGCTCTGATAGTTAACTTTTATCTAATACATGTTTAGTACTTAATCGATAAATTAATTTATTGTTTACTAGTATTGCTCTCGAAAGTTGACCAGTTCTCTAAATTGTTATCATTAATTAGTTATGTTGCAGTAGGCACCTTAATATTTTTATTTATTTTTAATGCTTCAAACAATTGTGAATAGACTGCATTACATATATTAACTTCCTGAGCTGTTTAAGACAAATATATCAAATTAACATCAACAGGATAGCATTCTCAAATTATTCAGGTACTTCGAATTTTTTAACTAGCCCACATGTTACCCAAATCTGACATACATATATGTCAATGTAACTGGAAAGAAAGTTAGTAAAATTAAATTTAAAGTTAAATTTTTATTTAAAAGCACCGAGAAAATAATACTGTACTCATAGAATAAACTTTGTTTTTTTTTTCATTTATTCTTTCTTTTTAACCAATCTTGAGATTTGTTACAAAATTTCCAAACATCGATTTTAACCGTACCTAATAATTTTTAGAAGTACCAATTCCAAATAATTATTATATATAGTGTGAAACTAACTGATAACTAATATTCCATACCAAATATTAATTTTTCATCAATTATATCGATTTACAGAACCACTTAACTGAAGCTTCATCAAAAAAAATACATTTTTGATAAAATGTATGCCTTTCTTTTACTGACTCTTCAGAGATGCTTTAACCATTAGTTATTACGCCTGTCCTTGCATGTAAACCAACGTCAGATACTACCTTTCAGCATTTGAGAAGTATTTAAAAAAATCACAGAAAATTAGAAAGGAAATATCAGAGTTCGAACGCGGCACCCTCGGATTAGAAAGCTTCAAGCTTCGACAAATCTTTATTGAACAACTATAATATCACAATATATAGATGACTATATGTTACATTTGAAATTTTCCTATACTAGAAAGTATATTGTTATGAATTCAAAAAAATTGCCGCGACTAAAAATGCCACAAAACACACAACCATTTCAATGATTGTAGACCCCAAATAGCACTTTCAGTTACGTAGGATACAGTTGCTGGAATATGTTCAAATGGCGATACTGATGTCTGTGCTTCCCAACCCACTGTCTGATCCTTGTTATATTCTTGATTAGAGGCTCACTATGATTAGGAAACAAATGTACTAGCTAGTACGCCATCAATTGATTTAAAAACAAATAAATTCTTGAATACTTTCGAAAAATTCTGTCTTTAAATATTTAGAACATTCTATATATTGGCTAGCTTGATATACATATAGAATTGATCATTGACTTACAAATGGAAAAACATCTGGAAATAACAAGATATATTTTCTAGTACAATACAGACTCGACAATCCGATGTTTAAAAAACAAAAGTGATGCTGGATAATCTGGCAACATTCGTACATCATACTATGTACTACATGTAATGCGTAATGTATAATGGTGGTCGTTTAGCGCAAGCGACAATATTCACAGTATTGACAGCATTCATAAGACATGGTAAAATATCATAGGCGACGAAGAATAGTGGGCGAGGCCCAAAGTTAACTAATCGACGGACATTAAAGAGGATTGTGGCCAGACAACATAAAACCACTGTGACAAAAGTGATAGCAGAACTCAACAGTCACTCAGTAAAACTGTTTCAACAAAAACAGTACGGCGAAAACTCCACAAAGCTTAACATTCATTGAAGGACTGCAATGGCTAAACCCTTTATAATAGAACCCATCGCTAAGCTGCGAAAAAACATCATAAAACCTGGACAGTTGATGATTGCAAGAATGTGGTATAGTCTGATGACTTACCGTTCAAATTGTTTCCTACAAACGGCCGGATTTATGCGTGGAGAACTTTCAAAGAAGCCTACCATCCGGACTCCCATTCTTCCTACAGTCAGTCGTGGATGAGGCTATATCATAGTATTCCGCTGGTCCCAGCATTCATATCAGTGGCCAGATTATTGCGAATGAAGATTTAGTTATCCTCAATGATGAAGTTCTTACCATCACTAGTATATTATTGCCAAAGACTGCCATATTCCAAGATGATATTGCGCCCATACACATAGCGAAAAAGGTTCAGTCTTGGTTTGAAGAGCATCAAGATATGCAGCATCTTCCCTGGCCAGGACAATCACCTAACCTTAATGTAATTAAACCATTATGGGGAGTTTTAGAACAGCGCGTGAGAAACAGATTCCCAACGCCATCATTGAAGCAATTGGCGGATATTTTGGTACGAAAATAGGACATCTTGTTGGAAACTATTCAGAAACTCTACGAATCTATTTCGCGAAGAATTAACGCTGTTCTGC
Organism: Holotrichia oblita; assembly: GCA_023690525.1. Classification (NCBI taxonomy): domain Eukaryota; kingdom Metazoa; phylum Arthropoda; class Insecta; order Coleoptera; family Scarabaeidae; genus Holotrichia; species Holotrichia oblita. Next base: position 34,248,417 of record CM043021.1, on the reverse strand, counting down.
AAGCAAATGGTGGGACGAAATCGTATTAATAAACAAATATGTGTATATGTTAGGTGTAAAAACGTTCTTATTTCTAATAGTCCCAAAATCAAAATTGATATTGTGGGTTACAAAAATAGAAGTGGTAATTTTTATCATAAAAGGACGGTAGCTGAAAGATATCCGTTAGGTTTATTGCCAAAACGGAAAAAATAAAAAATATTACTTTAACTATAATAAAGCTTAAATATTTTCATTTAACTCAACGCAATGTTACATCCTTACACAGTAGATCAATGAGAGTAGTATAATGTGTCGATGTGTATAATCGATATTTCCTAGGCATCCTTAATATTTTATAATTCTTTCACTAACATATCTACCTCGATACACAAGCTTCTTTAAATATTCCCAAGGATAAATATGGAGATTATGTTAACTAAGTAATTAAATGTTTTTGCCAATTTGTGCTTACATTTCCGTTGCTTTTGTAGATTTATATGCTTAGTTGTCCAAAAATGACACAAATTTCTTTAATATCGCTTCATTGTAATACGATATCTGGACACGCCGTATTATTAACTCTGACTTTTTATGTTGGCTCGTTAAATATCAGAGTGGTACATAAATACATAATATTTTAGAGGGATGTTTGGACTGCCATTTAGTACAAATCCAGCGAGTTTGTTTGCGAGTTTGAAAATATACATTAGCTGATAATTCCACAAAAGTAACAGAAATGTTAAAACAAGTTCAACAACACGATCTCTATATTTGTCCTTATTGGATTGTTTCTGTTAAAATTTAGAGAATCCTATGAATCTACTGTGTAAAGACATACAGAATGCTTTGAGCAAAATGCAATTTTTTAACTAATTACATTTCCCGTTTACTGTAGTAAACTTATACTTTTTTAGTAACAACTGTAATAATAATCAATAAGCATTTCTTTAGTTATAATAACTTTTCATTCATATAGAATGTTATTTTTTCAAAGAGTTAACAAATGCTGCTAATTAAACTACTAACACTTACTTATTTAACTAAGTTCCTGTGGATCCATTAACTGCAAAGTCAACAATAGTGCCAAACTATTATTACGTAAGTGTTCTATTGGTCTGGTACCGGTAAATAAATTACTTTTATTCTGGGAGGTCACTACTAACTCGATTTCTTTTAAATGATAGTGATTATGCATTACTGTAATTTGAATGGAAATTAGTTTATTCAAGTTTTCACAATAAGACATAAAGAGATGTATACTTAGATGCAATAAAGTTATAAATACTAAGCCTTTTGAATATATTTGAAAATCTAAAACGCATAATTTGAACGAATTTAATGCGTTATAAATTCTTCTTTGGCCGTTCTCTATATGCAAATACCTATGTACATCATCCACGCAGGAGTATTTACGTTAATGTAGGTGCTTAAAGACGTCGAATATTGCATGTTCCTCCACTGTGGTAGCAGTAACGGCAGCAGCAACATCATACACACACACGAAGGCAAAAATAAAGAAGAGTCGGTACGGCGGTAATTAACATGATCTTTGTAACTTACGGAATAAGAGAAAATTATTACATTAGAAGAGAAGTTAGTAGACGGAAGGATATTTATCGTTTTCGCGCTCTCTATTTAAGATCTATTGCAGTGTATAATTTTCGCTTGGACGTTAAAAATTGTAGATATTACGGCACGCAGAAGGAAGACTTTCATGTTCGTTTTTGGTATGAACAGTCACCTTTAAAACCATTTGTACATATTATAAAATTTATTATTGAACACTAGCGGGCATATAGATAATACGCAGCGCAGATATTAGGTATGTGTAGTAATTGAACTCCATTTTTACCGAAGTATGTATAAGATACATTTTTTGTATCGATCTATTCCAAATGTTACATGAGTTTAAATTACAGAAGCTCAAATAAACTCTGTATTTTGTTGGCAAATTTTATAGTACTGGATATATAGTACAGTGGAATCTCTCTTGAGCGGACACCGAAGGGACCATTGAATTGTGTCCGTACAAGGGAGCTGTCCGGTCAAGAGAAAACTACTAATTTAAATGAGTAACATTTTTCTAAGATGGTTAGTTTTTATTGCCAAAAATACTTTTATTAAAGAAATAAACAATTCAATTGGGCTTAATAACAAAAAATCATTAATATGATAGGTATTTCCATATGTAATAAAAGTTTAAAATGTTTTATAAGTACATACATACTATATTATATGTATATTACAATAGATATTCCTCCATTCTAGTTAGGCGTGTTTTGGTCTTGGCAATAACATCTTGAAACTGTAAGTCAAGCGATGAAAGTATATTCATAGTTTCTGTATCAAACTTGGCATTTCACAAACGCTATAAAATCATGCGCTTTAGCCAAAGCCTTCTTATATGTTAAGATTTTGTTTCTTGCATCTTGAAGATCTGAAGGTTCAAGTTCATCTGTTGAGTCATCAGAAATATCTTGAACTTCAGAAATTTGTTCTTGTAATGGTACGCGTAAGTCCAAAGGTGATCTCTCAACTGGTAAATTATCATCGACATGATAAAAATCCATTAAGCTTTGCCCACTAACCCCTGCAATACCTCTTATCTGAACTTCGGCAAGTAGATTTAATGGCAACTCATCTTCAGGTTTAAAATAAACATCAAATGCTGTCGGATATTCCTGGCTGTTAAACGTAAACTCTGCCTTTCGAAAACAGTTCTGAACTGTTTCAGAAGTAACTTGGTCCCATGCACTTTTAGCAAAATAAACTGCATCCAATAAATTTATACGTTTGACTAAATCATTGGCTGTGTTAGAAATTCCCATGTTTGCTAGTAAGTGCTTCAGTATCAAAGTTCTGTAATTATGCTTAAAATTTTTAATAACACCCTGATCAAGTGGCTGATTGAAGTACAATTTGGAGGCAAAAAGTGTATTTTTATGTTTTTCAAATTGATGTTTTTTGGATGCGATGCCGCATTGTCCAGAAAAAGTAAAATTTGCCTGTTTTGTGCTCCCTTTTTCCGATCGAAATTTTCTAACCATTGATTTGATTTCCATGTCAGCGGTAAATTATTTTTATTAAATTATATAATATTTATTATTATTATATATATTATTATTAAACTTTTTTTGTAAAAGCATGTTCGTCAATATTGTTATCCTTTCCTTAGACAATTTTCCTCCCAGCACCTTTTTGATTTTTAAATTCATGGTCTTGTTTGTTCGCACAGCTTGCAATATTGTTTTGAACGTTTATTGTGACAATTTTAAACTTATTCCCAACCACAGGCATTTTGATTTTACCAAAAATTTCTGTAGCTTAGAATTGTCTAGTTTGAAAATATTAGAGAGAGATTTATGTACCATACCCACATTTAACTATGTTATATGATGTAGTAAATATGACAAACCGAGCCAAACGAAATGTCCGTTCAAGGGATTTTTTTGTCAAGCGGGTGTCCGCGTCCGCTCAAGAGAGAGTCCGTTCAAGGGGGAGCGATTGCAATGCTTTTCTTATGAAGCGCTGCCGGAACCTGGCAAACGTGTCCGTCTAAAGGGGGTGTCCGCTTATAGGAAGTGTCCGTTAAGAGAGATTCCACTGTATTTTGTATATAATCCCATATTCTATATCTTCATTTTAATACGTTTGAATTGGATATCATTAAATGACCTGAAAGATTATTCCCTAAGATTGTAATATTGTCGATTTGTCCCTGTGATTAAGATCTACAATAAAAGTTGATGCCAATTAATCGCCAATTATTTTCCTGTTGCCTGTAACTATTGCAGAAAAGTGCAAGTACTACGACGTAGTTAAAGATAATTATAACAATGTAAAATAACAGCAAATAACGTTTATTTCAAAAAACATCCAAGTATTTTAAAAATAATAGTAATGAATATGATTAAATAAAAATAATTCATTTTTGTTTCAAAGCGGACCTAATTAAATAGTATTCGAGTTTTTGTTAGTAGTACTTAGTTAAAAGCTAGTCAAGCTAATTAAACTAATTGTATTGATAAAAAAGTCCTTACTAAAATGTTCTTTTTTTATTTTTTAAACTCTTATTGAAATAAATGTTATATGTAGTAAAAACAGTGGTTAGGTTACTACGTTTTTAAATTCATTAGTGTATTTGAATCGTAGTCGGGAGAAACAGTTTCAATATAAGGGTTGACACGCCTATATTATCTTTAGTAGAGGTGTGAAATTATCACGAAGAGTACTAGAAATGAGAAGTATTATTTGACAAACACTAATACCGAAATAAGAATTGGGGCACATTTCCAATGTTTATCCCGTTAGACCCTTTACCATACACATAATAAAAATTATTTGAATGATATTCACACAAACAGGTCATCAGTGAGTAACTTAACTTCAAAAGAAGAAAATTTGTTTTACGTTCTTGCAGAACTTTTTAAATTGAATTTTAAATACTCATGCATTTTAGTATAATACCTTCTATAATATGCTGTTGCTTTATGCAATATTTTATAAATGAAACAAATTCTTAGTCCAAGCTACAAGATATTAATAAATTATCAAAAACTACATATTTTGGTGCTTTCGGTGATTTTCAGGAGCCTTGTCAACTTCACGAGAAACTAAAAACTTAACATTTTTGACAACACATAACACGAAACTTACAGAATACAATTCTACATTCCAAATTACACTATCTAGTACTCTAGTTTTGTTCTAAATACAAATACAGTGGAATCCGCTTATTACGAACACTGTTACAACAAAATATCGGTTTTTGCGAAGTAGGCACATGATGTAGGTTGGTTCGGTATTAGATCTGATGTTAAGTATTTCGGATACAACAAATTTCTTTACTGCGAAATTTCAGAAATTTTTCTCATTTATTCAAGAAATTACGGATTCTACGAATTTGTACGATCTTTTTCAGTACGCCTTTATTCGTTGAGCTGTTGAGATCAGTGACAGTGTTTGTTTTATTAAATAAAGTAACAATTTAATGTACAAGATGTCCGATAAAATAGTAAAACGACAACATTTGAATGTAGCCGATAAAATGATCATAATAGAAGAACTTCTGATGCTAAAAAGGCAGACGTATGTCGTAAATATAATTTACCACCCTCATCGCTTATCACCTTATTAGAGAATAAGGAAAAATTGAGTAAAAGTTTTTCTTACAAAGGAACGTAAGAGACTGAAAACTATAACGTTCGAAGATTTATAGATGAAGTTCTGCTTAACTGGTTCAAACAACAACGGAGCTCTAACATACCAATTAGTGAGCCAATGCTTGTAGAGAAAGCAACCTCTTTTGGAAAAGCATTAGGGTTTGGCGATGACTATCAATTGATTTCTAGATGGAAGAAATGATGTAACATTGGACTTGGTAAAATATCTGAAGAGGCTATGTCGGTGAATAAAGGAGTAACTTCTGATTGGTTAGCTAATATATGGCCAATAGTTAAATCAAATTACATGGATTGTGATATATCCAACGCCGATGAGATGGGGTTATTTTATAAATTAACTCCCGACAAAACCTTGAAATTTATAAATGAGAAATGTATAGGGGAGTTATCCAAATAAAGAATTACAGTTCTTGTGTGTGCAAATGCTGACAGATCCGAAAAACGTTTATGCGCTTTCGCTGCAACCGGATTCCACTGTATTACAAGAATTGTACACTTGAATATACTGATGCCTAGAAAACAAAAAATAATTTTAAAAAGTAACGGGATAGGTTACATTACAGCTCAGAAACAAGACTGCAAAAAATATGAGGAAAACGATGTCGTGTCCATTATCGCATTGAATGCTCTTATAAAATCTCTTCGCAATAGAATTGCTTATTTAAATATCAGTCATACTTTACTGCAAAAAAATTATAAGTAACTCAGATCTATTACTTCAAACCGATATCTTCTCCAAATTCAATGGTACACTTTTAATCCGATTTAACTCGAGTTTTGTTTTTAGTAAAAGAAGGGTTTTTTTCTGTCTCAATATTACATATCTTTTTTAGTCGTTTGTAGAATTAGAACCTGTTCAAATATTGGAACGATGGGAATGAATGACTGTAGTATACCTTAAATATATGTTTTGTAATAAATATATACATACGTCACACTAAAAAATGCAGTTATAAACATATGAATACATCGATATTTTGTCATGATAAAATTTGAAGCGTAAGTTTGACTACATTGGTCACACATCCTTATTTGGTATATAAGGCAACGGTTCTGTTTAATAGCTGCTGTCATTCATGAGTTTACCATCATATCTAAGTAAGTCACGTACAGTCTGTTTCAAAATTAATGTCACCTCCGCAATTAAAAGATCCAATAAAAATCATCTTCCCTATAACTCGACACAATTTTTGATTGATAAATATCAATATTGTAATTGCGCTCTAAAATAAATGTCGGTCAAACCGAGTGCATTCGTTTCGCAACAGAAGTTATAATGTATCTTCCATCACATCAAGCGACATTAATTTTGGAACAGACTGTACATATATATATTCAATATAGGATATTATACACGTTTTCAAAAAATTTGAAAACGTGTACAACATTTCGTTAATAGAATTGAAAGAAATGCTTTCTCGTAACTTTCCTGACGTTGGTAACATTGCCATATATTATTAGATACATGCGTTTAGAAAGAAAGCAAATAAACTCCGTCACAATTTCTTAGATCTATGCTATTTTTCTATTCCATATAGTATATACCCACCGATTTACATGTCAGAATGTACATATGTAGTCTCACGTGCAGACCTTTTTGTAGTTTTGCTTACATGTGACAGATATTTCTATTCTATTAGTTTTTATGGTTCCTGTGTATCCATACTTAAGCTTCGTAAATGATTTATTAGTTTTAAAAACAAATAATATCTGTCGCCAAATATTTGAGATAGTACAGCTTTAGATAGCTTAGATAGCAATATACTGAAGACGGAATCACCTAGACCTAATTCTGTATGAGAATTATTATTGTTTCCCTTGATATAATTCAAATTGTATTAGATACCCCAAAGAGCCAAAAAGACACCAGACCAGATATCCATACCGGATCTATTTCCTTTTTATCATACCCCCACCACTATTCATTTGCTCTTCAAAAAGTGGTCTTAATTTCGTAATATTGATCACTTTATTGTTAAAAAATAAAAGCGCTCATTCACCTTCAATAATGGAACACGTCAAATTTGCTAGCTACTATAGCACTATTCGGGGTTTAGCAAAGGAAGTCTCATATATACACGATCGACTACATACAACACCAATTCTCTTTGTTTAGTGGCGAGTTTTGTCCTTTGTTCCTTTCTGAGTTTCGTTTTCCAAATTCCACGGCAAATGCGGAAAGGTAACATCTTAAGTCGGTCTACAGACGTTACAGACGTAATAATAACTCATGGCCAGCCGATGCCCCCGCTTATTAACCTAGAGCTATTAGGGGGATGCTGAGGCAAGGATTATTATTATTATATATTATTATTAAAAATGGGTTCAGCAAATTTTTTTTATAGATTCGTGACAATATTTCGGGCAATCGTTTTTTTATATCGAAATTTAATGTTTAATGACGAAACAATACTTATTACTGTGGCTTACTTTTTTCCTGCAGTTTTAAATTAAGACAACTATTTGAAAATACTATAAAATATCATGATATTGTACCTTAAAGAAAAGAAATTAAATTGTATCTAGTTTCAATAAGATAGATGTCATACAATCACAGAGAATGGCTAAGTACGAGTATGGATTTGCCTGAAAGATGAACTTAACGCCCATCCTTTTGAGTTATTGGAAGCAAAGTGTACAAGATGAAAATTAAATAACGTTAATTACGAAATAGTACTGAAGAATGTATAGATACCTAGTAGAGGTCAATATATAGAATGTTGTAATTAATAAGGTTATATGTTTAGGTAATTAATATAGCCATATAACGAAATTGGTCATTTCATGTGGAGTCTAGACATATCAGGAAGTGCTGGCACATTATGTAATTGAAAAAGTATTTCATAAGTTGCATAAAAATTTTAGAAACTACACATTCATTGTAGACTATTAGTGAACTATTACACAAAGAGAATGATTCAATTTAGGCAGTGTTCTGTATACCTAAGGTTCTTACAGAGTATAGTCTCAATATGGCTATCAACAACGAGGATGCAGTTTTTACTGACAAAAATCGTTATCATATTGCGAAACAGTAAAATATTTCATTAGATGGCGAAAACGGTTAAACATTTCATGAAATACAGAATTAGTTAAACATGTTATGAAATACATTTTATAATTAAAAAAATCATCATATCTCTCACATACTCGCAAACTTTTTATTAGACACAATAAAATTATTATGCACTTGAATCATCGAGAAGAAAACGAATAAAAATATAATAAATAAACTGAAGAACTGAGCTAGATACATTTTTATAAACATTCAAAGATATGTATATGTATGAACCTAAATTTGGCTATTCTCCGTATTTGTAGCGCAAGGTAACGATTAGTAACAATGACTATTGTTGATGTCATTAACTGATAAAAATGATGCACCAGCTTTCTGAATCAAACCAACGTTTATAATTCTATATTTGCAAGGTATTCGTTAACGTGGGTTGTTTCCACAGTAATGCGCGGATTTTAAGCGGAAGAATTGCCTAAAATATAATCAACGTATTCAGATTCTTTGACAGCATCCTGTAAAATATTCTGCAGTTCGTCTTTCGATTGTAATGTAGTAGCAAGTGATACAGGAATATTACTTGAAGGAAGTCCTATTTTCGGGTGACATTCAAGCAAAGCTTCGTATGGCGAACTCCTAATTGTTCTGTGAGAAGAATGTTTTTTTTTGCTACTAAATAAATTGCAGTCCTACCGACTATATTTTCTACATTTTAATTGGATCTTTCTACACTTTCTTGACTTTGAGAGTGTCTAGTTCGGCCACGTTTGTTTTAAATCTGATAATAAACTAATCAAATTTTCGGAGCCTCAGTGAGAAGAAAAATTCTCAACAGTTGATTAGGAATTTCTTCTGTCTTTTTTGTTTTCTGCGGGCGTAAAAATTGAAATTTTCATTATAGTAATGTGTACATTTTTTGTAAACTGATTTTTGTCAACGATTACTGACGCCGCATCCCCATGATTGGTCGCCATTTTGAAATTGTATTTTGTAAGAACGGTGTACAATCAGAACACTAGTTGTCTAAATTGAAACAGCCTCTTTGTGTAATAATTCATTAGGAGTACAAGATATTTCAGCATTTCATGTAATGTCTAAAATTGCACTAAAATTGGTTTCTGGTCATTATTGCTAAAGATCGATAAAGATTCATTGGTAAGGTGTTATTCCTAATAGCAGTACCTCTATAGCATGGTTTACTATACAGATCAAACAGCCGCCCTATAGTCGGGGCATCGTATGTCGGAAGCATTCGGGAGTAGAGAAGTAGGGATGCATTAGTAGGATTAACTCGACAGCGCACAGTTGTATTGTATTAGCGAGATAAAGTAATTCATGCTATCGTAAATATACGATTATTATTATTACTGATGCTGATTGTTTTGTAATTCATTATGGACATTTTTACCCTTCAACAAAAGAAATATGTTACAAAACAACATCATCGTGGTTACTAAATAAGAGATATTGTACGCCTATTTAACGATGAGTTCCAACAAACTATTTGTTTTGAAACAGTTCGTCATATAATCAACAACTTCGAAATGTGTGGCTGTTTAAATCCGTGTAAAACTTGTATTTACAGACGAATCTTCGTTCGCTTTACATGGTCGACACAATCCAAGTTTTGTAAAGGTATTGGTCACAAGAAAAGAGACCTTGTACTTATGACGCTCGAACACAATACTCTGCAAAATTAAATGTTTGGGCTGGCCTATTATATCACAACATAAGTGGGCCATTTAATTTATTTATTTATGAACAGAAATTATTGTCTTCGTTACGTGTGTAATTGCTTCTCTTATTTGTGATGAGTTCATCATCTATATGTTTACCACAAACTTCTGTTTAGATTATAAAGTTATAAGCAAACAATTATTGTATTGTGCATATGTATTGAACAGAATACAACCGTGCAGTCTTGAGTGAAGCGTGCAACTAACTATCTACTAATACATCCCCACTTCTCTATTCCCGAATATTTCCGATAAACGATGCCCCGACTATAGGACGGCTGTTTCATCTGTATACTTAATAGTAATTTTAAATTGTCATATTATTACTAAGCCACATGCACGTATTAAGTATTTGTCATCATAGAGGCAATGAATCATAAGAGAAAATGAAACAAATATAATTCTTAAAAACGACAAACTGAAATTAAATTTATACGAAAACAATATCCGTACTTCCAGTTACGTTAGATTCGAAAAGTATTCGATTCATTAGCATTATTTCTATGTCATTTATAGAAAATAGATGTTGACATTCTAAGCGATCCAGAGAATTTAAAAACGAATGATAGTAATAAACATACTTCACGCACAACACAGTAATATATAAACTGTTGAGTGAAAATAGTTTTGAGAGCGAGTGTACATACTCCTATGGACAGGTACATTTGTACTGTACGCGAATTACCTGTATTAGGAGTATTATGCATGCACATAGAACATACATTAGATACCTTATTCATGCACGCTGTGAAAAACGCGATTGCGAGTTGCGTCTTGACAGTCTCGGATTGCTTTCTGACAAAATAACTTATGAGAAGCGTCTAGCCCTTTTAACTAATCTTAAGAAGTGAACGCGTATTCGCAGCAGAAATACTTCACAGCGGTAAAAGCCAGTGAAATGGAATTGCGGTATCTACCTATGTATTTTCCTCGAATATTTCTATCATTTTGTTACTACATCGATATTCTAGACATTAATTATGTAGGAGTCCACGGATGATATTTCATAAATTTCTGAATAAGTTACTTAAGTAATTTGCGTAGGTAATGTATAAGTATACGTAATAATACGTAATTTAACGCTACCAATTAGAAGGATTGTTTATGTTTTCTAGTCTTGTATATTTTGCACATGATTTTCTGAATTCCGAAGATTAGATGAATCGTGTTTTAATTCAGGAAAAATGATATAAATTTTAGTAACATTGGAATTTTAACATTTATTTTGATTGATTTATTTCATTCGTTCAATCGCAAATCGAACAGAAAATGTGCACTGTCGTTTTCCCATGTCTGCAAGTCTTGCATTGTTCGGTGCTACAGTTTCTTAATATTTTTAAGGACAGTACTCCAAAAATTGGGACTCAACAATTCTTACAACAAACTTGTTTTTACGGTACACATTTTAACACAAGTTTTAGGTTACAAGTTTTGCTATGTGTTTTCATAACGATCACTTTTACAGTTGCTACGGGAGTATGTATGAAATCCGATTGTATGAATTGGCAGTGTTCGGTATAGTTTATTCCATAATTATGTAATCCGATTTTTTTTCGATTAAAGAACCGTTATCAAAGAAAACTACAAGTATACATGATATTCTTAAGAAATTAAATATTTGATGTTGGAAGACTTACTTTGGCAGAAAGATGGCAAGAAAGATTCAAAGGTGCACAACGTTACTGACACAAGGTCCTCTTAATTGGTCACCTAGATCTCCGGATCTTACACCATTAGTTTTTTTTTGTGTCGCGATTTATAAAGACTAAAGTATATCAAACAATACCACGAAATTTAGGCGATTTTCAAGATAGGATTTTACCTGCTGTTAGTCATATAACTCCATAAGTCGGAGATGTCATTTGTGCTTACAGGAAAATGGTGAACACTTTAAATACTTATTAAATTAAATCCATTAATCTGTTATCTTTTCGTTATGATATTAATTTACTCTTGTATAAATTATTTATCTTAATTTACTTGTCAAATAAAATGTTGATTACTCTACGATTATTGTTATAAATGTGTAATAGTATACTCATGGCATCCTAGGATTAACTTCAAATTAGTTACAGCTAGACGATTTTACTTGTCATGCATTAGTCAAGTGTGCAGTGGCTAGCGAAAAGTCAGAATAGTGGAGCTCACTTTTCAAATATACTTACAATTAGTATTAATTTTGGTTGCATAGAACATTTTAAACTTACATATCTGATCAATTATTAACTTTAAGCCTATAAGCCTATTCCATAAGAAAAGTCAAAGACGATTAAATTTCAACTTCATTTTAAAGAAACAAATAATAACTTTTTTATTTTTGATTTACTCCCTTATCATGTTACAACATTTCTGATATAGGTAATTTCATCATCATCTGGGGCACCATAAGAGAGCCGTTTAATAGCATTAGTCACTTCATACGTTACTTCTATTCACTCTACATCTACTTGTTTCGTGTTTTGAATCTACTCCCACTGCCATTGTTTCCGTTTCATCATTTAGCGTCTCTTTTATTTTTCATGTATGAGTTAGGTTCTGTTTTTTTACATTGTCTAAGAACTTCACAATTTTAGAAAATATAATAGAATTCCGAATTCCCTTGCTGTCTTGCTTAACTTGTGGCCTAGTACAACCAAACTATCTTTCTTTACTAAAATAACTATGTAGTTTTTTTAACACGTATCCGAAGTTTTTGGATTTTTTATAGCTCTCATTGTTTCTACATATTTACAAGATATTTTTTGCGTGACGTTTTCTTCTGATTGCCGGTAGCTTTTATTATTCCAATCCACCATACATCTTCTTAAGTGTTCCACAAACTATACAAACAAGTTTTGCCAGCTTTAATATCTATTCCTTAAATCCCTTCCGTAGGTATTGTACGGCTTGATCTTTATCGTTTTTAATTTTTGTTTCAGATTATGTTTTAGTAAATTCTTTAATTTACCGACTATCTGATCGAGTTTCATTCTATAAGTTTTGATTGTTTGGCGTTATGTTTTTGGTTCATTTTTTGTGTTTCTATGCCTTTGCTTCCTTTAAATGTTGTCAGCATGAGGTAATGACCACTTCCAATATTCTGCGTTGTTCTTTTTATATTTTTTTCTAATCATTACATAATAATCGAATTTTCTCCCATACTTTAGCATTTCTCTTAGTTAATTATATGTGTTCTGACATTTGAAATTTCAGAACAAATTTTTTGAAACCCAGTTAATGTCTTGTTCAAGACAACGCTCTTCAACATAATAAAATTAGGTATAGGTGCGGTTGAAATATCATATTTTTTTAATACGTTGACAATCACGTTCTTACGATATAGTTGTGTTTGTCCGAATTTTGGTTTATTTCTAGTTTATTGCGCTTATTTTGCGTCAAGCAGGAAGAAATTAAACCGCAAATTAAATGGAATTTCATTTTTTCCGGAATATTTATTGAGTCGAGTTTAATAGTAATATTATACTGTTGTGGTTTTTTATAATTGCTAATCATGTCATATACATGTACATATTTTCAAGATGAACTAACACTATTTTATATAAAGAGTAACATTTTAATCTATATATCAGTTACTAATTTGATTATTCTTTTCAAACTGTATCGATTTTATTAATATATAAAATTAAAAGACAAATTTATGTTATACAATAAATTAAAAATATATTCTAGTACATTGTTTCATTTACCTAGGATGTGGAAGAAGTAACAACAATATCATGAAAAAGACAATAATTCCAACAAATTTAACTTTATGGTATGATTGAAAAGTCTTTAAAGTTAGGTAATAACGTCGTATCTTCCACGAAGCAATATTTTATTGGAATTATTAATAACTATATAATAAAAAAATGATTATCTTCGTTCTTATGACATTGTACAATTTACTACGTGGTGTACAACTGAATTAATGCTTTTTTTGTTTAATTTATCAACTTTCGTTTTTATTACTTGTGTGCATATTATAAAGTTTTATATGAGTGACTTTGTGTAGCATGGAGATACAATGACAGTCTGTTTATTTAACAACGTAAGCAATACGTATGCAAACAAATGAATATGAGCTTTATAGGCGGTTGAATTTTATGACCTTTAAATTTGTAATTACATCCTACTGTGATTATTGCAGTGTGGGCTTTTAAATATGTACGTGTGGAAGCATTACCTATACTGGATATGTAGCAAAGGAATTAACTAACATACGAGTACAATAATTCGATGTGGTCAAATCTCGAAGGATTACGTAAGTAAGTGGATAGAATTAGTAAATCTTCTGTAACACGTATACGCGCAGTAGAGGATTATTTTAAGCTTGAAAAATGAATAACATAATTATAATTAAATAAAAGATTCTTCATAAACATTTTCGAAACAAATGGTTTCAGTGCAAAATGTGGTGCTTTAAATCATTATTATTATTAAGAAAATGAAACATTCTAGTAGTATTTTCATGAGTAAAATTTTGGTGGAGGCGCAGGAAAGAGAATGGTTATTTATTGAACTTCGAAGTTCGTTTGATTATGGTTATTCTAACTTTTAAAATAGTGGATATTGATTCAAAAACTGTTGTAGAAATACTATACGAAAAATAAACAGAAATTTTCAAAAATTTTTACATATTATGGGCACGTTCTTCTGTAAATTGTGAAATAATTTATTGGTAGGATTTGTAATGTGTTAAAATATTCTATTAGCTACATATAGAAACCATGTCGTTGGTATAAGATCTGAAAATTCCAAAATAATTTCAAAACGATTTCATAACGAGCTTGGCTACGACTGCTGCAAGTGCAGATCTTATTGAAGCCCTGAATACTGCCTGTTTGGTATATTTATAGTTTTCATTTTTTATTTAATTTTATTTAACTTCATAAACATCACACGGTCTGAAGCCTTCATTCGAATTACTCCTATCGGTATGAAACATTGTGGAACTCTCATGCCGTTATTTGCTTTGTCAGGTACTAAACTCTGGTGAAGTAGTAATTTAGCAATTGCTAATGTTGTTAGTACACATATCAAATCAATTTTCTACATACTGGGTTTAATTTTTATAGCTGTGATTACCATCTATGTATATGTTCATAATTCACTTTAATAACCTTCATTTTTATTTGTTTCAGGCGTACGAACTGTCAACACTGACGGGTACGCAGGTGATGCTACTGGTAGCATCAGAGACGGGCCACGTGTACACGTTTGCCACTCGCAAACTTCAACCCATGATAACCAGCGAGGCAGGCAAAGCATTAATTCAAACGTGCCTGAACTCACCTGATCCACCGGCTGGCTCCGCGTCTGGAGATCAACGGATGTCTGCCACCGGATTTGAGGAGACCGAGCTGACGTACAACATCAGCGACGAGGAGTCGAAAGTAAGGCATATGGTGTACGGTTCGCCGCATACGCATCCGCAAACGCACGCTACTCTTGGCGCGCATCATTATACGCATCTCGAACAGACTCATCTGGGTCTAGGCGGTTCGCCGCAACACGCGGCGTACTCGCAAGCGTGTCCCAGTCCGCTGCCGCCGCCACATCAAACGTACGCGCACCAACAGCACCCCCATCACTCGCATATGTCGCATTCGCACCCCCAACGATAGTGTAAACTTTATAGTAACGATCGTTAAATACAAATTATTAGAACAGAGGGAAAAACACACAGAAGTTTCTGAGGTTGAAACAAGTAAAAAGATCTTTTCGCTGTCGTTGGTGTATGCGTAGTGATATATCTGCAACAAACCTGATGTGATGATACGCAAGTCGATCGAAAACGGCAGCGGTGGCGATTATTGGATTGTTTTTAATCACTCGTTTTTTATTGCGTATTAATAGCTTACCATCTGTGTTATTAAAACGTAATTATTTAAATTTGGCGCGATTATAAGTTAAAATAAAACGAAATGTATTCGTCAAGTTAACAGTCAAAATGTTTCAGTAAAATTTTTCAACACATGATAATGAACCATTCTTAAATATTTTCAAGTTAACGGGCTCTATTTGTGTATAATACAATACGTAAACACATACATTTGTGTACAATACTCCATAGGAATGGATTTATTCATTAAAGGGTTGGACTGAATTCATATTTTACATAAAAATGTTTTACTGATTTTAAGTGCCGACGAAAACAAAATAATATTTTTACAGCAATAGTTAAGTACAAATTTACGAGATAATAGGAAAATATGGAACGAGGTAGTGATTTTTTAAATATTTTTATAATGATTTTATAAATACAGTACCTTATGCCTTATACCCATTGATTCTTCTGTGAAACTCCACCAGTTCTTCCAACATTTAAAGTTTGTCGTTTGATTAAGAGTTTGAAGTGGTAGTTTACAGTTCCTCCTTTAATTGACGAGATGATTTAAAGTCCCTAAGATAGAAGCTAATAACTGAAAAAAACGGTATAATTTTATTTTTCAACATAATCTTCAGAAAGATTAATAGTTTTTGTGTATACATGGTAACTTTTTGATTCTGTACCAAAGTGACGAACCTCCGTTTTATCTACCAAACGAATTTTTGCAGGAAAATATCTCGATCTCTGAAATTATCGCGAAATTTGTTTCAGCGGTAAGATGGATGCGCTTTTGATTTGCCCTTAAAATTTGTGGCAATTTATCGTTCAACATGTTTGCAACACTTCAATCTGAATAGCCGCATATCTGTGCTATAAACCTAACGGCGATTCTTATCAATTAGCACCATATCATGAACCAAATCTTTGTTGTCTTCGGTAACTACAGTTTTGGGGGGGACCAGTATCTGGTCCATGTTTACAGGTCTCTCTTCTCAGTTTAAAATCACTCGATCTTGTGAAATATGTATATTTCATTTTGTCGCGATCTAATATTGATCTATTATTAATCATCATATCCTAAATCCTGAAATGTCTTGGCTCTTACCAAAAACCGATGTATCATCAAGAAATAGTACAGAATAACATGTCGTGAAATGCCATGGTAGATTATTTATCATTAGCACGAATATTAGGGGAACCAAAACAGACACTTGAGGTACATCTACTTTCATTCAATGTTCTTCTGATTTATACTGACTTAATTTAACGATAACACAGTCAAATATTCTAGCCAAATCGAAGTAGAGGCCCACATGTTAAGCCTCATCCAAAGCACTGTGATCAAGCCCTCTCTGCTGATCTATGTTTTCAAAATCCATATTGAATTAAAATGCTATATTGATCTATAAATCTAACTATTTCGTCGTATGCTGCACATTCTGTGAATTTTGATATAGCACTCAAAATTGAAATGGGTTTGTTTTGGACTTTTTTAATGCAATGGCATTTTAAGCAGGACATGAATTTTTCTAATTTCAAATGATATATTTTAATGTATGCAGTAGGGTCAGCATTTTCCTGCTCTATTAATCTTTCTTATTTTTAAGGTTATTAACATAGGATTTAATGCAATTGAAAATAATATGTGCAAAATAAAATGTTTTTTCGAATACGTTGCCTGCAGAGATTATTGCAGTCTGTAATTTTTCATATTTAGTGTTCACTTAAGTAAGAGCAAGTTTCTGCAAATTTCTCAACGACAACGTCACCATCTGTAACCAAAACACCACCATCATCAAATATATAACATTCTGTGCTCGACGGATCTTTTTCCTCTTGTCGTTAACTATCTGTAGTTCTGTATTACTTATTAAAAAGATATATTAACAAATAATGTCGGACATAGAAAATTTGATCAAACTTTACTTTTTTAAATATGAAATCAGCCAACCCTACTATTTGACAACAATCGATACGAGATAGAAGGCATTATTTACTACTTAAGTAAGTGATGGCAATTGTAAAGAATGGTTTAACGTGACTATGTTGTCATCGTCCACACAATAACAGATCCGACTCTAGCCGCCGATAATAACGAAAAGATTCTTGCACTGTTAAGTGTCGGTGTCGTGGACCCGTTGTACTGCAACTATCGGTTCACCGATACAACATCGTCGGCTGGCCCCTGTTCGTCCAGCTCTCGCGCGTTTCTAAAAAGCAGCACGAACGATGACCGACTTGTCGGTTGAATAATTCATCGACGATGCCGGGCAGACCTCACGCATCTCTCGGAACGTGAGATTTATTTAGTTTCCCACAGGAGGAGGTTGCGAGGGACCCCGCCTCGTCCGTTTTGGCAACGGCAACAACAACCATCTGTTCCGCGATGCGTCTCTTTCCTATCGTATTCCGGCCTCGGCGAAATACAGCGACCCCGTCCGAACTTATTTCTTCCTGGTAAAATCGTCCGGAACACGAATCCGGCGCGATTACGGCCGGGTTTTTACCCCGAACAGTTCCGCGATTCACAGATGGACATTGACATTTTTATTTTGTTTTATTTTATTTTTTCTCTCTCTTCCTCTTAAAGATATGCAGTACTTAACACTCGATGTTGTTATTAATATGAAGTCGAAAAGCAGATAATTTTTTTGTGCCCCCCTTTGAAACGAAATACTGGTTGTTAATATAATGATGAAGATTCGGAAGTCATCAACTTTCACTTTGTATAACGGTAATTGCGATGTTCTAGCCGCATGTGTAGGCCATAATTACTGTTCTTTATTAGCGATTTATATCTTAAGATTGAAAAAAAAAGGAAGAAAAAGAATCAAATCATTAACACGTCATTTTGAATGTTCAATTAACATTTTAAGGTTTTTACTATGAGAAACATATTTATTTTGCATTTTTCGCGAAGTCAGGCATATATAAATTCAGTGATTTAAAATTAATATTTATGAATGTCATTAAAATAAGCGGAAGAAAGGCTGCAGTAAGACATATTTTGACATCTAAAATTAATTGTTATGAGGATACAGTAATATACGTATGTATTAATACGCTTGTAAGTAAAAATTGTAATAATTAATATATTTCAATAGGCATTTAAGATAGATCAAATTATAATTAATTTTAATTTAAGTTATTAGAACAAAAAAGTGATTATCAAAAAAATGTATGAACAACTGGTATGAGTTGAATAACCATTACTTAGGATTCCTATAAAAGACTCATTTGCTGTATAAATTTTCATTATTTTTCGTAAACAGATTTCATATAAATGGAATAGTCCATATTTCTCAGAATAAATACTTAATTTGCAACAGCTCCAAAGTAACCAAACCATGATTGCAGTTTATGATTCCTACACAATCAAAAAGTCACTGTATGATGTATTTTAAAATCGCAGAATCAGACTTATGCAAAGACAATAACAAAACTGTGACTATAGACTCCAAACGTTGATATTTTTAGAACTGGAATTACGGGGACTTGGGCAAGATCATTCAATAAATAAGAAATTAACTGAATTAAGAGGAACAATTAGTTTAAACTGATTCTGGGAATATCTGAAAAGAAAATTTTACAAACACATGGCTCCCATACAATCCAAGAACTTCAAATTTGTATTTCGGAAAAATAAATAATAATAAAAGGGGACAAGTGTTTAAACGAGTTAGGCAAAATTTTAGATACAGATTGCAAGAGTGTATATAGAATCAAGATGATTTAGCAAGTGATTCTCTAAACATCAATTGTACATACTAAATTTAAACATTTATCACAATTTTTCTTAACAAAATTTTTTAACTTCGTATTAGTTTTTTTAATAGATACCAGATGCCTAATCCATTATAAATATTAGGGAACAATTAGTTAAAACATAATACTATAGAAAAACGACATACTATTGTTTAAAATAAACTTCACTTTTTTCGTTCTAGATTGGATTACATTAAAATAATAATTATTAAACGAACTGAACTATTTAATAGATAGATAGATTCATATATTCAAATGAAGTGTAAAATGAACTAGAAAAATAAACATAGATATATTTAAAAATTATAACTTTAAACATATAACCAATCATAGACCATTTAAAAAATGTGTACAATTTTGTGTGAGTAAGAATAGTCTTACGTTCAAACATTTTCTGAATCTTATTATTTTCTTTTATAGCATTTTATGCTTCTTTATTCGTAATTTACCTTTTGTTTTGCCGATAAAATTAATTTGACAATAAAAAAGTTTTATAATTATTATTGCTTTAACATAATTTTTTGATGGCTGAAAGATGCATTTGTCTATTTTACCTATTTTTGTTGAATATCTTGAAAAATTCACAATATCTCGGTCCCACATTTTTTTTAACCGGCGCCAAATGAAAATGATAAATATATAAATTTTTATTCGATTAATGATTACACTCCCGAAATTTTATCTAGTTATCTAATATTATTTTGACATTAATATTGAACAAAAAGCTTGCCTAATTTTTTTATTTTTTTTCCCTTTGCGAGTTTTTAATTCTACTCACAGGTGTCTTATACCGAAGTATACCAGTATAGAGTATGTACACAATTACAAGTACCAGTAGTGTATGAATGCTTCACAAAAACAACAAGACAAAATATGTTTCTTTTTGATATTTATTTGAAAAAAAAATCTAAATAGCCTTTAACAAAAAGCTGTTATTATTGGGAAAAATAAGTCATTTGGTTTGAAATTTAAGGGCGCAATTTTGACTTTTGCTTAAACACAAATAAACTTTACATTTATTGCAAAATACTCTGGGCCTGCTTCTACAAGATTCTAATCGACAATAGAGACGATTTTTATATTTTCCTGTACAAACCAGCGATTGAAGTCGTCATAGAGTTTATCCTGGCAAGGTTTTGGTGTGAATTTTGATTACCTTCGGCGTGCTGAATTTTTAGTACCACTTAGCAAGTATTCTGCTAATTCTAAACAAAAAGTTAAAAAAAAACCTGTAGGTATACTGGTTGCTCTTACTATCTTTTAGTGTCCATTTTCATGTTTTAAAGAAAGTTCTATAGCATTCCATAATATGATCGCAAATGTCTACTTCGTTCATTTTTTCAATATATATATGTACCTACATATATTTGGACAAAACACATCTATATACCGTGCACATGTCTTGGCCCACCTCTTGACAAAATGTATTAGTTGTTCTAAAAGCCGTAGATGCTATCCATTATTGATTAGTTGTTTTTCCACTTTCAAATCCTGTCATCACTTCTCACCACCTGCTCCCGCCCCGTCTCATCTAATTATACCTTTTTTAAACATGTAACTTTTAAATCGGTTTCTCATGATAGTCCCAGTATCCATTATTTGTAATTCACTTGATTTATTAAATAATGGCATTGTTAAAAAAGATCTATCACAAATACATAGCTGTCGTCAAGCAAATGTTCACTAGTCTGAGGATAATTGAGGACCCAAATCGAAGTTCCCTATTCTTTTAACGAAAAACGGTCTCTTTTTATTTCCTGACAACTGTTTGTAACTAACTACCAGTTTTAGTTCTCTTCCATGTATTTGCAAATAATATTGTGCAGTACATTCAGCACAAAATTAAAAAAAAAAGATATTGTTTCCCAAATGCCTTTTCAAGTAAGACTCTCGGTGATAGAACTTCAGTTGAATCAATATGTACCTCTTAGAGAACATCTTCACCTTTAAGGACATTTTCGGGCTCTCCTGTGCTACCTTTATGTTCACTCTTTTCATTTTTGTCATCTTCACCATATTCATAGGAATTTTGCTTCCAATTATCATCATCGCTCTTAATTACAAAATCAGAACCCAAGTCATCCGAACATTTCCACACTTCATCTGGATTAGGTGCTAATTTATTCTGTCTGATAATTCTAAAAACGAAACTGCATTAGTAGCCAGATTTGGCTTATTTTTTTGTACTCGTAGTATTATGCGCCTCACTCCCGACCCTCACAAATATGACCATCTTCCAGATCTCGATGCAGTATTTTAACTTCAACACAAAATGGAATCAATTTTCACAAATATGCAAATACACATTACTTTAAATGATTCTACTTGAAATAATCTAGTTGAAAATAATTAAGAATATCTACTTATATTTAGAGGCCATCACAAAACACCGACACAAAGAAACATAAAATTCCTCAAGTTTCTGTGATGCATGGAGCAAGCAATGTAAAATCACATTTTGAGCCTTATATCACGTACAAATAGGACACTCACACTTGTGTACATGGGGAGCGTAAGGGATACTGCAAATAGTAGTTGCTGAAAATTACCTAACATTTTTTAAACATCACTCATAGATACTTGTAGATTACTAAAAAGATTATTTATTTATATAGATTCTAGAACTGACGGTTCGAACGTAGATACAAGTTCGCTATTGCTGTTTTCTCGTCACAATTCATACTGAATTCAAAACATTAATGCAATGTGATTAACCAGGAATCTGATTTTAATTTCATTACATTTTTGAAACGATAAAGTCAAAATACGAATTTACTGCCTTTTTATATCTGGTAATTTTTTAAAACGTTTTAAATGCTTAATAGATAAGTCTTTAATGAAAGAAAAAGTACGAACAAGTGTTGATGATATGATTGCTTTTAACTTGAATTAAGCAATTTACGAAAAGACAGGAATATGGCGTATTAACTGCCAATTTCGTTCTGAAACCTAAATAATCATGAATATGAATGATGTGAAGCGTTTGCGGAGTTGCGTTTATGTTTCAACCGATACACTGAAAATTTAGCTTTTGTTTCGTTAGCTTAAAGTAAATATTGTTTTCCGAAAGTTTGTGCATGGTTTGCTATTTGTTTGTCACGTAGTATTTTTTGTTGTCGTACTCGCATTTCGATATATTCTTCGTTTAAATAGCTCTTTAGTTTGAAAAATAAAAGATCTTTCACGCAGAATAATGTTGAATTCGATTTAACTGGTTAGCACTTTTTTATTTGTACATTGCGCATATAATATAAAAGAATGAAAATTTCTGCCAATCATTTCCATAACCGGACTGCATCCAGGCAAGCACTACATAATTCATCGAAAAATAAGTTCAAGAATAGCGAACAAGTTGCTGTCTTGTCTTGTGAAAAGGACGATTAACCGGATATTGGTTAATTAAAAAATGATGACATTCTTACATCAATGCCGAGCTTATAATAAAAGGTGTTTTGGAAAGTCATTGTTTTTTTCTCTCTCTATTTTTAAATGTGTATATTTCAAGACTTCCTGGATTTAATAATAATTAAATTACTATTATTTAAAAGCTAAAGAGTTATTTAATTTATATTTTGTGTAATTTATCATATGTATGTTCAACGTTAGTTTTTTTTTGACGGTGGTATTTGACATTTAGAGTAATAAATGTCAAATTTCAAAATTATTGTTTTTTAGCTCAAAAATTGCATTTTGTATACAGCTTATGGTAGTTTTGAACATATGTTTGAATTAAATTAACCAAAAATAAAAATAAAAGAAAGAGTAATTATAAAATAGAATAAAAGCATCAAAGAGAGTAAAACATTTAAGAACAAATCGAAGGCGTATATACTCGTACAGTGAACTGACTGAACTCAGGGTATTTGTAAGTAAGTATATAAAAAAAATGTCAAGCTTTTACAGCTTATACTCCCAGTAAATACAATCCGTCCTGAAAAAAGCAGCAACGATTTAAAGCGCTGAAAATTAAAACCAATCTGTAATTTTTGGAATTATAAATTTCACATATCTTATAAATATAATCTGAAGCATTCACTGAATCATCATCGTTAGTTTTTTCTTTGTCTCTTTATATACATATACATTTTATATTGTTAGATCATGTTAGCGAAGTAATTTTACATCCCACAAGCCGAGAGATCCTGACGAAATCATGGTCCTTATTGGCTAGGTAGATATCGTCTATCTATATTATACTGTACAGTCTGGGTAGGTGTTTACGGACGCGTTGGTGTGTTGTTCTTAATTTTTAGGTCAATGCTCCAGCGCAACACTTTTCCTCAATTCAGGTTGAATTGCGTATTATGTGTTGTTTTACGATTTTTCGCTTGAAAAATTAAATGACTATAAAAGTCGAAAAATATAAAAAAATCACAGACTGGTTATTATTTTCATTTCTTGTTCGTATATGTAAATATTATATAATTTTTTGTACATAGGTATTTTATTTCATTAAACAAATATTCTAAATATGTTTTCTTGTACAAAGTCTTATACATAAAGAAATATTATAAATATTAATTCCTTTATACGTATTGAAAAAATTAAATTATACATTCCCAAAATGTGTATATATCTATAATGAAACAGATTGTTTCATTTTTTTACTTTATATAATATCATTGTTTTCTTACACAAATATGCAAAGTACACTGGATCTAATAAAATTAAGATGATGGTGCTACTATAATATACTATACACAAAACATAATATTTGGTGCAAAGCTCGTATCTACTAGTATGATTGTATATTTTCTTTTGATTTGAGATGATAAGTTTATTATGTTTGTACCTTGTACGTATACCTTGTGATTCTCATATCGCACCGATTTTATAATTTTGCTTATTTGTAGATTTTTTCTTTTTTTATTGAAAGCATGTTTTAGAGTCGATATATTTATTGTTATTTATTTTGTATTGTTTTTGTTTTATTTTTGTATCATTAAAAATGATTGTATTACATCACAACGTTACATTGTCTGGATTTTATTCAAACTTTTTTTAAAGTAAAATTTCGTCAATCTATAAATAATTTATCGTTAACATATTGTCTTACACATCAGAGGAACATGACGAACAACATGTAACTTGAAGAGTTATTCTGTAAACATTTGGCATTATTGCTTCTAAAACTGCAGTTTCAAAATCTTTAAAGGCGTTGTCTATGCTACTAGTTTCTTTAGGATTTATTTACCTGAAAAAGCTATTAGTATAAGCAGTGATATGTGGATATCACTCAGAATAAGTGAGACTATGTATATGCAGATGAGAGAAATATGAAATAATTTATAGATGTATAAAAATTACACTAAAATATAGTCACATCTCTACTTAAAATTGATGTTATTATTCAATACCCTGTTTTAGCAGTACTCTTATACTTACATATATCCTTTTCCCAAATAGTTTTATCTGAAGCATTCATTTAATTTATACAATGAACTTTTCGAGAATAGTACCTCATCCAGGGTTGCCATGTACCAGAAAAGTTTTACAATACATGTCTTTCCACGCATGCAAATGAATCAATCCATTTCTCAATTGGAAAATTGGCCCGTCCATGATCCCGCACTCTCAATATCTGGACATCCCTGGCAAATCGCCATCATTTCAACATAGCTTTGGTGAAAGACTCCAAAGTCACATAAGGTGAAGATTCTCGTGTTGAAAATGTATTACTACTAGATCCTATTTCTGCTTTGCAATAAGTCTGGGTAAATAAACTTCAAAATTTAAAACTTTTAAACACGCAGTGTCATGCTGCGTTGACAACCATCTTTTAATCTACTTTTGCTCCCGTTGCGGTATTCATCTATGAATGCGTGCATAGAGTTAAATGGAAAATTCGACTTTAACCATCAGTTCTGTCCTTTCACAAATTATTAAAATAAATCAAAATAGTACAAGCATGACCTTCGGTACTTTTTTTAGGGACATGCACTCTATTTACTGTGATGTGGTACTACAAACAGTGGTACTAGAAACACCTCCTAATCACTTTTAACATTCATACACATTGTAAGTTAATTAGTGGTTTTGTTGATTTGTTCAGTATTTACCCATGAATTATTTTATGATTTTTACGAGATAGCGCTTGTTTTAAAAAAGTCAAATTTTTATCAAATAATGAAATGGTATCGTCCGAATAATACCAAAACTAATTTAAGGAGACGTAAAATGCCAACTGTTTATAGAACTGACTATTATTTATTGTCAAACTCATGAAATGAAAGTTTTAAGATTGATGTAATTTTGCTTTTGCACAAATAAAATGATTTTTAGATGATTTAGACAATGTTTCGCCATACGTTCAAAACGCAAACCTGATCTACATGATTTGAAGAAGCAATCACCCGTCGATTTTATTTCTACAATATTTGTGTGTCATAATATTGTTATGTTTCTATTTTTATCTGTACTCTGTCTTACATAAGATGCCAGTGTTCACTGATGTCGATTCCGTCTTTTAGTTGGACGTTGTTTCGTTTATGTGATAATAAACATGTTTTTAATGCACATTTTTTTGTATCCTTCTAAAAATATCGCGCTTAAAATACGTATGCCGAGTGGTAATTGGCAATTTGTATTATTATTTTCTAATCGCTATATTTTCATGCTAAAAGTGACATTTTGTTTTGTAGAACAATGAAATTCTGAAAGTAATAAGGTGAGACACGTTACAAATCGAGCTAGACCTTTCTTTAATCAGCGTGTACACATGCTTGTTCTAAGCGTTGATGTATATAAAAATAGCCAATTAGTTGGTACTTACGTTACGTTAGTTACGCCGATACGTTTACAATTATATGACGACTTAAAAAAGTGGTTCTGTATCAAAAAATGGGGTTGAACGTGTGCAAATTTATGTAATAAACTGCATATATGTATAATAAAATTGTAATTGCAAATTATCCATTGGTAATACAAATGTGAGCAACTGCGTTGTGTAGTTTGTTAAAAAGCAAAAAGATCACAAAGATTACCGCAATAATCTATTTATAGTTAATTGAAACTATTTATAGTTAATTTAAAATTAAAGGTTTGTATTCCATTTTGAAGTTCTTGCACGTTCTTTAAGTTTATTGACCTTTCGGATTCATATAATCTAACTAACTGATATTTCACCGCAACCATTTTTCTGAAAGAAAAAA
The DNA here is from genome assembly GCA_023690525.1 of Holotrichia oblita. Classification (NCBI taxonomy): domain Eukaryota; kingdom Metazoa; phylum Arthropoda; class Insecta; order Coleoptera; family Scarabaeidae; genus Holotrichia; species Holotrichia oblita. The sequence goes on along the minus strand of CM043021.1, from coordinate 34,221,778 downwards.
AACAAAACTTTAAGGAAAATATTAGCACACTGGACAACGCAATATTCATATCCTAATCGATGCAAAACTTAAACATTATTATTTGTCTTACTTACAAAAAGGTAATAGGCCTTATGTCCCTTCATTATTCTTAAAAATAATAAAGACAAGCGAGATTATTTCTACATTTTAATTCAATTTAATTTCTAAATATTTTATTATCCAAATGATACAACTTTTCATGTTAAAGCTTCATCTTCTTAATATACATACATACGTCAACATTTTTAAATTTTACTTGATCTCCCCAAGCTTGAGTTTTCCATAATGTAATGACAATAAGTGCAAATCAGCCTTTTTTGTTCGAGCAGATCTTCCCTTCCAAATTTATCAAGTCTATAAATACTAAAATCTTCATTGAACCAATTAGGCAATAAACCAAAATAAATGAAAGAAAGTTTGGTTATAAGCAAATTGGTTCTTCTGAACATCTTTCATGCAGTTCTTTTGAGTTGTAAAACTCATTATCGATCACCGAGTACTGCTTACGTTATTAAATCATTGACAGTGGTACTATTACTTCGTGTAATAATGATTTATCGATTCTGAATAGCAGCAATTGCTAAACGGAATTTCGAATGTCTTGCCGATTCAGTCAACACAAGAATAGTAAATTGAATGGCTTTTGTGATATTTACTAAAGGAAAAAAATCTTCCTACACTTAATTTAAACTTACTTTTATTTCTCCACCTTATCTTTAGAGATTGATCTCAAAAGTCAAAATTCCAAAGAATTTAAACAACTTTAATAGTTGTGGGAACGTTTTCGAAGATTTTACTTCTGGTTTATAAACAAGTACTCATTTAAAGTTTAATAAAACTATCGACTTTATAAGCTTATGGAATAATAAAGTTGATAAAAAATATTATTTCCATACATGTTCCTGTGCTATTTTATAGTTCATGGAAACAAGTCACTTGTTGATCAAATTATAAGCTTTAGTAAAGATATTTTACGGTACTTTCATAACTGCAATCCAAACTGTAAATAGGTGTTTCAGTAGAAATTCTTTTGGGATATGAATATTGTATCTATTATGTTTCAACGTTCATAACGTTAACATCGGTTTCATTTATATGATACTTACCTCATTATTTTTATGATTAACCAACTTCTCATGTGATTTTTGTGATTGGATTTATAGCTGCCAATTGAAAATATTGTTAAAAATCGTTGAGATGTAATTAAGATTTAATTAACTGGACATTATAATATAATTACAAAGAATGGTTTATTTAATGATAATAAAAGATAAATTAGCAGTTAACCAATTTAATCGTAGCCGTTATTTTGCAATAAGTTGTTAAGAAAGAAAACGATCCAACTCATTTATAGACATTGTCGGGGACGATGTAACGATGACGATGATGATGTACTTTGTCAATATAGATCGGCTAGTGCGCCTGATGGGAATTTTAAAATAAAAGACAGGTAGTCGTGTAGTAGTCTATTAATCTTTATTACAAATTACAAACTATTAAAGCTGATCAGCCATCTATATTATAGATTATGATGCAATTAACTTAGCAACTAATTACAACTAGTAACGTAGGCTTAGAACTACATGTATACCTAATGCTTGCGGTCTACTGTAGAATAAATAACAACATATAATGATGCAAGAAAAGTTTAATACTAACGTACAATGTGTTTATGGAACGAGATTTGTCTATAAATCAACGAACAAAAACTTGTTGGGTGTTCATTAATTCATTGCTAAACGACAGACAATTGTATTAGTTACATGTATACCTATAAAAAAATAAAACTAACGTTAGAGAACAGAATAACCAAATATTTTTACTATTCGTCTATATTGGATAACAGAAATTGCTTAAGATTCAAAAATTGAATATTCGTAAAAACTAAACGTTGTTTCAAAAATATCTAATCTAACTACAAATGCTGGTAAACGTTAGTAAATAGATATACTCTTATATTAAACAAAATTACACTTTTAACCAAGTGGTTGTGGTTACTTTAACAAGTAACCACAAATTTTTAACGACATTCAACATTGTTTAAACAGGGAAAATAGCAAAGATGGCATATACGAGGACGTATTGCATTTTTAACCTATTGTATTCATTACAATGAAGATGAGTGCCTCTAAAAAGGAATAAAGCTTACACCCTTTCCTTAAAAAAGATAATCAGAAGGAACCCGCTTAGGTTAATGGAAGTACATGTATACCCTCACTATAAACTCAAATTTTTTATACAACTTTCTGCCTTCTTTTTCATATAAGTAAGGTACAATATTCCACATTAAATGGTTTGCCTCTACAGAAAATCAAGCAAAATTATTCCATGGAATCCCATACAATTGAAACAAGAACTTTTCCAATAAATTTTTGAACGCAAAACTTCTTCATCGATCACCACTTAGTTACTGATTGGTGAAAATGTACCAAAGTTCACGACACATTGAGCGTTACGCTTTCAGTATCACTAACTTGATCAACATTGAGATAGATAGAAGCTACGAAATTGAGTCAACGGTCCATTTTTATTTTCCATAAATTCAATCGATATATTTAAAAATTGTATTACACCCGCACGTTTCGACTCTTTGATATGACTCATCGGAAACAAAGCTATAATATGATATTCCTTTGTTAGCTATACACAGATACCAATATCTGTTTGTGTCTGTTCAGTTTTCAAGAATTTTCCGAATACATTTGATATTCATGAAACTGAGTTTAAAATATAACTTTCTGATGAATTTCGATAAATTTCAAGTTAACTTCAAACTTCGAAAATCCATTTAATAAATGTACATACCAGTAAGTTTAAGACCTGTCAGAGTTATTTTACCTCAACATATCTTAACTATTACAGATATGATCTTTGAAAAAAATCAGACGGCGGTCCAATTAGCGTTTGAACCTGAGTCGAATAGGGAGACATTCATAAATCGGACTGTTAATTGCAATATTCCTGTATTACTTTGATAAGTAAATCAATAAATTTAATAAATGAAAAATAAATACACACAAAATGTGTTGGTAAATATTTCGATCAATGTCTGCATATAACGATAACTTTATCATATTCACTTTTACAATCTTGTGTTCATATTGGAAAATGAATAATTTATTTTCAATGTTTATTTTTACAACTACGTGCTCCGATTAAAATTTATAATCATAATTTGAGAACGTTAATAGACGACTAGGTTATGTATCTCGCTTGTCAATCGGCAAAAGCTTAACAAACAACTGACTGTCCGCCTCTCTTATGTTATCATTTTGATGTAGTAGCGCGTACTGTAAAAATATATATGTATGAATGTATTATCAACACAAAGAAACTTAGTATTCTATTTTATCCGGTTGTCATATCTGTTGATTATGACAATCGAGAATTGCCAGATAATGTAGGTCTTTCAACGCTTTTACCTTTACCACACGCAAGCATTGGGTTATACATATTTACAAACTACGAAAAAACGAAACTATATACATTATTTATAGAGTCGCGGATAAATTTAACAATCTTTGATGATAATTTTAATTCAGACTAATAAACTATAAATAAAATTAAACTTAACATGAATAAAAAAATATGGCACATGTAGAAGTACATACATAAATATATCTATCACTTAGTGATTATAGAATTTAGGACGAGCTCTAACTTTACTCAATTTTCTAAAATATTTTCAATCTGAAAACGTAATTATGTACGTATTATTTTAATATATACAAAGTTTTGACGCATATAACAACATACAACTAAACACATCCAAATATGAAATACGCCCATAAATAAACTGCTGACCTATTTAAGATTTTACATTCAATTTAATATTTGAATAGTGACATAAAAACCCTACAGTTAACATGTACAAATTCATATTTTTTTACGTATCTGTTGTAAAATATAATGACCAATAAATATTGATCGATTTGGTGACAGCATAATTTTGAAAATAACAAATTCCTATTTAAAGAAATAAATTCAAGTGGTGAACGTTTTAGTCATGTTTTATTCCTTCAATTCAAAAGTATTGGTGGTGACGCACCATTAAGAACTTTTGTTGCAACAACATTTTAATTCCGCACAATTCAATCTAAAGTTGACCAATTTACAAAATTTTCAACTTAAATACATCAAATTTGTACGATATCGTTAGTAGTACAGAAACCTGAGAAGGTATTTACGTACTTGTAATTAAATTTAAATATTTTGAGTTATTCAGGATGGAGCAAAACTAGCAAAAGTTATTCCCTTGTCGCGGTGTTTGGAAGAAAATGATTGTTTCTTGCATATAAAAAATTGAAATGTGATCTATAACTAAAAATAATCATTTTGAATTGCGCTTTTTCGAAATACCGATTACAAAATTTATTTTCATCTCTATGGTAATTTAGAATGAAAAATTGCACAAAATTACTCAATAAGCAAAGTGCTTGTCTCTTGTAGGAAGACTGCACAAGTATTGTATTACTTTCAATAATTACCATCAAACCCACAGGAGCTTTCAGTTCCTACTTGATTTCGTTGTTTTCTAACAAGCGGCGTCGGTATCAATTATTTTTTTTTATTAAAAGCCATTTCAACAAAATTCAGGAATATGTATCAGCTAAGCTTCATCTTGCTGCATTAAACGCAAAAACCTATTAGCAGATTTGAATTTAACGTACAAAGTAACTTTCACTGATATTGAATTATTATAATTTTTTGTTGTCATGTTATAATTTCTACGACCACTAGGAAATTAGTTTTAATTAGATAGCGCATGTAATACCAATAAAATATTAAAAAGTAATGGGCTTATAGTTCGAGCTAAATAAGAAGAAAGCTCTGTGGTTGTGATGATCAAATTGAAAATGTGTGAAAGGTAATTCAAAGAAAGTGACAACAATTACAACTTTAGACCAACGAGGAAATGGATGATGTTTGTTGATCTAAAAATATTAATTTCGCAATGAATATTGTAATTAACATTTGTAACGGGTTTGTGATTACTGACAACTTTTGTACGTCACCGTTCATATTACTAAAATCATTACTTGATTTGATAAAATTAGATTTTTTATAAATGATAAGCTCTACTAACTTTTTGGCAACTTAATTATTCATTAAGCATTATTAAATGTATCAAAAAACCTAAAAAATGAAGCTGTCAAAGAGTATCAGGAGGTGATACAATAAAATTAATAATTGTGCAGTGGTCAAGTCGATCTAACTTATTCATTACTTTATAATTGTCGTAGTTGAAGAACATGTTTCAACAATTTTTAAATTAACTTCATGGTAATCAACATTACATTAAAAAAATCTCAAGGTTATCAAAAACCGACATCCGCGTATCAAAAATATCATCCATTTCATTTCTCGTGTTATTTTTATGGTCAAAGGTGCATATTAGGTCTACTTTTTAATATAATTTCATCTCCCAAGCATTGTTGGCTAAGTTTTAAAAGACGTCTTATCAAATAGCTTCAGAAATATTATTTCCATAAAGAAATAGCTGTCTTCAAGATAATAAATACAGAATTAAAAGTAAAATCTTAGACGGTGTCAGTAATTCATTTTCTGTATGTGTGTTTACAGAACTTGCTAAAAGTATACGCCATACATTTTTAATTGTTGTATGACTTCCAATTTAAGCTACATTGTTTGCTCAAATTTTTATTGTTGCCCATCTAGTTTTATCTTACACAAGGAGATTGCCGTTTCTCAATATCAAAAGATGAAGTTATGCATAAAGCTAAAGAGTATGCATCACGTTTAACGTAACTCATGAATGGTGCGAAAGTTTTATAAACTGAGAAGAGCGTATCTGTTAACATTACTTTAAAAATATTATAGAATAAGATCTCATTAGGAATTGTAAATTTAAACGATATCATTCTTTGACCACATATACAGAAGGGTTTTAGACTTTTGAAACCATATGTTTGAAAGGATTAAAAAATATTTTTAAATATCTATTAGTACATTACTTAAATGACACTTTAGATGATATTCGGATGTAATTGTAAATATGAAAATTCAAGTTTTGACAATGAAGATTTCTAAACTAAAAATATATGTGAAGATTCTGGATAAATTAAGCAGCTATTTAAGTAAAATATATTGATGATATTGTAGATGTCTTTCCTTACGAATGATATGCATTACCTCTTTATCAGTGAATTAACAATTATTATTCACTTCGGGGAATAGATTCCAATCGTCACAGTAAATGGTCAAAATTGTCGATAATAATAACATCCACTACTTACCAGTGAATATAAAATTAAATTAATTAAAAAACAGCTGTTACTATATATACGTAAATAATATATTAATCCTACTATAGTTTAAATAGGAAGTTATACGACATCGACTGCAACTTTATAGTATCCTAAAACTGCCAATAATTTGGTAACGTGTAGACGAGATCAAAATCATGTCAGTACATCTGAAGTTCTCTATTATTGCTCTTCGTTTCCTAGTTATAGGTTTCCAATATCTTACGAACGTTGGGATGAAAAATAAATTGACAAATATCTGCTAAACAGATTACTCTATCAAATTCAACAGAGTCCTATCCTGTTAACAAACTTATTAGGAAATTTATTTTTATTACTTGCATATTCCAACTGTTATTCCTGCTATTTTTATTTAATTTTTAACAGTTCGACATAATCCACTTCTGGCTTAATAAAGATGATGAGGATTTATTTATAATCCCGAGATAAACATTCATATATGCACTTTTTAATAATTTCAAAAAGAACTAACAGCAATACTACAAAACTTTGTATGAAATAATAACATTACTTTGACTTTGACTACACGCTGCCGAATTATTGACAATCAGTTCACCCTAGACAGCCTGTATACACTTATATCACACACACACAAATATCTACAAATTATAGCACCAGTATACACCCAATTTCAGTTTAATATTTTATAATTAAGTCAAAATAAATTCTAACTTATTTTGTCATTGCGATCTAGAAAAAGACGTGACATAATTAATAGAAAACATGCAAGTGTTACTGACTATCAATAGCGATTCTAAATATTTTAGCGTATTACAAGCTGCGTTTCGCCTCTTAGAGGCTCATCACATACTTGGATAACATTATGGCAACGTTGGTATTCGAAATTTATACTCCAACATCCACGAAGGTATAAGTGGAAAACAAAACAAGAATATAATTTTGATATGTGACTATCTTAAAAATCGTGCCCGTGAATAAAACTATTACAAGAAATATTTTTATCTCAGCAATACTATACATATTATCGTCCGGTATTGTGCATGTGCAATGATCTGGAAAATGTATAACTTTAACTTTCAGTTTTTGTTACAAAGCTTGTGTAGAAATATATTTTTTTAAGTGATATACTTACACTTATGGTAAGTTACTTACCTTTGGAAGTGGTGTCTTTTCAAGTTTATAATCAGAAGTATATTGCCTTTTAATAAAAATTGATAACATACATACATGGCAATTGGAGACATAAAGATGCAAGAAAATTATGGTAGAATCCTAAGAATTTTAAAAATTAAAATTAATAAAAATGGATTGCCATATTAATTTTGCTTTACTAATTATAACCAACATCGCTTTTTAAAGAATAACGTTATGTGATTTACTAAAACATATCTTCATTAAGTTTTGCATAAATTAAATAAAGGTGTCTTACTTGATTTAGCAATTTAATTATAAACATCTTGGTTGAGAGATAAATAGGTTGTATCGATCTTTATTCGAAGAAAATTTTGCTCTTACTTAGTATATGTATAATGAAACTAAAGAAATTCTTTGGGCAATCTCTAATATTCAGAAAAATGTTATAGACACAAATCACGGGAATTAGAACTGCATAAAGAATTTGTGTGCCAACAAAATTCTGTTTTATGAATAGGTTGCTTGTAAACATGACTTAAAAGGCATATATCTTACTGATATACTAAGCACACAAACTTTTTAACAGCTTTATTTATACGTAATATTCTTCATCACTTACCTGTACATGGATTTTTGACATGGTAAATTGAAAATTTTAGGTAAATAGATTTAGATAAATGTTTGAGATCTGAGTATTCTTTCGCTAACTCTAGTTATTACATAATTTTGAATGACGTGATCTCGTATAAAATTGCAATCAGATCGTGTTTTAAGCTACAGGAACAGATTGAAGTCGCGTGTTAACATTATATCTCGTCTATAAAATTAAATAAACCTTTGTATAAAAGACACTTATTAATCGATTTCGCACTCGCAAAATTAGTCGACTATATACAAAAATACTTGTCGCTATTCAGTTTAGTACAAGAGAATTCGAGATAAGCGAGTTACAAGAGGCGGTCTGCGATGATAGGACGCTGGGACTGCAGGCATGTTTTAATACAGCGTTGGCTAGTACGAAGCCGCCTGAAAAAGAAAGAATAAACCTATAGTACTAATACACATCACACAACTTGTTATATGGTGTCTTGTATATAATTGCTGTGCTACCGGTGTTCGACACGTTTTGTAGTTACGGGTGTCGGCGATTATAACAGTCATCATGGCAGTACACTGCTTATTTTCTTTATTGATAAATTTTAGCGTCGTTTTATAGGCTATTACGTCTATAAAAATAACAATATTACCTCGACTGTAGGTCTACTGGATCGACGGACGAAAATTGGTTTCTGTTTATTGTTCTTACACGCTATTATGACAGTGGCCTGTTTATTTTTACTATTTCTTTATCGTATTATAAGCTACCGTGCAAGAAGATGTTGCAGCGGTCTTTCTATAATTAATATTTTTACACCTATTAGTAAATTTGCTGTTGATTAACCGGTGTTATTTTTAAAATCGAACAAAAGAATGTAATAATAATTTGACATAAAATGAGCTTGTAGATTTTCTAGTATGTATAATGGTTTCAATAGAATTCAGGGGAATATTGCAAATTTATATGTTACATATTTATGTACTAAACTTTCCGTTTATATCTAAGCAACATATTGTGTCAAAAATAGCAAATGTTTACTACACACTCAGTGTACCGTCATGTTAATAATACGTATAATTTTATCAAAGATATCAAAGCTTATGTTGCAAGCTTTATTGTAAATGGCATTGATCGAACCAGGTTCTTCTTAGAAATATGTACATACGGTATGATTGTCCAATCTGTATATTCATTTACAATTATGCCAGTTGTTTTACATGTGATCTGTTCTTTATCAAACTGTAAAAGAGTCCTCCAATACTTCAGAGCCATATGTACAGAAAAGACTTGTATCGGCTTTGAAATCTATGGAATTAACTTCAAGAAACGAAAACATGATCCAAGTAGTTTTATACCGAGAAGTCTTAGTTATTATATATAATCATGATTCTACTTTCTAACACTTCCGACCGCTGATAGTTTGATATACAGTGAAATCCGTTTAACACGAACCTGACGGGACCGAAATATTTGTTCGTGTTAAAAGATGTTCGTGTTAAAGGATATTACGAAAAGTATATAGTATAGTAGTATATAGTATATATATATATAGTATAGTATATATGTAGTACATATAAGTACTTAACAACATTACGTTTAGTACATTTTATTTACATAGATATGTTTGCATGCCTTTAACAAAAATCAATAAAACAAAAATATTAACAAGAAGTTACTGAAATTTAATACATAATTTGCAATTAAAAAAAAACAAATAAAACATTTATATTTTTGAAAAATAATCTGATATATTTTTTGTATTGTCCTTTTTAGATAAACAACATTGTCTCATTCTCTTTGATTTCAAACACCTTTTTATTCTCGTCGGCTCTCGCGGCAGCTGTTTTCAGTATTTTGTTCATTCCGAGAAGCGATATCTGTTCGTGTTAAGCGATTTTTGTTCGTGTTAAACGATTTCTGTTCGTGTTAACAGAAAAAAATGTATGCAAATACATAGTACTTTTTCGGGACCATTTTATTATTTTGTTAACCGATATTTCTTCTTAAGCGGGTTCGTGTTAAACGGATTTCACTGTAATTATTTCTATTTGACATTATGTTGGATTACATCGACATTTCGGTATCGTTAATGTAATAATGTTGAATCGTACAGCGATAAAATGTGTTTTATTTAATACAAGGTAAGGTGGGGTGAGTAGAAGAATTTTAAAAGCTCGAGTTTAATTATCATTTTAAACCAGAATAATTAAGATATAAACTTATATAATTTTATAAAGTAGACTTGTGCATATGATGTACAAGTACATTAAACTATAACCTTCTGGGATGTCTTTGCGCATATAATATTTCAGATATGTTTTACTACTACCTGTGCTACACACTTACCTCGCAAAAGGGGAAAATGTGAATGTGAGCTAAATTATATATGTAATCAGAGGTTTTAAGTTTTGGGGTAAGTGTGTTAAAATATGATACATCTCCTTTTAGTATGTATTTGAAAAAAATGTCAAATCTTTAATATTACAAACTTTTTAATTATTAATGGAACATTGTCTTCAAGCTTCGAACACTTACCCCGAATACACATTTACCCCACTTTACCTTATTTGGTTTGAGTCAAATCGATATTGAGAATATAGCTGAAAATAGCAACCATATGCTATATTTGAGAAATAAATAAACCAAACACCAACACCTTCAACAAATGGTATAATTGCACGAATCACCCTGCTAACAAAACCAATAAGAACTGTAATTTCTGTCTACCACGTGTAATCAGCGTCGCTTTCACCTCTTTGACTATATTGCACAATAATTCGGATGGCAGACTAATTCTACACCCATTCTCTCTATCGAGCAAGATCAGAACTAGCCAACCGGAAAGACGGCAACCGGTAAAATCTTTCACCTCATTTTATTGCTTTTGCTAGTAGATTGATTCCTGTAATTATACCAAGAGCACCTATGACAGGATTTTTTCTTGTTCTTTTTTTTGTTTTGGCAATGCTCAATGTCTTCTACTAACTACAATTGTCATTGTGTGTACTTATTATATTAGTTTAATTACGTAAAAGATTTCAATCCAACGCCAGTACTTGAAAAGTGCATCTCAAAGACAGTATGTAAATAATACAGGGTTGGTTTGCATCTTGACTAACACGTTGTACGCATTTTCATTTAGCTTCGTTTGGCTGCAGTTCGAGTACGATCAAACACCAATTTGACAGGATTTGTGAAATTGCTCCGAGTTTTCCACTCTATTTTGTATCTTTGCGAAATCTGGTGTGTTTCCGGTAGTGTCATTTGTTAGTAGATCATTAGAACCCCGTTAGTGTTAAATAACTTGACATTTTTTGTTTCGACAGTTTTCGACACTTTGCAAAAGTGCAAAAGTGAATTCCCGATAACGATTTTATATTAAAACGTTACATCTTCATTGTAACTAAGTCAAGAATAGGAAAATATGATAAAGCATAAGATTTAATTACATTCAATATCCGTGAAATTTAATTAATCAAGTTAAGTTCAAAGTAAAGAATCCATCTTGTAATGCAATATTTGATCTAGAGGACAATACTTTTTCAAAAGGGGATAAGAAACCATTATTATTGTTACTGATACTGTATTATATGATTTAAAACTAACTAAAATAGGCTATTTTAGGCTTGATAAATATGTAGATTCATCAGGAAGATCCGAATAAATGCCTCTATCAACTGTTTCCATAGTGAATCAGCTGTAGAAATAACGTGCTCGGCCGACTTTCACTCTCCCTAGAATTGACAAATTCAGACTTTTTATGCAGATATATAAAGAGCAGGTTATATGTTAATATACCTCTAACGGTTAACCTGTTTGAAAATATAAAAAATATGCTAAAGAAAGCTTACATTTATGAAACAATTACATAGACGAGATTATATTGAACATAGGATGCTCAAACTTTATTTAAACGCGCATAAATTATTCATGTTTTGTATTCACTAACCTTAGCTCTCACTTTTTAACTGAATGCAGGTTCATTAGTAGTATCAAATTACTTTTAATGAATTATTGAACAAAGAAGTTGTCAAATCTATTTAATCTAGTCTAACAGATGACACTTATGTTTATTACTTGTTTGATGGAAGTTCTTAATCTAGAAAGAATTTGCATAGAAGAATTTTTTAATCGTATTTCTATAACAACGTGGGAAAGACCATATGATCTGCAGAATTGGACGAAACCAATTAGTTTATCTATTTACTCAAGAAATCAATTTCAGTCTCAGTAACATGAGAAAATGTCTTACATCCAGATTAATATTCAATATCAAGTATTAAATTGAAAAATTTGCCTATCAATTTAGATTTTTCTGAACGATAATTAAAAATAATACTAGAGCAGATTGAAGTTATAAATTATAAAATATGCCACATCATAATAAATTACCATTATCAATTCCGTTTCATGATTAAAAAATCAATTAACAAGTAATTAATTAATGTGTGATTAAAAGAACATTCCTTGGATTCCTTGTTAGTACCCCAATTTTATGTTTCTTGATTAGACACCCATATACGAGAAACGCACATGCCATGGAAAGAATGTAATAGATATACATCTATTATAGTCACACGACGAATATTTTTAAAATTATGTAATCTCAAAACTGTTATTTGTTATTAAGATATATAAAATTGAAATGCTAATAATAAAAAAAAACTATATAAATAAAATAAGCGATACGACTCTTGTTATGACTTATGAGTCATCTCAAGAAGATGTGTGAGCGTGAATAACGTTGCAAAAAACATGTTTTTAAAATGGCGGTTGACCTCTTGCAATATTTTGCCGAAATTTTATGTAGCGTCAGAAGTAGGTCGTTAAGTCTTGCAAGAACAGTCGCAATAAAACTTTTAATCGAATGCAACAAGTTAAGAAACTAAATACATTCTTAAAACTCCCTTCATTACGTTATTTTACGTATACATAAAATGTTTGCTTTTAATGATGGTAATACACAATTGTAAATTTTATATATTCCCATTCAAGCATCCGCAGAATTTAGTTATTGCGTCACTACCAGACTAATAAATTATGGATATGACATAGAACTTATTTGAATTGATTTTTTAAGATAGATATCTTCTTAAATTCCTGTCGAAAAGTAATTATCTTTTGTAACTACTCGTACTCGAAAATAATTTATAGAAAAAAAATTCATTCTTTTTATACTGAACGTCTAGCGCCAGCACGGTCAGAAAGAAAAGAGATAGATGTAGAGTGGAGCGGTTGTAAAACACTTTATTGGAGCGGCAGCTCTTCTTTTCTCTTTTCTTTCTGATCGAGATAGCCCTAGACATGCTGTATGTTAAGGTTCTCTGGGTAGCCGACTTCGCTAAGCTAATTTTTTTCCGATAAAGTCATATTGAAATACCCATATTTATTTTGTGGTCTTTAGCACAGAAAAATATTCGATATTTTAGTGAAGAAAAATGACTTGGTAGTAGAATGATCTGGATAAGGCTAAAGACAGAAGCTTAAAATACGAGAACTAGAACATTGACAACAATGGGACGTTTTTAAACATGCAATGCAAGTACATATTTCAACTCAATAATATAACATCTTTAGATCCTCATCGTATCATGGACGAATTCTTTAAAATGTGCGATGAAAATTGTAGGAGAAATGTTCTTAGCGTTGGTAATCAACCACTGTTACAGCTGAACCGTAATCTGAGCAACACAGTTCTAGGAAGAAACTAAAACCAACAAGTAATGGCTGGAGAAAATGTCAAGACGTAAAAAGAGTTGGAGGTCATAAAAAGGCCAGAATGAGAAAGAACTAACATGAATTCCACATTATATCTATGTAAAAGATAATTCAGTTGGAAAATTATTTTAAAAACAAAAAAATACAGAATAGCCAAGAGAAAGACAATTTTTTAACATGTGGTTAATTTTTAATTAAGGCACACATCACAAAGAATCCTGTTTAAGCCAAGTCTTATTCTAATGAAAGTAAACAATCTCTAAAACTGCTAAACACAATCTATGTTACTTTTGGATATTTGAATTAACACCTTTTCAAGATGTTTTTAAATTTTGAAATCAGGAATAGCACACTAAATTCTTCTACTCTTTTCAGACTTTCCATATTGCTTTCCTGGTCTTACTACGGTATTTAAGACCAAAATTCGTTAGTTATGAAAAAACGCAACACATGGATATTTTTTTACTTAATGGAAATATTTGATTACAATCGAAAATAAATTCAAAATCTGCAAATAAATATATTTTGTCGAAACCAATATTATTACAAGGCTAATGAACCATCCAAAATGATGCAATTGTACTTTATAAAACTTAGTGATTTAATTTGATCGAATTCAATTTTTTTTAAATGTGAAGTTGAATTATGAAATACAAACTGTCGATTAAAAATGTTGGTTAAGTCTTAGTCTACATGGAATATATGTGGCACAGATATTCATAAGAGAATAAAGTTTCCGTAGGATTTGAGTAAGAAACCTCCTTCTCTCACGCAGTAGCAGGATACTTTTTTCTCCCACTGTACGTCAAATTCCAGTGAAATATAAAGTTTTTAAAAGTGTATTGGATAAATGTGCAAGAAATAAAATGCAACAGGTAGAAAATTCAAAGGACAAAGCTCTAAAAAAAGCAACTATTCAAACAGAAGATGAGTTGATTGTGTGATTAGTAAAACACAATTCTAAAGGTTTTTGTCGAGAAATTAAAAGATTATTGCAGTTAAGCAATGCTAAGAAATCTATTGCACATAGATTAAAATGGAGCAAGGGCTGTACAATACGCCGGAAACCATACACTAACAGTGTAAATAAAACTGCAAGACTAAATGTTGTAAATAAATAAACCAAAAAGCACGGAAAAGAATTGTATAGAGCCAAGAAAGCAAATTTCAACTTCTTAGTAAGAAAGCAAAGAAGAAAGTGTGAAGAACACCATTAAAACAATAAAATTTGGTGGCCGATCGATAATGATATGAAACTGCTTTTCGTGGTACGGAATAGGAAATCTGGCTCGAGTTGAAAGTAACATGAACGTAGCATCTTTTATAGAACTAATTAATGAAAATTGGAGGAATGTAATGAAAACAGACTATTTAAAATAGATTTTTACAATAACTCAAAACATACCTCTTGTGTCTCTCATGCCTTTTCCCCGAAAATAATATCACATTATTGGAATAGCCACCTCAATTACCGGATTTAAATCCAATTGAGAATTTGAGTAGGAGCTTTTGGGCCAAAAATGTCAAATGTAGTTGGAAGGAACCCATGCCAATTACAAGGTGTAATAATAAGGAAAGGCGGTCATACAATATATTAAATTGCCTTTGTTCTTACCTTTTTGTAATTGTTAATTAACCGTTTGATCTACTACAATATCATATGAGTTTGTATATTATTAAATAAAGATAAGTTTGCCCGGTTATTATAAATCACCTAGTGTCATGACGAGTGGAGAATGAGATATGATGTTAGCTTTGGATTCTCAAATTTATAATAGAAATATAACCTATTACAGGTTAGTAAAAAATCAACATCGTAAACGACACAAAAATATGAATGATCTGAAAGAAGCTGCCATATCCAAAAACAAACTAAAGTTATCTTTTTTTCGAGAGATGCATCGACTATTTAATAATAATCAGAAAAGAAAGTAATATGCTTACAAAATCATATCACAAGCCTACATAATCTGGTCGCTGTATGAACTATCATTTTTTGCTCCCACAACATACAAAAAGATTACTATTACTGAGTATGCAAACCGTGACATAAACTTGGCCTCATCGTCTATCGTGATTAAAAACGCTAAAACTGTCCTTTCATTAAACGGATATCCTAATGAATTGGTGATTTTCAAAAAACAAATACGAACCAACCACAACCAATACAAACAACAAATAATAAAAAAAATTAATGGATATCAACAAAGCAACACATACATATGTATCTGCTTGATATGTGCGCTTATGAATTGCCTAAATACGTCGTATTTTTGACTATAATGACTGACCAACGTCTAAATTGTGTAACCATTAATTAATATATAAGAATTTGCATTTATATTTTTTGTTACAGTCAATTCTTTTTATCGAAATAATACGAAAATATCGTAATATCGGAAAGATGTCAAATCTTAATCACAAATGGATAAAAAATAATTAAAAATTCCAAACGACAAGCAGAAAATGCCGTAAGATTTTACTTCCTATAGAACAGCTGTGCATAAAAGAAAAGCTAATATATATGACATTACAGACCTTCAACCCGGAAATTTCCTGTCGCATACCTCTCTATGAATTTTAATGTTTTACAACGGCATTATGTGTTTCCGGGAAACCTAGATTACGTTATGGATTTATAAGTAGGGTGTTGCCTATGGAATCTACGCGAGTAGGACACGATGTACTTAGCTCAAGAAGCAATTAATTGCTATGCTGCAAAAGTTAATAATTTACGTTAATGTGTTGGGGTACGTTGATGTGATGGGAGTGTTATTACTCCCAACCTAAATATTAAATATTAGAAAACATTATGTTAAAAATGTTATAGATGTTTAATTGATCATTTTTGTGTTTACTCAATACGTAAAACCTTTTTTTTCATGTTCTATAATTTGTTCTCGATTTTCAAGACGTAGAAGCTAATTATAATTATAAACTATAAGTTAGTAATTACGTCTTTTATATGATTTAACAAAGTTCAATCATGCTGTGAAAATTAAATACATACAAGTTTTTGTCACCGATACTTAGTATTAATTCTAGTTTTTTAAGATTAATTATGTTTACCAAACATAATTTTTATATATTAGACAAAAGACATTATTTTTAAATATTTTTCTTCAGAATATTTGAGATCTAAATTGGTTCGTGTTGTATCGTGATAGATTACATTCAAGATTCAAAATCAATTTTTATTATGCAGTCTTTTGAGACGAAGAGATTAAAATCGAAAAACAGTATCATTAATCAACTATAAACAAACGATCATTATTGCTTGTTCGTTGAATCATCCGAAGAATATCTCACACAACACATTAGATAGACACATTGCGAAGAGTAAGGAAAGTGAAAATGATGTTGCATACGAAATATGTCAAAACGAAAAGAGTTACGCATTTTAATAAGGACAACAATATGTGCGATTCACGATCCAAGAATGTCAAATCGTGATATTGGCCGACGGACATAATGACGAGAAACCATTAGAGCGAGAAACTAAACAGGACAGTTAGAACCATAAATGTAGTGATAGAGCTAAATCGACTAAAAACAATTATATTAAATTGATTTCATTTAAAAATCGCCAACTTGCCGATAAAATTGCATCAGTGTGTAGCGGGTCGTGCAAGACAGATTGTCGTCTCAGCCAAACGTTGAAGACAAAGACTCGTTTGGTTTAAGAATCATCAGCATTGAATAACAGATTCATGGATATGTCTATTACGATCGAACGAATCTTAACTTGAAATATTCGGAAACAAGCACAGGATCTTGACCCTAGACGAGAATTATAGTTTTAATTCGATACTGATTTGAGTTACGACTTGATAAGTGCGCCTAAATTTGTGTATGTATTCTAAGAATATAGACAAAGGAGCGTTAATAGAAATATGTAGTTGCATAACAGAATGAAATAATAAACGCCAATGAGCAACAAATTAAACATCAGAGTAGATCAGAGTATAGACGAAAGAAAGAACAAGATCACTTGAACTTCATGCCGTCAAATAATGACATATATAACCTTCATTTAGAGTTATTCAAACGCAGATGTTACATCATTATTGTGTACTCTATAGCAAATTGATTTACCAAAGACTGGAGGTCCTGGATACAGAGCGTTTTCTAAACCATCATACACAAAAAAAAAACTTTTGAACGAGTGCATTACCTCTGAAAAACAGCAGAAAAGTTTGAGGCACGTACCCAAGATTGTGAACGATGTCGACCATATGATGATGAACACCATTAACCAAAGAAATAACATTTCGAAGAAAATCCAAGTTGTAGTATAAGAAGACTTCTTTACAATTAGATGCAAGTAAATGTGCCTAGTTTAGCAAATTTTAAGATAATTTAATGTCGCTTTTACATTTACAAATGGGTATGAGACAGTTTATAACAGAAATACTGGTAAAATGTATTGAATCACATAGTATCTTTTATGAACTGTTACCTTTGAATTATTTTTTACAGTGACCTTCATAATTGTACAAAAAATCCTATTGAATAAACAACTATGTTTTATTAATCTTGTATTTTATTTCTCTACATTATTCTTTAATGAAGCAATTTAGAAGTAACATCTAGCTTGATTGTAACATGTTAGCTCACGTGTCACACAAAAGTATATTCACTTAAGATAAAATGGTAAATCGCAAATGAATAAAAGTGAGAAAATAATAATTTTTTTTGCCAAAATCTATATGTATATATTACAGCTCGTTAATCCCACACATATTTTACTAAATGCAATAATGTTGAATAGCTTGTAGTACCTGCTGCGTTTATTATATATATACCAATGTATGATCTCATTTACGTGGGCAAATGAATATCTAGCAATTAGCGGCGAAGGAAATATAATTATGAAGATACATAAAAGTGATATACTTTTGCGAGCTTGCCACGCGTGGACTTAACTATAATCTAGTTTGAGAAAAAGCAATTTGAAATAGAATATGAAATGAAGAACACACATTAATAATGTCTTTCCTAGTTAGATTTTATATTCTAGCAGAACTCGTAAATGTCCACACCGTTAAATGCGATGGGATTTTTTAAATGTTGTGAGTGCTACCGAGTTAGACGGACGTCCATAATTCAAATTTCTTAATCTATTCGATCATCAAATTAATTTTTAATCGAAATCTCATCAAAGATTTTCAAAATAATCGATTTATATTTAAATCGTGGTGCTTTTTACTTTTTCTTTCTATAATTTATACAAAACTATAATACATGTTTACTTGATTTAATTCGTAAAATTTATCACTAAGAATAAATTGATGTATACAAATTTTAGTTAGAATTATAGTATAGTTGTTCTAATATTTTTATCAAGTATTGCCATGAACAAATAATTAAGGGAAAGTAAACAGCTAAAGAAAAAATTTAATTTGTTAGAACTGCATATAATTTCGATAAGTTAGTTACCGCAGATGTTTTTTATAATCAAAAAAAAACAACTGAGAACTCTAATTTAATTCAAAACGTGTTTTAATTTCAAATTTAGACGTATATAAAATTATATCTATTAAAAAAACTGTAAGAAGAAAAACATGAGAAGCCCAATTTCCCAAAGAGGATACGGAAAACCTGTTTCCAGTCCTATTAATCATATACTGTTATTTATGTCTAATTGCTATACTATCATTAATATATGAACTTTTTGGAGTTACAATATTAAATATTTATAAACCGCTATCGATGCGTAATAGAACAAGGTCAATAAAATAATATAAAAAATTATCAAAAAAAAAACTATGTCAAATTAAATTTCGTAAACATCTTCACGTTACCCTTCATGCAGGTGTTTATTTTAACTTACAACCGCAATTCAACGAATTATAATCACAAGTCTTTATCTATTACACCGAGTGGCCAGCAATATTTTTACACTGGTGGAGATGATAAAAACACAAAAATAATTGAATATCCTGTTTCAAAGACATTTATAAATTCACACATTTTTTCAATGGAACGTTCTATATATTTTTAGATATTCTCCAAGAAAACCAAAAATTGTTATTACATTACTACTATAAACCTAAAAATAAATAAAAGCCACTTGTACTTTGTGTTAAATAATGTGCAAGTAGGCAATAACCAATTTGTTTTAAATTTTCATTGACTTCCGAAACGTTTAGTGTCCAATAAGCCACGCCCAAAGAGTTTATGCAGAAAATTGCGAAATGATCAATCAGTAGGGCTGTCATATTATACCAGAAATCGGAAGTAAGCCTGTTAACTAATGTTTCTAATTTTTTTTACGAATTAAATATACTTCCATCATATCACATATTTTCCAGAAAAATAAATGGCATTTTCAAAGAAACAACTATTTATTTGACAACTACTAGGAAAACATGAATGTGATTATTTATTCTACAATATCTAATCACCACCTACGTGTGTACCTACACATTACTTGACAATTTCCAATAAATTCAAACGTTTTTATTTGTTTATTTTTAGGTTTACAATAGTGATGTAATCATCTTTTGTTCAAAATATTGTTTTCTTTAAGAATATGTAAAAATATACAGGATGTTCCATTACAAAATGTGTTTTTGTGAATATCTCAAAAACAGAATTTTAATGGTTTTTCTGTAAATTGTTAATTTAATCAATTTCATAGCTCCAAAGTTATCGCTATTATTAAAAAAAATAATAACAGAAACTGTTGATAAAGCTACAAACAACTATAGTGTCGAAGTTGTTACTAAAATAATTTGGAATGTATTGCGACAACTGGGGAAACCATACACCAGTAAGAACTATAAACACTTCGCAATGAATTCACTCAGATCTAATTACACTGCTTTGGATATCAGATATTTTGAATGATGAGTTCATTTTATGTATTTACATCAAATGAAAGAGTAATGGTTCCGATAGAGAAAACCGATAGTTTACCGCACTAAAATCGCGGGAAAGTAGTAGTTAGCCAGTGAATTAGAAATGTCAACGGAACTTATTTTCCTTCTGTAGATAACAAAATTTCTGGAAATGTAGGTAGCCTTATTTTATTATGTATATAGTTTGGACTTCCAATATCTTAACAATTGCAGGCGCTAGTATGGAGGCATAAAATGAAGTTATATTGTTGTTCTATATTGAAACATTGACCTGGTTATATTAATTGAGACATACATGACTAAAGAAAGATTCCGCTCTAATCGCCCGCCCTCATGGAGGGTTGGTTTAAGAACTTCCATAAGATTAATATAAAAATGTGGTGATCGAAGAGCAATCTCTTTCTTTAAAAAATCATAACTTCGAAACTGTTATAATATTTTTACTAAAACATATTTATTCAACTGTCATTATACAAAATTATGCTCCCCCAATTCTTAACATATCAACGACATATTGTCTATTTCAGTTTCCAACAATATAATAGGTACATGTTCATTGAAATTTCCAGTAATGTTGTCATTTACGAAACAAAAACAAGTTTTTAGATAACTTAATTGAAGTTTCATATTCGCTATCAGCTGTACCGAATGCCTCATCTGTGGATGCTTTCTAAGACTTAAAGACCGGTATATGGAAGTGAAAACCTGAAATTTACGTACCAGAGTTCAAAATCTTAAATAATGATTTACATATCAATAGGTAATGATATCACTTATTTTTAATATATCTGCATGGCTTCGTGTACTCTCTCAATCGTCTGACCTGAACCCTATCAAACTTTTTTTAATTCTATTTGCTTTGATACATACCGATACGCAACATTTCTTGAAGTTATTTTATATAGAATTTGCTAATTTTTTGTTACAAACACTGAAATTGTATAATTCTACAATTGACACTTTCATAGATTGTAACAACTTCTCCACTATTAAATTTTCATGAAGCTTTCTTTAGATTATCAGATGCCGTTTCAAACAAAATACTGTGCTAGATACCTCGTTTTGCACATGGTAATATTATAATTTTCATATTATCGAACTTCTTTCTATTCCATGAAAAATGTCTGTGTAAACTTTAAAAATACAACGTTTAATATACGTAATATTCCTTTACATCTATAAAATATTTTAGTAGCAGCTATAATTTGTATATACTACGAATTAAAAATTTATTACTAGCTAAAATAAACACTTTTATTTTTTATAACCTCATTTGACATACTAGTGTGCTGATTATAGAGGATATAAAAATTTGTATGATCTGGTAACAACAATCTATTGTGTTTAAAGACGTTTATCAAAGCGTTACATGCAACTTGCCGCGTTAATTACTAGTGATACTATTTTAATTAAATTAGAATTAAAGTTTATTGTCGTAAGATTAGAATTCATATAAACTTTCGTTTTTATCAAGGTGATTGGTATTTTTCCAAATATGTCTGCGATATCTGTTGTTTTATTTATAGTTGTTCGGAAGAAACCAGTACTTACTTAATTTCACATGAAGATAAAAATTTAACAGAGCTACATACGAACCTCCGAAATAATTGAACTCTAGGAGCAATGTAGAAAAATCAGAGATTTTTTTCCATTCGAATATAATTTCTTCGCGCATAACTTACTAATTAACTCAAAAATATACGGTCGTCAGCCAATGAATTAGAATCACTTAAATTTTTTAAAACCAAGCGTGACAAAACATAAAATTTGGAAAAAACTATACCGAAAAAAATACATAGAAATGCTTAGTAATACGCAATATACTTTTTTAATAATAGATAATAATAATTAAATTACGTCCACTAAAATTCAGATATACCCACTAATTAATTTTTTAAACCATGAAAGATTACGGATGCTGCTTACAAGCCCAAAAAGCAATGCGAAAGCGTATCGCTCGAGAGACAATCTGTGTGTGGCTTGAAAAATTAATAACTTCGAAATTGTTGCAGATAATCAAATGAAATTTTGTATTGCCGAGTCCTGCCGTTATATGTGTATACCTGTTTCAGATTATATTCTTTTAATAGTACCTACATTAAAATTTTGTAAAACCGAAGTTACAGGTATGATTCAATTGCAGTAGACCTTTATGGATGTATCTTTATAACAATGAAAATAAGCCGACAAGCTCATAATTTAACTGATCATTTCTGTAACACGAAGATAAAAGTACGAACGTGGATTTAACTCTGTTCAATTCCACTCCGGTATTCGCAACCACTATTTCGGTATGAAATATTATTCCCCTAAAAAAATTATTTTAATCATTGGAAGTTGTTTCTTCTTTGAATGATAGTTTCCTCTACTATATATCTACTAATAGTTGATACCGAAATAGGGATATTTTAAAAGAAGTGGTCTCTAGGGAACACCAGAATGAAGTTAAATCCAACTCGATCCAGCGGATTTTCGTCACTAAAACTTGTGCTAATATCTTCTGTACAACAGATAGAAGTGACCGTAATTACAAACAGAAGTATTTTTACAAAACATTCGCGCTTAATTTAAAGTAGATTACGTATGTAATAAATATGCCTGTATAGATCTGAAATAGGAAAACTTTAAATGAAGGAACAACCAACCAATAGAGATCAAACTATGTAGATGTAAAGCTATTCCCAAGGATGATTCAATAAATTTATCATTTGAAGGAATTAGAAAAAAAATCTTTAATTGCTTAGAAATTATATAAGCAAAAAATGAAAATGAACGTCTTAAGTAGCTCGTAAATATTGATGGTTTTTGCAGACTTTTCAGTTATAATTTCTTTAAACTAATGAAATTATTACCTAATTGCAAAGAAAACGAAATACTACACGTAATCATATCAAAACGAAAGATAATTAAAAAAAATGTAATTATATAATTTAAAATGACGCTATGCAAAAACACCTAACGACAGACATATTAAATTAATACATCCGGTAGCAAGCAATAATATATACAAAATATTTCACAAGCAATAAAACATTATTGTTCATATACGACAATAACATCCAACTAAAAGACATA
Source organism: Holotrichia oblita (assembly GCA_023690525.1). Classification (NCBI taxonomy): domain Eukaryota; kingdom Metazoa; phylum Arthropoda; class Insecta; order Coleoptera; family Scarabaeidae; genus Holotrichia; species Holotrichia oblita. The sequence continues at coordinate 34,198,121 of CM043021.1, read as the reverse complement.
AAATCAATTATTCCATATCATCGCCTCCAAAATTTACAAGAATAATAGCTAGGCATAAATCATTTACCTTGCCATCGATCGATATCGAATAGTCCGACCGTGATTTTCGATATAGCGGGGCTCCAACGGCGACCAGCGCGGCATTCTGACCGACTTGCCTCGGCCAGAAGAGACGACAAGGTGGCGGGGAGGGCCGATGATGACTAGGTCGCACCTGTTCGCCTTTTACCCCCTCTGGGGCTGATTTTCGAACATGCAGGGGTGGCGATGATACCGTACGTCTATTTATGATCCAGGGTAGCGTTCGACGTCGACGGACGCTTGCGGAACGCCGAGCGTCGCATCTGGACGCCTTTTTACGACCAGATGTGTTTTCTTGCGAACAGGTCGACGTACCACAACAACAACACGATCTCTTCACTCTGCAATAGTGAATCATATACGGTTTTTAAGACGTGTGTACACATATGTTCACATATTTTGTTGTATGTAGATGTAATATAGGATGTATTTTATCGGTTTGAACGATTGGGGTAGTTGACGCGGTAACATTTAAGGATCAGTAAGAATTTTGTGGAAAAGGAAGCGTTTTAGAACAAAATTATTGAATTAAATGCAACATATGTTTAATTACTAAATTAGTTTTTGATTAGAAGAAAAGTTATGGTGGTAGTTTTTGTAAATACTAAGAAAAATAACGAAAGACATGCATTTTATCACCAATATAAAAATTACATCTAATGCACACTAAGATAATGGTGAGATATTAAAAATGAGAACAGAAAGAAAAACAATACTAACCTTAAATTTTCCGCTTGGAATAGCGCACTTTGATACGTGCCTCCACGATGTACTCTAACGGCTGTTTGGCGCGATACTGCTACCAGCACGCGATCATACCTGTACCTTCTCGGAGCTCGGCTTATTATCCTTGCGGCAGGTAGTAGCAGGATTGAAGTTTCTTTGCGATGATGTCGAGAAGGTGCACAGAAAGTGTTATTTGTTTTGTGCGTTCCCGGTTATGTTATACGTAATATGGCACTCTATCTGTACGATACTAACGCTGCTCGCTCAGGTTGTCGTGGCGGGCCGTCGAAGACTTCCAGGGCGCTCCAACATGCACACTTGTTGCTGTTCGGCTCCGCGGTACAGGGGGCGGGGTACACCTCCTCTTTTGTACGTTTGACGATGTATGTTGAATGTTTGATGTCGTGAACGTGTTAAATGGAAAGAACATTGAGTTCCGATTGTATTCTAATATAATATAGCGAATAAGGATTTCAATGCTGTAAAGATCTCTAAAAATGCGTATAGATATTTTTGAAAAAGTATTTTTATTTGTTAAAATTCTACATTGATGAATACGTATTTCTTACAAAAATAAAATTTTCTGACTACTTTAAACAATATATAATAGAGTAATAAACTAAATTATCCTGTTAAATATGAAGACATATACTAAGATTAAAATTAATAATTTATTATTATTACTTATTATGGTTATTTATAATGGTATCAACTAATTCCACGTAAAATGTGTCAATAAATTACAAATAATATTCGTGGAAAATGATGCTTTGATTGTAATACATAATATACATAAAATAAGTTGAATTAAAAAATTAATCCTACAGTAGGTACGCTTCTGCTCGAGGCAGGACAAAACGTCCTCTAACCTTGTGGGGATCCAGCTCACCGTGATATTGTATAAATTGGTTCTCCGACCTAGAGGCCCTTTTGAAAGAACCGTCGCATGTTCACTCAATGTCGGAAGTTCAAGATACCGGTGAATAGACGCGTTTCACATGAACCGCAGGGAGGAGGAAGGAGAAGCTGCAGCCGTAGATTAGGATCGCTAGGGGAAAAAACCAGAGTAAATAAAAAAATTATCATTAGATTCAAGGAGCTTTCCAGCCTATTTGTGAAAACATGACAAATGTCTCTTGCAAAAACCGGACAAATCCTGGCTAGAAGTTAGACATGTCATTGTACCGTGTGCAACCCTCAACTACTTCACGTGAGGCCTCCAAGGAAGCGTTCCACCAGCAAGTTACGGAAAAATTTCGTTTCCTAGAAAAGTCAACAAATTTGCATTTGATACCACTAATTATAAGACGCCACCATCGGGACCCTTCGATGATGTCATCATCCGACATCTGTAAGTTACCTCCATACCAAAGCGCGTGAAGATGGCGGTGTCATCAGGATATTTATATACAATATAAATAATTCTGGTGCTAACAGAGACTTCTGAGGAACACCGAAATTTGGGTCTAAAATGACATCGAACCACTTTATAGAGAAGGTCCTGCCCGAAAGGTACAATTGAATGAGCGCTACTAGTTTGCGCTTTTCATATTAAAAGAAAACGTAATTTTTTCATTCAAAACGATTTTCTAGCTTGTCAGGGAAATACATTTATCGAGAGCGTCATTTTGACTAAAAAGAATATACAATAAACGTAATCAAATACAACTTTCTTGTTTGGATAATAAACATACAACGATATTTGTCTATAAAAATACGCGTCTTTAATTTTATTTTTATGTACATAGGTACAATTCTGTTTAACATAGCTACAATACTTTAAAATACATATAATCATTATTTACTACATTATATAAATGAAATATTGCATGTAAATGTCTATATTAATCGCTTGGAATAAACCTATGGTAAAACGCCTATCGACAGCTTAATTTAATAATATTCAGACGTAATTTTCATTATTATAAATGACACTTAAATCAACGGCATTTATTCCAAAACAAGCTCTAGTACCTAAGTATTTTTTTCTCTAAAATTGAGCTGGTTTTCCTTAAATTATATGGTGCATATTTTGAATGTACCTACTTAAAGTGCTTGATCCATTAAGCCATTTAACATTTCAAACCAATAAAGCTCATTCTGTGTCACATATGTTTTGATTAACATGGTTGATGTTATGTTATTTAACGTCAATATGCATAATAACATTAATATGTCTGCTGACGTTACGAGTTAGATTTTATAGATGCAATAATAATACAGAGTATCCCAGATAATATGTTAGTTTAAAGTTTTATAGGTCCTAAATTTTGTATCGAGTCTTTATTTTGAGTATACAGGATGTTGACAGATAATAATTTCTTGTTTTAAATAGAATGATATAATTTTTATTATTTTAATATATTCATCGCTATTTAAGTATCATATAGCTATCTGTGATAACTTTTGAAATATTGGCGATTATTTTTTAGAAGTATTACATAAAGGTGCTAATAAAACAAGATTTCCTAATTTACTAGATATTATATTACATATTATAACTGTAATAGTTATATGTATATTGTTACGAGCCTCGCTACCGAAATTTTTGGTATCGGGTATCGAAACCAATCGAGGTATCGATACTTACCGATGTATCGATTTCATGCACGAGTACTGGAATCGGTTAAGTATTGACAGGTATCTATACTTTGGAACCGATACCTTGATATCGATATCATTAATCTACTTAGTGTCGATACCTAGGACTAATTTGTATGTATAGATTTTTTAGGATAGAGTGTATAACTATATTCAATAACATATCTACGGTATGAAATTTACAATGTTATAATACTTTGCCTTTTTAATAACAATTATAACTTTTGTACGCGAATAATTATAATATACATACCCTCATTCATTAATATTTGGATCAATATATGAAACACAGTTCCATAAATATTTGTCTAAAAACAATTCGTTTCCGAGATGAGTTAGTATCTTAAGAAGTTGTTGGTTTATTAATAGCTGAAAACCATTTTGACAGATTTCAGTCATATTTACAATTTGCTAGTATCCTAATACTGTATTTTTTGGATCTATTACAGTTGATCCAGAAGAAAAAATGGTAAAAATTTAAATTCATCTGACAATAAGTAATCATTTTCACTTTCTTTCGTATAATATCTTTAAATCGTTTCGCTAAACATTTGCATTATCAAGCAAACACCGATTCAATTCTAACAAAACAACTGGAATGTTGCAAATGATTACATTTTACATATTAATGTGTAGACACCAAACGACATCCGAAATCGATATCTAGGTATTGATTCCAAGGTGTCGATGGCGATGTTATTCAAGGTATCGGTGAGTTGATACCAATAATGGTATCGAATACTGGACGATGTATCGATACTTCGCCTAGCTCTAGCGAATACGGCACTAACTTACCTCAAAAATCATATTATAGATAGAATATTCTAGAACACGAACATTCTGAATACACTATCGAATATAAAAAGTCATTGGGCTCAGTCACCAGTGAACGAAGTGACTGCGCGAAATAAATACAAGTATAAATAAATGTACACTATAGATAAGTATTAGTCGATGTAAATAAATTGTTTTACTGTTAGTATTAATTAGTTAGAGGTAGAAACGCAAAATATGTTTAAAGGGAAGACAACAATAAAAAGTCAAAAACTTCAACTACAGGCGTAATAATAAAAAATTGAAAGGTTGATAAAGAAGTAACAGAAAGAACATGCAAGAAAATACATGAAGAATCTATACGTGCTTATAGACACGTTTCTTTTTTGAGAGAAAAAAAGATATATCAAAATAAATAAAACCAGAGATAATAGAAAAGTACTTCACTGTTATACGGCAATGGCGATTACAGATAAAAACAAAAGTAAAACAACAGCAGTAAAAAATGAGATTTCTGAGAAAGAGAGGAGGAATTGCAGAAAAGGGCAGAATTATAATTTAAATAATAGTGGAAAGAAAGATCCTGAAACCGGTTAAGAGAAGAAGCTGGATTAACTAATAAAACAAAAGTAGAAGAAAAGCAGTAAAAAATTATATTTCTGGTAAAGATAGAAGGAATTGCAAGAAAGGGCAGAATTAGGATTAAGGTGATAGTGCAAGGAAGGAACGTGGAACCGATTAAGAGAATCGTCCAAGAGAGCCATCTAGATTGCAGACAATTGTACCGGATTCATGAAAATAAACCAACTAAGCAAATATATGAAGCCAGAGTACCGAGAAAAACACGATATGCAGTGGTGTGAAATAAACTTGGCCCAGAAGAGGAATTTATGGAAAGCAAGAATAAATGTAATACCAAACTGAAGTGTATTATATCAAAGTTGGGCACCAAACGGTATAAGGCTTTATAATTTTAAAAAGTATACTATACAAATAAAAAACATAATAAATATTATAAATATAATTACCATATTACAACGGTTCAAAATGTTGTCCATTTTTTTCTAAACACTAAATTTATTTTTTTTTATGTACGACCACAATGAGAAGTCTGCTAGTGTTAAATCGAAAAATCTAGGCGGTAATTTCTAAGGTCCACTGTGGCCGACATAAAACTCACCAAACATACACATTTGTTAAGTAACTAGAAAACATAATTGGAATATTTTATTCACTACAATAAAAAATCGCAAATTCTTCGTAAACTACTATCGTGGATAGGTACCTAGATGATACTTGATCTTTTTAATATTTACAACAATTTTTGTATTTAATGTTCATGTCAGAAATGCTATATTCTATTTGCAAAAAAAGCTTTTTGAGTTTGAATTTGCTGAATTTTATGGTAGTATTTAAAGGTTACATTCCAATATGTATTAAAATAATAAAAATTATGTAATTACATTCAAAAATACGAAAAAACATCTTTTTGCAGGAATTGACCTAATAATCATACTAAAACTTATTACAAAATGTCACAAATACATGGAACACCTGTCTACTTATTTTTGACGAGGTCTAATTAACTCTTGTCTCAAACAAATGTCCACTACGCAATCCAATGTAATTTTAACATCACATATAGTATGAGATCTAAACTATTTATTATATTCTGTTAAGCTTTGCCTTAACATATGAACTACATTTTTAACAGATTATGTTAAGCAACGCAACATTGAGCTCTAAAATTCATGTTATTTCAACATAAGTTTGACACGAAATACATATGGCTAAATGGCTAATATATACAAGGCTTAGTTTTTGAAGTATGCTACCCAGGCTAAACATCTCAGTACGTATAATAATTTATAAGAACTATAGGCTATTACTATTGATAGGCAAATAGGTTTGAGAAAACATTGTTACGAGGGCAATTCAGGTCAGGTTCCTGACATAGAATGAAACAACTTCGAAAAGTGGATTTTTTATTTTTCAACATAGTCTTCCAAGACATTGACATACTTGGTGTAACGATGGTAAAGAGTGTAAACGTCCTCAAAAAAATTTGTTGTCTTGGGCTACAAACCACTCGTCCACCGTCCACTCACGTTATCAGTGTCCCATTGTCTCAAAAGTGAATTTCACAAAGGTGTTTTTGTTTGGAAAATACATAAAAATCACTAAGGCTTAAATCTGGAGTATAAGGCGGCTTTTGGAAAATTTCGAAGCCTATTTTATGAATTGCGGCCATTGCAACACAACTCCTGCGGACAGGACCGTCGTCCTGATGAAATAGTACACCAGGTCTGAGTTTTACCCTCCTTTTTTCTTTGATGGAATCATGGAGCTTTGAAATTAAGGCAACATAATATTCCTATTCAAAAGTCACAAGTCTGAGCTATGAATTTCACAGTGATTCGTCTATGTTTCAGGACTATGTCGCGGACCGTATTAATGTTTTCATTGCAAAGAACAGTTTTCGGCCAAGTTTAGAATCCCTTGCCCAATTTTTCACCACCTGTATAGATTCACCAACTACTTGTACCATATGCATATCATACGAAGTTCTTGCGGTTCGTAACAATTGGTTCTACAACTTAATAACGCAGCAACATGCACCAACTAAAATTCATGTGATTTATCGCAATTAATTGATAATTAAGTGGCATTATTGACGATTATTAAAATCTATGCCATTTATATCAGGGACAATAATATCTGAACCGCCCTTGTAAACGATAGCAAGAGTTTTTTATCAAAAAATAGTCAAACATTTTATATCTATTTTGCCTTTTCCCAGAACTTTGTTCTGGCGCCTAATCTATCTTTTCTTAGCTATAAATGACATAATTTTATAAAATACCACCCATATTAATTACGTTTTTCTGTAACTCAATCAATCGCTATGTGGCATTAACGTAAATTTAAACCTTAATAATAATTTTGGTGCATCTGGGTTTTGGTATAAATGTCCGAATTCATCTAGATAACCGTGCCTGATCAAAATAATCCGGGCAAAATAGCCCATCCACAAAACAGCCCCGTCAAAATTTTCTTGCATTTTAAAGGTATCTCCACGGCCTTTTCAAACATATTTCGAGAATAAACTACAAGTGTTCACTGCCCTCTGAAATATAAAATAAAACTAAAATTTTCTAAATTTAGTCAGTCTTACTTGTACAAAGTATGTCGTTAGAGCGTGGATCTTTAATTTCAGTTTCGTTTGAACAGAAGAGAGATGTAATGAAGAATATTTAGACATTGCATATGTACCTTGTAGTCTACTGTTTTACTTTACAGAATAAATCGATCTTATATAATACAAAACATACACAAGACACATTCAAATTAGAAATTGTTGTGTTTGTTTATATTAGCGTACGACAAAACTTTACTAGCAACCTACGTACAACTTGGCTTATACGTATAGGTGTACTTAGAAGAGGCAGCACACATGTATGTATGTTCGATTGTACGTTGGCGATCGGCTGTGACTCAGTGACGGATTGGCTCGGACTGTTTTAGAGAACAGCCGACCGATCGTCCGTTTGACCATAGATGGTCATCATCCCTTTTATGGTGCGAGCATTGTTGCTAACTACCGCGCGCGCGAGCCACCGCCGACCGCCGTCGTGTCGGTCGCTACCGGTCACAACGCGCTCTCCGGTTCGCGAACTGCATCTTCGGTCACTGATACATACAAAAAACTGCACCGCTCTCGGCACGTGCTATTGTTTTCTGCTTGATCGAACGCTTATTTCGGAAGAAATGACCAACGACCAACCCTCTTCCACGCCGACCTGTGGCCCGGCTGTGGACCTACGCCTGGACGGGGTCCTCGTACGCCAAGAATGCGAGTTTTTTCGAGTCCCGTCTTCGAGATCGCGTATGACATTTTTGTGGATACAACTATACGAAGGTAGTTTAAAGGGAACTGACAAGGGAACACCGACAACTGTCAAATTTCGATTTCGTTTTGGTAATAAAAACAACACATCACTTTAGTGATGGACTCGCCCAATTTCTAAACAGAGGAGGTGTGTTATATAACGGATATGAACGTTTATTTTACAATGATTCTTACCTCCAAGAATGACCTAAACTATCTTCGGAAAAAGTAAATAGCAGGGACGAAGTATCCCATACACCACGATTTTTAAATAATTTATTGTTTTTGTCACAATCGATAGAAGTCGGTTTTAACTAGAAAACAATGATATATAATAAATTTTGAAAATTAATTATAGTAGAAATAATAATAACAACGACAAACAGTTTTTTGTATCAGAAAGAAAAATGCGGGACCCTGATATTATTTTTTTCTTCATGAATTAAAATATGATACTTATCGATTTTTCGCATTACGCCAACTTTTTGTGAGACAGACATATAAAATTTCAAAAAATTTAATACTTTCGACATTCTTCACTACACAATATTCAAACATTCAGACATTACTGACTAGAAAGTAGCAAATGAGTAAAATTGTTGAATACTAGCCTGCTAGCTGCTTTCTCCAGTGAATTCAATAGTCCTTAAAACATTTTATCACTCATTAGTGATCTTATTTATGAACATACAAATATTTCTTCTTTCATTTTTGCATCACTAATTATAGGAAAGATCAGTTTTAAGTAAACCAAGAGTATTATTCATTACTTCCACGAAATGTTTTCTTAGTCCTGTTTAACATTTTTGTATCAAATAAATGATTCCCTGGGCTTAGGCCATTCTAGTCAAATGTAGTGGTTCTGAGTCTACTATTCATATGTATGTATGTATGAACATATTTATGTATGTATAGGTACTACATTAGTATATCACGGTTGGACATGTATAGACCTGCATAACAATAGCAAAGATACTATTTAGGTAAGCTAATTTAGTTGCATCATATTTACAGTGCTCTAGGGGCTTTTGTCTGGAAATGGACGAAAAAAGTTTTAAAATATTTCAAAAAAATTGAAATAAAAAAACTGTGCGTGTAAAAACCACAGTAAGTACAATTATTGGTACTCATGAGACAAAAATCATATTGACTACTGTAATTAAACATTCAAAACAAATATAGGTGCCTGTTGTTAATAATTTGATACGTATTATTTCGTTCTTCACTTCATTGAAATACATATTTCTTAATTTAAATCTAAATCTACATGGCAGGATACAAAATGTTAAATCTTTATATGTACAGACTAACAGCTTGTAGAAGAAAACCGATTGTTTGTCGGTGATTGCAGCGTAATAATCACTCGTTCGATGATGCAAATTAATGCCGAAGGTTTAATGATAAATGTCAGAAACGCGTGTTAAAATTAATTAATCAACAACTTACAACCTGAGTTGCTTAAAAGGAACTTCAGGAACTCACTTTGTATTTTGTTATTATTGTTGTATAATAATTATATTATCACATATTTCTTCAACATGCATTATTGCCCTGTAATATTGCTCCTGGTAAAGATCTAAATAAATAATCTAAACAAGCTTATTTATTTTGAATATTTAATTATCATTGCGGATTTTTCGGTCCAAATAAAATAAATCTATATTTTCAATATATTTCGTCCCACTCTGTGACTTCGTTAGGAAATATTTTTTTAACGAATTTGGATTATACGTCTAGTTTGAAGTAATTTAAAATATTTTAAATTACTTATATATACAGGGCGTCCCGAATTTTATTTTACAGGCTGTAACTTCACACCCGGTATACATATGTACGATTAAATATTTCAAATAAAAGTTGCTTTACCTCTTAAAGTCTACAAAATGACAGAGTCAGTTGAAGGTCAAGTTTTGTTTTTTTAATGGAAACCTATATTTTTGAATGCATCGTTATATTAACCAGAAAGATACAAATAGCTTTTGTGCTTTTACGTTTACCATTATTGAGAAAATAATGTTATTTGTATGATTTATTGTCAAATAGTAAAATACCTTTCGTTCAAAAAACGTTTCTCAGTATTAAAAAAAACTGCAAATGTAATTAAAAAACGATTTAGACAAAACTTATTTGTATCTTTCTGGTTAATATAACGTTGCATTCAAAAATTTAGGTTTCCATTAAAAAGACAAAAGTTGACCATCAAACGACCTTGAAGACGATAAGCAAATGTAAAACTGACTGTCGTTTCGTAGACTTTAAAAGGTAAAGCAACTTTATTTGAAATATTTAATCGTAAATATACCGGGTGTGGAGTTACAGCCTGTAAAATAAAATCCGGGATATCCTGTATATATATATTTCCTGACGAAGCCACAGAGTGTAACGAAATATTGAAAAAATAGATTTATTTTATTATGACCGAAAAAAATTTTTATTGCTTAAAAAAGCAACATCAATATTTAATTATCATTATTGTTACCGTTATTATTATTATATCAATAATTAAATAAGAATTAATTTGTTGTACACAATGTTGGAGTCGTCCTTGAGACTATATATGATGCAAATTATGTTTAAAAAGTAATATATCTTATAGTTTCGAAGTTATTTATAAAAATTTCAAAATCGTCCAAACTTTAAAGGGGGTCTAGTGGCCCACATGCGGCACCGGCAGATTCCACAATGCAGGGAGAGGGCAACGGTTCAAGATTCCGCACAAGTAAAGAAATTTACCAAGAATTCCTTTGTATCATTAAAACAACATTTTCATATCTTTATTCATCTAGTTTTAAAAATTATAATAGTATACCGATACCATTTACATGTTTTACTATGAAAAGTATCGTCCCGTTTTAGTGTTTTATTGTCCATGTCTCTCAGTTCCGAGAAAATAGTATCACTGACAGTATAGGTACCCTTTCGTCGATGGAAATAAATCTCTACTAATAAATTACTGCTATTTAGTAACGTCCCCTAAAAATTTTGCAGTGAACTCCAAATTTGTATCAATAGCACTAGTTTACTAGAGGAAGGTACTTTTTCAGTGGGTAAAATGTTATCGTAATCGCAAGTAATAGTTGCCGGTATTTTTTGTTTGTTTGTAGTAGAGTTGCAGAAAAGTAATATTGTTAGTTGCGGACTCAATTGACAAGATATCGAACTCGATACTTAATAATTTGAATAAGTATTCCAATATTATCTTAATCATTTATTTGCACAGCTGCGATATTTTGAAAACTAGTGAGTGAGTAGGGATAATCACCATTATACATTAACTATTCTTAAACTACAGACAGCTTTATTATTTCTTATTTTTAAGTTTATATTTTTAGAAAATCGTAACATAACTATTGATCATTTCTTTTTATATTACATTATAACATGTGCTCGAGAAGACATAATGTGTGTACCAGAACAACATGTGTTTTAGAAACATCCTCCTATTTATGTAGATTTTTTTGTACTATATTTACAAGTTTCTGTTTTAAACACAAAGATTTCCAAAGACGTTCATTGATAAACATACTTTTGATGCAAACTGCTTCAAGTAAATGAAATATTAGAACTAATAACTTTCCTTCCCAAAATAGTTGTTCAAAACGAAGTTCGCAAGAAATTTACTGATCGCATAATAAAATTTATCTTCCTAAAGTAAAAGATCGGAGGAGGTTGTCTACAATTTCATGCACATTTTATTCAAGGAAGAATAATAAATTGCAAACCACGTGATGCGCACACTAGCGCAATGTCCAAGTAACTGCAGTAGCTACAAAATGGATAATCTCATACGGGGATCAGAATTGTGCATTTCAGAAAGAGGTCAAATTTTCTATGGCGATAATTGCTATGCTGATTATCTCCACAGCTATATACGTAATTAAATTTTCTTTTAACAAAGCAATATCATATATTCTCGTTACTTCAAAAGAGAGCCATGTTTTATCAAATACTTTATAATATGAATTTTGTAAAATATGACTTTGTAGTAACACGAATATATTTTTCGTTAAAAGATTTAATAACGTATGTATACACCTGTGATGTACAACTGGAAAAATTATTATACTTAGATATATAAACATTGATTACTGTTTTTATTACAGTGTTTTATTTTACGGTAAATATAACAATTTGAAAATACCATCGATGGTGGAAAAATAATTTACGACGTTGTTCTTTCATCTACTCCTTAAAGGTTAAAGAAAATGTCCGACATAAAATATTTACAGCAAAACATCGGTAGATATGGTATTTCAAGAAAATATACAACAACATTGTGTCACGTAAAATACAATCTATCACTCGTGCTACACGTACTACTTAGAAGTGTTACGCTCTGCCAGCAATACCAGTATTTATCCAACTTAAACCGCACGTTATTGCTATCGGTAGAAATAACATTTATAATATGGATAAGAACAGATTTAATGTACTATCACACATTGATTATAACTTAATAATTAGCTGACACAACTCAATTTTATAAATCTGGTTTTGTTCCAGAATTAAGGTAAATCTGCTCCACATCATTACAATATTATTGTAGAGCAACATATTTACCAAAAATTTTTGTGGGATGAATAAGAGCACGTTGAATGCTCGACTTACCTCAAATTCATCTCCAATCAACTTTTTCTTCAAGCTATTTAGAATCTAAACCTGGACCAATAACCAACTACAATCGTTAGAAGCATTAAATCATCGAATCATAACAGATCAATTATTTCTATTTTATAATCTTGTCGAACTGTTGGCAATTTTGTTATAATTTTGTAGTTTCGTAAAAATTCATTTCAATGTAACCCTTCCTTCATTTCTATATCTATGTACTACGTATCTAGTAAATTCTTCGAGATGCAAAATTTATTAGGATGAAGAATTGTATTGACAAAGTGTTAGTTGAGATGATCGATGAGATTCTTACATTTGTGCAAAAATTAAGAGAATATTTTATATGTTACCTGCTATAAAAATATTGTTTATTTTTCATATAAATTGAAACAAAATGAAATTAACGTACAGTAGAGTGCACTTAGTTATATCATATGAGTGTGTTCGCACATTCTAACCACATATCTATCGGCCCATAACTTTATACTTACATTTATAAGAAGAAACGTCTACAAGTACATTATATTGCAACTTAAACGGTAATCTTGTCAATATTTTACTATTAACTATCCATCACTGTTGTATGGATATATTCAAACTATGCGTCTTGTAGGTATGTCAAATTATAAACTACTACAATATTCTTTACGTTTGCTATTAATCGGTAGTTGCTCTAATACACATTACATTCAGAATTTACGTTTAGGTTAGAACGTATTGTACATATGTGTTTGCATATTCCATATATGTATATTTGCAGTAAGCTATGGTATGATAAATTGGACCAGCTCTAAAAACGTACAACTATATGCACAATTGCAATCATTCTCACGTTAAATAACGCAATAAATATACGGCAAATAACGTATTCCCATTGTACGAGGTTTATTTATAAGTTACGGTGGAATGTCCAAAATTTATGAACATGCTTTTCAATATAAATTGACTGGAAAGTGGTCGCATGCAATTGAGTACTGAACGTCACATATTTTCTTGCATTTATGTAAATATATGGGCGTTCCCCTCATACAAAAGGTAACATACGCACGAATACGCTGACACACACCACCTATATCTACTTGCATACAGATACACAAACTCAAATATATATGCTGTACAGATTCGCCAAAAACTTTTTGATACGAATTTCTGAACAGGTTTACGTAAAGTAATATATCTTGGGAAAAAATCAAGCAATGCGATGTTTTCTTTTTTTCGGTCAATAAAACTATATATCAGCCAAGTTTTATTTATATTTAATTTCAATTTTATTAATATCCGTCACTGAAATAGTTGCTTGTTAGCGACACCACATTCGTTTTAATAATCTAATACTTACATGCAATAGCTGAATATGAATTTTAAATCAAATACCTTCCTAATTAAAATGAAAACCGTAATATGAGAAGATTAAGATTTAACTCCAGGCTCTATCTGTTAAGATCTCAAATTTTCATACATATAAATATTAATTTTGATGTTATATATTTGCATACACCCCTTTTTCTAAATTAATGTTGCCGGCGTGAACAAGCCATATTAAAATAAGTCACAATCAATATATTTGTATCCTTCTTTAAGAAATGTATCAATGACTATATTCTTGCTCTCCTGTAAAACATGGGTAAAGAAATTATTTAAGATTTTAATTCACTTCACGTAAGGTTACTATTTACTATTGAAAATGAATTCAATAAAACATTAAACTAAATATTTCACTAACATAAAGATTAGCAGGTTTTTATTTATTATTTAAGTTTATAATCGAACTGGTACAACAAAAATACACACTCAGGTGGTTATCTCCAGCACTCTCAAATATCCTTAGAAAAAAAAAGAAAAAAGACACATTTCCTTACCATATCAAAATAATTTATCAGAAAATTTACAAAAATATCTTGAAACCCTATAACACTGATATCACCCATAAACCAAACTAGAGCCTGTTTTACAAAGATCAAAAACCAATAAAAAACATTAAAATATCTAATGCTATTATCAACTAAACTGTGAGGACTAAACTCCTGTTCAAAATTAACGCACCAGTTATATTTTCTGACTTATTTTTATTAAAAAATATCACCCAAATATTCGCGTTTACTGTTAGAAATCTTAGGTGGCTTATGTCAAGTAGTTGTTTTTGTTAGTTTCGTACTATTTTTATAACTGTATGTCATTTAATTAAGCCAAAAAAGTACTTCGTTCACGTCATTTTTTTCAGTTTGATAAGGATATTATTTAAAGTTGCTGTTTGAGTGCTGGTTATTCTTTTGTGTGGATTAGTTCACTAGGTCAATATTTTACAATTTCGTTAAAAAAAAGATGAATCGAGCACGTCATTTAAGCAATGATGAATGCGTAAGAGCTTCAACTTTGCTAGAAGAGGGAAGAAGTATGCGTTATGTGGCCAATTTACTAAGTGTTAACTATTCAACAATTAGTCGAATGGTTAGAAGACTTAGGAAAACCAGAACACACCATAGAAAACGTGGTCAAGGCAGCACAAGGGCTACAAGTCAAATTGATGAGCGCTTTCTCCGACAACAGGTATTACGAAACAGAAAGTGTACTAGTAAAGAGATAAGTAATACTGTTAGAAATGTCAGGATTTCTACCTTAACCGTTAGGAGAAGATTAAAAGAAGCTGGATTGGCTAGTAGAAAGCCTGCTACTGCACTGCTACTTTACTGCAGATCACAGATCACGCAAATGAAGATTCGCTAGAGATCATGCACAGTGGACTGTCGATGACTGGAAGAGTGTGTTATTCATAGATGAAACTCGAGTGAGCCTAAAATCTCCAGATGGTGGTCCAGATGGCGCAGACTTGGAGAAAGATTTTCTGATTGTACTATCTCTCCAAAGGAGCCAGGAGTGGAGGTTCAAAAATGTTCTGGTGGGGAATATGTTTTGAGGCACGCACAGAGCTGGTTCCTATTCGTTCGCGGTCTATGAATACAGAATTATATCTGGAAAAACATGATTCAAAATTACGTGATGCCGTTTCTGCCATTTATAATGAAGTTCGTCACTATAGGAAAATATTCCTATATGTAAAAATGATTACAAATCGCTGTTTATAACACTCTTGAAGAATACTGTAACGCGATCAAATCTAGCAATCTGTGATTTTTATGTAAGATTGTGACTTAATTAACATCAACGATTGAACTTTCTGCTATGTGGGACCAAATGCTTAAATTCACAGACAAGAACTGGGAGAAATAGAGGTTTAAAGTGTAGTATCTAGGGATAAAGAAGTATATTAATACTGATGATCATTATTTCGAAACATCATAAAAATTGTGCACATACAATAAAACATATACCATATCTGTGATGGTTTGCGGCTGTTCTGAGGGCCCAGATGCTACACAAAGAGAACATTCGGTCTTTGCTGCGATATTAGAGCTAGCATCAATAGATTCACACACCACAAGATTTAATTTTAGACCCTTCAGTTTTTATAAACAATTAACCAGATAGCTCTTCTGCGGATATACATATTACTTCTTATTCCAGGAATGGATTTTATTTACAAGCCAATAATGAAAACAAGAAGTCAATTGTCATGGACTTCAGATTTGTCAGAATTTAAATTGATGGTACTACACTCCTGTGTAACTTATTTATGTAATTATACTAGCTGACGATTGTATTTTTATCTGTTTTCACTAAGATTAACGTAAAATTTAAAATAAAAAAAAAGGATTGTACCAAGCTCGAATTTCTGAAAGTACTAGCGAAAGAAGGCAACTGTTTTAAATATTTAACGGATAAGTTTCCAAACCTGTCTGAAGCAAAAGTTCGCGAAGGAATATTTCTTGGTTCATAAATTAGGGAGTTTTGCAAAGATGAAAATTTTGAACGTACCTACCATGAACGATTTATAACTGGTAGCATGAACTTATTTTAAACATCTTTGCTAAGATTTTCTAGGAAATAAAAATTTAGGATACAGAATGTCGCTCTAAGTTCATTTTTTGGAGGGGGGATCTCGTCATGATGGGAGTACTGGTTTCTCATTAGAGAAGGCAATAGCCAACATAAAAGGAAGAAATAACTCTATATAAGTAAAACTTTGATATTTCAGTTCCTGTGTATACAGTTAAGTGTTTTTGTATTCTTGATACTACTTAATTAACAATTCTAGTATTTGTTGTGTCAAGATTTTTGTACTACAGGAACTATTTATATCTTCTGGAGACAATTTTACATTAACACAGTTTTAACACAATGTGATCTCCATAATAATTCAGGTTTTCTAGAAGTAAATTTTTCAATTACCGAAAATGTTTCGACATTTTCTAAAACTCAAATATACAGTAGCATCTATTGACGATGAAAAGTCAAGTTATAATATTTTTTGTAATAGATGTCAACAGACCGTCCCTTAATTATTCCAAAAAGTTTGTTCGATTCATTTCTTCACAGTAATCAAAACCATTAGTGTTTGTACTACCTTACCATATCACGCACATTAATATCTTCAAGAACCCAATTTTTATAGCAACTAAATTTTGTAATATCTTTACTTTTAAGATTACTCAAAATTAGATTCCGTTTTTTCGAATATTCTTATAAGCTAAATTTTTGTTGGTTGTCTTCAAGTAAAATAACCACAAAACAATCTTGCTGAGGTTATAAAGAAGTCTTTGTTTAAACAAGTATTGCTGTCTTTTAATTACCATTCCAAGAAGATTGTCAATTTGGCCCTGGGCGCCGATAATGAAAGGTACTGCGTAAATGAATGAAGGATTTCTCTTCCAGTCTAGGTGACACCACCTGCGTGTTCTGCTTTACCTTGTTATTTCGCGTGGAAAGTTGATCCAGTGACGTATAATCTCCCGACAGCTTTTTGTATCTTAATGAATATATAGTGTGAAATGTCAATAATCTGGCTTCGTTTATCGTATGAAATTTATTTGATTAAATAAATGAATTTTGCAGCTAAGAAAGTAACAAAATTGTGTATTAATTAAAGAAATTCCACGAACGTGATAACGTCCATGCGCTCATCTGCTCATATTTGCATATTTTATAAAAATATTTATTTGTAGATATGCATTACACACTATTAAAAATGCCAACTCATTTGTCGTATAAATTCATCGTACCGTAATCTTGTGGTTATATGTATATCTTTTTATACACCAGGAAAGCTATTAAGAAAATCACACAGAGCATGAATTACATCCAAAGAACTGTTGCAAATAACGCCACAAAATTTTAAATTTAGTATTAATCTTAAAGTAACTTGTTATTACGGGAAATTCTTCTATTTGAGATGTGGACAGTTGTTTTATAAAAAAAACCATTTCAAAGTTGGCAGGTTATTAACCGAGCTTAATTTTGTATAATTAAATTGAACGTTCTTTATGTGTACTGCTATTATATTTAATCTTTCAAATATATCATGTAGTTTATATAAAATATTTAAAATGAATGAATGAGTGGAAAAGTGCCTTTTTTGTAGATTAATTTAAAACTTTTATTATTTTGTTAATTGCAGAAAAAACGGTATTGACTCTTATTGTATATGACTAATAAACGATATATTTCACTGAACCATCTGTGGTGAAATATGTGTCTAGTTTGATTAAATATTTTAGTGTATTGTGCAAACAGAGCAATATCTACTTGTTTTACAATAATATACATATTTTATTAAAATAAATTAGACAACTATAGAAGCTCCTAAATTTCCATTATGGATATCTCAATATACATATTTACAGATTTATTTTGAATATATCCATGCATAAGCTTTCAGCAAATTTGTTTTATTTTTTTAACTCAGTATCTAAAGTTCTTCAGTTTACCTTACTTTCAATCATCTTTTCTTTCCAAAACACAGCTCATATCGATATTTAGTCTTAAGTACATTATTCTTGGCTGCTCTTTGGTTCTCGGGTTCTCTGCCGTGTAGTTGGTTTCTACACGGCAGAGAACCCGAGAACCGAAGAGCAGCCATCAACTGCGGCCGTGAAAGCCTGAATACTACTTTTACATTATTCTTATTTAATAATTGTTTTTTATTTATATAAATCTTATTGCTAACGTAATATAGCGTTATTTGCTCAATTCTTTTAATTAGATTCATTTCTATGCCATCAACTATTATTGTCAATTCACCTTGAACTATATGCTCCTTCCTCCCAAGTACTTATTACTAATATTGTCCAAAACTTAAACAATTAAATACTCACAAATTGTTCTTTCCATTTTACTAAAAGTTACTGTTGACCCCAGTATTCTTTGTCAGTTTATTGCTAAGTTGTAACTTATTAATTTATAATGAAATTTATGGAATTAGTAACACCATAGATTCAAGCAGATCAATTTCATTTCAGTAAAATAAGTTCTACACTTTTTTTGCACACAATACTACATGGAAATTCCCTTTCGAACTGTGCTAGTTTATCCCAAATTTGGAAATTCTATTTCAAATGTTTGTGGAGATTACTTCTGGTTTTGGCAAAATGTATAACTAAAAGTTATGTTGCCTAAACTTTATAATGGATGGCAGTCTTTATTCAAAATATCTTCAAAAATCGCAAGCTTTAGTTCTTTTACGTTATCGTATTGTTTATTATTAACATGTACCTTTGTTTCCAATAACGCCCAGAGGTTTATAATTAGGTCAATTAAACGAGCAGACCATTGCAATTTTATAATATACTTTTAATGAAACCAATTTTGCATTTGGAAGTTTAAACAGCAGTGTTTCTGTTCATCACAATTCAGTTTTGTTGAGCAAACTGTGATAATATTTAAAATCATCGAAACTGTACAAATTAAATTTCTTTTATTCATTAATTCATCCCATATAATATTGTACAAATTTGAATGTTACTTCAGTACAGATGGTTTTTAAAACCGCTATTTTATGCGTTTCTTAGTTAGTGGTAAATTCAAATCGGATTTTATTTAGCTTGCGGTTACATTGAAGGGGCTAACCGAAATATCGATGCGCAGTATCTTTAGGCTAATTTTTATCTCTCTCCTTGCATACAGCTCTCGCTCATACTTGTACATTTACAGTAATACCTCAACATTTCAATATGCTTAGAAATGCAATTCTAGGTAATTCCCAACAGTTGCCAAACGTTAATTACTAAAAAGAACTATTCTTAATAAAAAATCTACTTTTTGTACCAGCGTCTTATTTATTGATAGAGCAACATTTTGTGAGAGCGGTTATTCGAATGGAGGTAATATCTATTTCCTTAAGACCAGGGAATTCAAAAGCAGGAAAATTTGTAAACATATAGGGTTGACCGAGCTTCAATGCTTAAATGAAATGCTGGATTAATAGAGTGGTATGTTGTTTACGGCTTCTTTAAATATAAATCTAAAATTGTTTCGTTACCTTTTTTGCTGCAACAGATTCCTAAACTGTTTTGTTGTCAAGGCTATCGCTAGAGCTCTTGCTATGTATTTTAGCGTGTATAAATACTTTTGCATAATTTGGTTGCTGTATTACTTCACCGTGAGTAATGCTGCGCTCTAAATTGTAGCCCAACAAAGCGACGCTGCCACAGAAAGCTTAGAACTTCAGAACTCGGAACTAGTATACAACAACATGGGTTTGATGACATGATACGTCAATCTGTTGTTAACTCTACAGTTTATTTCACTAGCCCGCTTCTACAATACTTAAAAAACCTAGTATAACTCTATACCGAGTTTAAACCACAAAACGTTGTTCTACAAACACCAGATAAACACCGTATAGAATAAATATCTGTATACACTCTAGAACAAATTATTCCCAGTTTTTCAGGGAGACAAAATTGGAATAAGTGCATCCTGTCAAAAGGATTGCTGCTATTGCCTTCATACATTTTATCACACATTACTTTATGTAGTTCTATTCTATTAATGTTCTATATCTGGTATTACGAATACTGTAAGTATTTTGATTGATTTGATATATTTGATGCTTTATTGAAGGATTCCACATTCATTTAAAAACCCAAATTTCTCTCTTTCACGCCAGTTTACCCTCCATCATATTTTAACATAACACATGTATTTGATAATGGGATACATCTCTTTATTAGACATGAACCTAATAATACTAGAAGTAAATCGATCAAACTTCACAATAATCAAACAAATACATAAATTCCAATAAATTATTAAACAATAATGATACATATCGAAAAAGAACAAAATACAATCATTATTAGAACAGATAGTAGTAATTTAGGTATCATTATAACTTAATAACATAAATTGCGTGCAAATCTTATCAAATTAAACTCTTAAGCATGTTTTTAGTCAGCCTTAAAAGACATTATTTTTGTGTTGATGCCATATTGATATGTGACAGCGTGTACTGTTAAATGTGAGTTACTAAAGACATGCATCTATTCTTTAATTACTTTAACTATAGAACATAAAATGATATAAAATGAACGATCGTAAAACGATAGATTGCTGAAAGGTTACATTATAACATAAAACATGACAGTAGTAAGTTACTGTAGTACAAATTGAACGCCATCCTTTTACATTTTGCTGTGAATCTTAAACGCAAGTTAACCGGGAAGTGACCGAATCTATTATAATTTTATTTGCCGAACATCTTATAAATAGCCTTTACTGCTTTGCCGGTGCAATAGCAATAAGTAATGTATATGGAAATGAAGAAAGCAGCGCAGTCAAGCCGCCTGTAAGGAAATAAAATTACGCAAAACGAAACTATGCAGAAATATAGGGAGCAAAATTATTCCCAATTCCCCGGAGTAAATCGTATTGTTTTCAGTATTGTTTGTAGCCAGGCTACCGCGCATTACACCAGATAGTCGACAGCGGTGTGTAATTCCGTTCCAGAAAGAGAAAACAATGAACAAATACACCACGCGGACAACCAACAGAAGAGAGAACAGAAGAAGAACGTTGGCGTATAAAGAAGTAGGAGAATCAGAAGAAGAAGAAGTATCAACACATTTAATATTTATTTTCCAATTGTTGTAGCCGATAAAACCATTAAAACGTTGGTCTCGGATGCTGCATGCGCGCCGTCAAAGTGTTTTAGGCGCCGGGACTTTTGATCAATTCGGCTATTGACCCGTTCCAAGAGGAGGATACGGGGTCAGTGCCGGCCGACATCGTACAGACACGACCATATGAGATTCTTTAAGGGTTAAAAGGACGCTGTATCAACGGGAAATGTCTCATTCGACTGGGAAACATTTATAGAATAAGGAAATAAGGAGATTTGTTGCTAAATTCAACCCAAACACCCGTACGAAATGTAAAAACGACCCTTAGGCGATCTACCAACGCCATCACGCATCGCCTGTCATCATCTTTCGTTTACGTAAATATTCCCAGTAATATACGGCGACGGGCGTTAATTAAAAGTTACGCGTGTGTGTTCGACACAGAAGGTGGCAGCTGTACGTATACCTGATGGTCACCGATGCAGAAAAATATTTGCTAATAACGACACGCCTTTTTGTAATCGTTGCGGTTACGAAAAAGTTAAGCTACCGACTTCACAGCAGCGTATGATCGCGTCGGCGTTTTGGTGTCTTCCCTGTTGCGATAAGGAGATACATTTCAGTTTAAAACGTGTAATTATGCTTATCATTACTAGATGGTTTGATATTAAAAATGTTAATTGATATATCTTTGGTGTATAGAAAAGAATGTAAGAATGCACAAATCGCTGATTAAACCCTCGTTTAATGGTTTTTGTAATTTCTTTAATTCGGACCGATTAAAAACGACGTTGGCAGCACATCATTACAGTACGTTTTTTTCCTTCAAAAAACGAATACTAGTAATGCATACATTCAAATTGAAGATATAAGACAGATACATGCAGATCTGTAAAAAAAGTTGCATTAGCTGATTAATTGCATTGACAAATTATGCACATATACTATCGGCCAATTTTAACCTTTAAGGGCGTTTAAAAGTAGTGTATTTTATCAAGAAACGCCACCATATCTCTTCATATTGATCATAACCGACCAGCTGTTCATGTACATATACAGTGACCACTATCCCGATGCTTTACTAGTAGGATTCAAGGTCCGATAGGAGCAAAGTATATTATTTGCTATGAAAACTTTTACAGTGAGTGTCAATTAATAGCTAAACAACCATTTCCGGAAAATGACTATAACAAATTTCTATAGATTAGAACTAACAAACTAAAAGAATAATCTGTTCTATGGTAGAATAGGGTTAGGGTTAATACTGATATCATTGAAGCATTTCCAAAAATGGAGAGCCAAATCCTGAACACTAAAAAGGAAATGAAGGAAGCAGCTGAAAATATGATTAAATTGAAATGATTATCAAGAATAACTTTGCACTAATCGATGATAGATTTTTAAATAATTTCCAGCATAAGCTTAAACCGACGATAATAAAACTAGATGATTATTAATATAAAATATGAAAGGCACTGGCCATAAGTTGGACTCCTTAGGTACCCCAGATAATCTACATTTTAGATGCGTATATATTAACATGAACACATTCTCGTAGGTAACGTAAGATGAAGTAAATAGGAAGTTGCTGGGAAGGAACGCGTTTATACTTATTTAGGCTGATCCTAAAATACTGGATTATTTTTAAATTGTTTTTTTGGTCTAAGCTTTTTCCTAAAGAATGATTTTATTAACAATGATAAATATCATTTTGTACTTTCAAATTAAACGATAAATTCCACATTTGGCAACAACAATTCATCATGTTCGCAACAAATTGTGCCAGTTCAACAGTTGATATCACAAAAATGCTTTCTAATGTCACCATATATCATTGAATTAAAAAAGTTATTATTACTTAACAGTACGTGTTTTGGTCATCTTGAACTGTTTTATAGACAATTATTTTAATGTTCTATCATAAGCCATTCATCGAAAACCCATTCATACACCGAAGAGACTCCTTACACTTCATAGATTATTTTATTGACACTGTTTTAGGATCTTATATATGTATATACCTACTTATCTCTTTTTTTGCAAGTTATAGGTCAATAAAAACTAATTTTAAGAATTAATAATAATAATTAGTTTAGTCTAAAACGCTTTCATTTTAAAATATTTTCAAGGTCGTACCACTTCCGGTAACACCGGAAGTCGCCATTAACTTTCTTATTTTAAATGTAATACCCGATATATTATCACATTTTTAGATATCCGAGGAAATTTTATGATGTGTTTCATCTAGTTTTCCTATGCCTATTTTCATTTGTTTCTTAGATACCTATCTTGATTATTTTGAAATATGTAGCCTTATTTTCAATATTCCACCTTTTACATATTTTCGACTAGTGGTAAGCACATTGCACAAGAATAATGCTTTCGAAATCTACATTGACAATTCATTTATCGGCGTATACAGAGTATCCAAAATTTTATGACCAATTACACCATTTTCAAAGTTTAAAAAGGTCGGTTTTCCAAACGTGACATTCTGTATGTTATTAGATGATCGGATACAGAATTTAATTCTCCATTGATTCGCTATGCCTTTTCGTCGTATATCTAGTTCCAGCGGTTTTCTTGTTATTTAATATTTTCTATCAAAAGCCAATAAAACTCTAAAAGTCCTATCTAGTAAGCATTGATTTTGACAAGAATTGAAATAATGTTGTTGATTTTATGTCAAATCAGGTTAAGTCCTCAGATTCGTAAGGTATCGATTTAGAATTCTGATTATTTTCTTAATTTTCGCAAGTACAGTTTATAATGGAGAATATTAAAGAATATTCCCATAATGCTGTATTAAATTTGGTTTATACGCATGGCTAATGTGGACGAATTGTCAGACGAGCATGCAGATTATTTAACGAACGATATTCGGCCCAACCAACAATGACTCCCGGAAAATTCGCAAGAATCGAAGCTGCAGTTATCGCGACTGGGATTGTGAAGGCTAGTCGAAATTACCGAAATCCCGTAATGGATAATAAAGCTAACGAGACGAATGTTTTGGCTTATTTTCAAGCTTATTCACGTTTATATCACAGACCACTTTAACGCTAAATGGTTGGAATCACCGTAAGACTTTTACTAATCTATTACTTCAACTAAGGCGAAAATATAATTGAACTCAATATTTGTTGAGATGTCTTTTCATTCGTTGAAATACAATTCCAAAGTTGTTACTAACTTTCTATATTATAGATTATTACATTAATTATTTATCTTCTAATTCGTCTTATTGGACTTTTTTTATACACATGCCTGCATTTAATATTTCTTCAACACTCTCTTATTCATAATTTAGCTATTTGTGATTGTATTTACATTGTTAGATACACTTATTATTTTATTTTTCTTGTAATACTGTGGTTTCTGCTTTAGTTGCTTTTGTCTTGTTTTGTTTTTGCGTTAGCACTCTGCGTACCTTTTTCATATTGTACCTCTGTATTCTTTTCTAAATTTTTGCTTTATGTCTTATAGTAGTGGTATCTCTGAATTTTTATTTATCTTTTGAATCTGAGATACATTCCGTAAAGCACATACATATATCTACCATTGAAGTTTGGAGGTAACAAACATAAGTTACATAGAAAAATATACATCAGTATAAAAATGTTCAATAATAAAGTATCATTCTACCTTGCTTTATTACTAATTCACTGTTATTAGACAATATGTTGAATTGTATATTGCAATATGTTGAATATTTTTGTGTCCGACGGGAGTGCAGGTGCAGTCCATACAAATTTAATAGCTTATTTCAGCTTTTGCATAGTCTGAAACTACCTTATAATTCTTATTCCTAAACTATAATGTTAAGGGGTCACCTAACACTCCTTAGCAAAACTTAAATGTTTTAGTTTGTAAACTAAAATTTATATAATTGAGTATTACTATTTTTTATACTCTTAAAGCCTGCAGTAAATTACATTAAGTGCGACTGGAATATTTCTTCATTCTTGAAATTAAAAACAATTGGGATTTATTGTAATATATTTACTCATACACAGCTATAATTAATTCGCACTAAAAAGATCATTTTGCTGTGATGTCGGGCAGTTTATTTTAAATTCTGTGTCAAACTTCTTGATCCTAGTAGTTTGTTAATCTTAAAAAATGTTTTTTAAATTTGAAACTGAATTATTTATATACAACTACAATATGTTTGTAAAGGGTGTTCAGTAATCTATATTCTTCTTCTATATATATTTCCAATAACCGATGTTTAGTTTTATTTTTATCAGAAAATAATCAGGATCCATAGTTAATATGTGTATAAACATATGTATATGTATATAGGTACTCGTTAGGAGCATATTCTTATTTCGAACTTAATTTTATTTTATTATTTTACTTTGTACTATTTGAATATCATACCTTTAAAATAAAAGAAAGTTGTCTGTATATCGATAATTGCGGACAGAATTCGTTATGATGCTCGTGTGGGATCAACAGATGGACACGCAGAAGTGATAAATCACTAAGAGAGGCTACAGCGACACTAAAAACGAGCGAGGAAGAATCAGTTTCGAAAAAGAAGCCCTGTGATACTATACAGCAGATATCAGAGGCGGCATCCAGAGTTACGGCAGGAAGAATACAATGAATGTGAGCATAGTAATGACACATTCCCGTGTGGTCGTTTTCTTTTCCATTTATACGACGTCTAGCGCTCTAACACATATAAGAAGGAAGAAATAAAGAAGAGATAGAGCCACGCACGCACATGCATAGGTTATACATATGTAGGAGCGATGTTAGTACACCTACACCGCCCGGGCGCAAAGAACGCGCAGCAATAAGCCGCGCGGACCGCATATAATAAGTCAATATTTTTGCCAGGTAACTCGATAACAATATAATAGCCATTGTTCGGTGTAATTGTGGGACAAGCGGGCGGCCATTACTTAAACTAAACGAAGTACACATACGGCCGAGCACAATAATAGAAGAAGAAGAGAGGCCCAAACGGACCCCAAGCCAAGCGACGATGGTCGGAGATTACCATCGCATATCAGGTTGTATCGAAAAGGGCCCGCGTTCACGATCGAAGATATCCTATATTATAAGATGATATCACCTATTTATCGAACATAATTGAGGTCTTGTTTTCTGCATATACACACACGATTTTTCTAAAGTTAATCTGCCGTACGTAATTTCGCCAATCCGGCAGCAAATTTGAATACTTCGATCGATTACCTAGAAATGATTTGCAGTCAAAATTTTGCGAAATTTTTCGGCAGTAGATATTTGCTCTAATTGTTTCTCTTCTTAAGTTAAGAGAATAATTTTCTACCAATTTCTATAGTTTGTATTAGATCAGGATATGGTTTTGAACTTCTTCATGTGATTGGCAAAAGTGGAACCTGCCGTCCTGTAATTTTATCGCATCTCAAACTGCAATTCTATGCTCTACTTTGGTAGACTATTTTTATTCCGAGCTCTTCCTTCTCAGCACGGTTGATTTTACAGAATTCTGCCACTGATTCCTACACGTTATATTTTTCTTCTCAATCATACGATCTTACAAACAGAAAACTGTATGTTTGCCAACAACCGCTTACGAGAATATCACACGTGTTTGGTCAATAAATATTTTACTATAATTTACATTAATTACAGTTTTTCGGCTTATTGTTACGGCCACCTTTACTAGTATGATCATTGTCTTTATTAATATATGTGTTACTTATGTAATACCAGTTCATTCCCGTTTTAGCATTGTCCAAAGTTCATTATTTAAGAAACACATTTTTTTCTAATTCTTCTATCCAATTAGCCCCTATGATTTCACTGTAAGAATTAGACAGTCGAATGTAACTTTTTTATCCGTCGATTGTCTTACAATAATTCTTCACTGTCTTTGATTCAGTGCTTCAAAGTTAGATTTGTCAATAGAGAATGTCTTGCAATTTTGACAGTTCCTGTCATCGCAACAGCGGTTTACTTTTAAGTGTCCAGAACTTCCTCCCGATTAGGCTCCTCTCAAACCAAGAGCATTGAATCCACAACACTTGTGAGACTTGGAATGGAAATTTCTAATTGAGAACGTGTTCTCGTCTTTCTGGATGTACAGAGTACCTTTGATTCAGTGTGCAATCAAAGCTTCTTGCACAAAATTATAAACCATTGTTTAAAATATAAAATATTGCGACTAATACCGTAGTACCCGGCTGATCGAACTTTCCTGGTAAGAGATATTGAAGTTCTTTCACGGCATTTTTCAGTTATGTCGGGTATATCTCAAGGACCAAAGTTGTTTGTTCTATACATGGCTAACCTTCCATATCTTCTGGGCCGTCATCATTCCGAGGTCTACTCATATAAATCAGCCATCTGTTTTCTTTACTTGCGCCGGCAGACCAATATCTACTGCAGCTTTATTATTATGATTATTATAATCATGTCTACCATAAACTCACTCGAAATTAAAACATAATTCAAGCTACACCAATACTTCCATCTACTAAACAATTTAATACCTAAATTTCTGCAAGATACATACATGCCAAGAAATTAATTGGAAATGACGTGTCAATACTTTTTTTCATAATATAATTATTTATTGTTTGACAAAATTCGACTCAAATATATAAATTTCAGACGATAATAACAATGTCTAGTAACAGTTAAATATAAGTGTCAGTTGTGAGTTGTACTATATTATTACTTATTACTAAATGAGTGTTGTAATGTATTATTTCACATCTTTACAAGGTATCTATAGAGTTAAAAATTAAAAGTCTAAGTTTGACAAGTTAATTAGAGAGTCTAGGTATTACATATTCATCTTACGCGGTTAAGAAGATTTATTGCATTTAGTAGTGAAAATTTTACAACCAGCAGGAGTTTATACAATGATGATTTATTGCGGCCTGTTTGTAATGCGTTCTTCAGCAATATTTCTTGCAATTCTAATAATTAATACAATTGATTATTTTCTATTTATAAATTATTACCAATTTGTTTTTAAACTCAGTTTTTCCCTAACTTTATGTACATTTTCGTATACGAAATATCCCAGTCAATATTTGCAGGTATTTTGACAAGAAACGATAAAGAAACTGAAGAATTCCCAATGAAATAAGAAAACTGGAATATGCGGTCCCTTCCATCCATATGTATTGCAGCCAGAATTTAGTGAATTCGTTCACTTTCATCTGGGTGTCAAGCGCACGACGAAAGCTTTATAAATATAGCGACAGCGTATATGCGGTTCTGCGTCCATATGGGGTTGATTACTTATGCCATGGGAAGATACCAATTATGATTGTTGGCCGACGAACGCACTTGTTATATGACAAAAGTTCCACTTATTATATGTTTTTATGACACATAAATCTGATCTCGGTGGACGTGCAAGAATTACTTTACCTGCCTGTTTGGTGTCTATCATGTTGTATAAAGGTATTATACAGCATCAAGTTTAACAAATGCATATACAATGTTGTCCACAAGTCTGATTACGTTAAGTAAAATAATTTAATCATAGTTGCACATAACAACAATTGTTACTATTGTTTCATACATTTAATTCATTGACAATTTTATAAGTGAAATAACGTCTATTGTATTGAATAAAGTTATAGACTGTTTATAAGAAAATTCAATATATTGGTAGAGTTAGAACCAGAAATGTGATTTAAATTACACCACAAAATTCTTTTTAAATACTAATAATGGAGGAAAGGGCAAATCTACTGTTTGTTCTCAACATTTGATTCAAATTGGTGTTTACATCGATATTCGTCCAGGAAATGATCTACTATTGTCCAAAAATATCAAATGAACACTCTGCTTAATTTCTTTTATAAATAATTTCCACTATCTAAAGTAGACCGTTTACAAATAAACCTCAATTTTTGAAAATTTTATGAACTATATACATACGAGTTCTTGCTAAAGTAGCCTATATTTTGGTTAATATTGTCAATTTCGAAAAATATATACATATTTTTGTAATTACTCATTACAGTAAACATGTGACAATGATACCATTTCTTATTTACAAAATCTAGTTGAATCACTCTAATTCAATAATACTAAATATAGGTTGAAAATTTGTTCAAAACGCGTTCCATATACTTTAAATAAAGGGCTCCATTGCGCTGACCATTGTACAATTTGACAGCATATTATATAGAAAATTTAAAATACACTCGTTAGAGATGTTGCCATTTATATTTACTGAACATTTAGTTTGTACACAACAAAGGTACCTCACTTTAACAGAACATCTTTCAATATACTTTTTTAAATATACAGGAAGTATGTATATATCAAATAATTCTTCTTTAGGAAAATATGTCATGGTAAATCAAATAAATAATAGCCAAATCAGGAAATGTGATTCTTAAAGTAAAAGTCACACAATTACCAGGCAACAGTATGAAATTGTTAAATAAGTGCGTTACTTCCGCTTATGTGTAAGGTGACTTTGGCCATTCACTATTTAGGGTGTAAAATCAATTTTTAGCATTAACGAGGCTGTATTCGGAGACGAAAAGTGAAAAAAAAAACTTGTATGAATGAAAAAGAGCTTGTGCATGAGAAAAACAAGGTATGATAAGTGTTCAACACTTTTCTCACAAAACTTTGCACAAACTATAAAAAAATACCTTAAACCAATTCTTAAAAAACAACAGAGCCGCTTCAAAAGAAACATAAAAATTAAAATATGAAAACATATGTTCACTTATCATAATTAAAAAACGGAACGTATC
Source organism: Holotrichia oblita (assembly GCA_023690525.1). Taxonomy (NCBI): domain Eukaryota; kingdom Metazoa; phylum Arthropoda; class Insecta; order Coleoptera; family Scarabaeidae; genus Holotrichia; species Holotrichia oblita. The sequence continues at coordinate 34,167,753 of CM043021.1, read as the reverse complement.
TAGATATGATTATATGATTATTGCCTGCTTTTTTCTGTAAACTAGGAGGTGTTTATGTTGTTTGGCAATTTATTTGTGCATCTTTTACAGATCAGAGGACATAGTTTAATTAACATTTCTCACTAACACTTTTGTTTGGTACTACGGGTAACAAGCTTTTATCTTGAAAGGATCGTGTTTCTTTAGGGAATGATCTACATATCTATCACGACTTCCTTACTTCCTTAACACAGGCCACATAGTTTTTTTTTATCAACTTAACCGTGATAAAAGTGCCTTTTATAATCGCCGCTCTTGCGACGACCTACCAACCAAAACCCTCTCGTACTCTTCCGCCTTTTGTTCTACTCTCGTCTCGGGATCACTAATAGTATCACTAATAGAGGTGGCTAGTTATTATTACGTTATGTCTGTATTCCTGCGTCTACATCACATATCCTCGCCGTTCTTGTTGCAATTCTCTATCTTTAGTTTACAGTATTTTTGTCGCTAGTTGGCTTATTTTTTGTCACGTCTGGCGCTTTTCTAAAACAAATTCCTATTAGATTGCCTGGTGTAATTTTACCCCTACCATCTAACGCATTCAAAAAATATGTGTTTAACAATGTTTCTCTTACGCCGTTGGTTTAATATGTTCCGCCATTTTCATGTTCCGGGCCAGCTGTACTCCTAGGTACTTGATTCACTCCTTACTGCTTATTTTCATGTTTCCTATGTTTATCGTTAAGGGGACTCTCTTCCTTCCTCCTACCAGCCAGACCACTTCCGTTTTGTGAGGTGCAAAAAATAATGTACCACGTGTGTATCCACGTTACGCTACGCTTTGCCAACCTTTCCTGTATCTTTTCAAAGTATAATTGGCTCTGACTTGGATGTGTTCTATTGTTTCCCCAATAATCACAACGGCCAAATCGTCTGCATAACCCACAAGGCTCACTCCACAGAGTCGGCATTTTTAAGATTTCGTCATAATATAGATTCCATAGCGTGGGTCCCGAGACCGAGCCCCGATATGTACTTCTGTACGTTTTCCCACTATGAGTTTCCTCTCATCGAGATAACTGGCAATCATGATATACAGGTAAGGTGGAACTCCTCTGTTGCTGAGATCTGCCAGAACTTGGCCCCAGGTTAGAGTCCATTCCCTTAGGACGCCATTTATTCTTCAAAGGAGCAAATAATGTCACATGTAGTGGTTGAAGAAGATGCGAATAATTAGCTAACAATAAAACGAATGGAAGCCAGGGGGTTTAAAACGGGTATTCGGTCTGTGTTGGTTAAAAGAAAAAGGAGTCTGCTTTTTTCATAAACTCAATATTTCGCTCTTTATTCAGAACTTACTCAGGAGTATAAACTATAATATTTGAAAAGGGTTTTTTTACAATAATGTCAAAAAATTCAAAATTAATTGAACACTTACAGTGGAGATGATATAAGTTGCAAGTTCGATGCGAAAACGTAATTTAACATGGTCAACTACATTAAAATTATTGTGACAAATTAAAAAAAATCGAAGTAATTAATTAAAATTAAAAACATATTAAAAGTTAAAGTGAAATTAATTCAGAAGGGAAGACTAAGGTACACAAGACAAACAGGATCTGATATTTTAAATTGTAAAAATTGATAAATACAAGTGATACGAAATAGGTACAGAAGTGAAAAAACCAAAACAAAAAACGAAGGCATCGAGATGGAAATAGATCGAGAACAGTTGATTGAAAATATAGGTTGTACCAAAATAATTCAACTATTGTTGCGTTGCAGAATGTTGCAGTAAATGTTACTTAATTGATTTGTGTCTGATTTAAAATTGACGGTACTATTTTTTTATATGTGAAACATTTCGAGGAAGAGCCTCTTCTTGTAGTTGGTATCTGAATCTAATACTTTGACATTGTCAAAATCAAAATTGTGATCTTTTTCTTCCGTATGATTAGCCAAAGCGCAAGATCTCTTGCCCAAACGACAACGGTGTTGGCTTAAGCGGTGTTTAAGTCATTGTGATGTTTGACCTATGTAGCAGCTCTGACATCCCAAACACGGTACTTTGTACACAATATGGTTTTTGTAATCTAAGGGCGTTTTTTCTTTGACAACAGTGAATAAATTCCTAATCGTCATAATATTATATTTGGCTATTGATAATTGATTGAAAGGTTTGAAGAAAGTGACTATTTGGTTTGTTAAATTCTCTATAAAAGGTAATTTTTATATTTTAAAACTGTATTGTTATGTTCTATGGCGCCATCAAAGAAATTTGAATTGTAAATTAGTTTGTTGAGGATAGATTTAGGGTAACCATTGTTGGCAAAAATCCCAAAAAGCTTCCTAAGATTTTCATGCAAAAAGCTTTCGTGAGATATGTGTGTGCCACGATTTTTCATTGCGATGATAGAACATGCTGCATCATGATAGAACATACTACATTTTCTCGACTGTATTATTCTCTTCGTTTGTTTTGACCCTTTTCGACGCATGGATCTTAACACGTTCCGAACTATCGTTTATATAACACTCATCGTAATTGACAGTGTTCGTAGTTAGCATCCAATGTCTTCCTTAAATATGAAAAATATTTTACAGTAGTTTCCCTATCAATAGCTACTCTGACACGCTTAATGTTTTATGCCAGTCGCTCAAAACATATAAAATCAATCTTAACCCGGCGTATTATTTTGAAATTTTGCTATCTTGATTACCTTACGATCCAAATAACACTTTACAACACGTCGTATATCGAAGTGTGTAAGTGGAAAACCTCATTCAGCAATTTTCTGGACAAAAAGCTTTCATTTTCTGCCTATAGGGTAGTCCATTTGTTTCCGACTGTGAGTGTTCTTAACTTATCACAAGTTGTTTATCTCGGACTATTACAGTTTTGCCCTGTCGAACATCTTCTAAAGCGGGTTGCAGTGTTTTTTTTTATATTAAGGTATGGCTGTCCGATTTTACCCCACCTAAAAACACGTTTGTGAATTGGAGACCTTTGCTAAAAAAACAAAATTAAAAATTGCAATATTTGTTTTGCATAGAATATTATTCAAACAAAAACTAAAACAGCAGCGAAAACTTCTCAATTTTCTGCACAGTAGTTTCTTTTCATAGTTTTGACAGCAAGCAAAACATCAACAAATCATAAGAGCCGTGAAATAAATACATATGTACTTACGGTTAAGTTAGCTCGTTAATACTTCATACACACAAACTACATCTACTCATGGTATTGTTCTAATAATTATCGCGAGAAATGAATAACTGTAATTAGAGGTTGTCATTCAGAATGATTCAAAATTATAAGCTCTATCTTAGAATATAGATCTGAATTATTTTATTTATGTTGGTTTCTATTTGAAAAAAATCTACACAAAACACAAATGTGTATGAGACGTGCATATCACTCTGCCGGTCAACGGTTAAAATACAAACATGTTGTAATGAAAAAGGAAGACCTAATTCAAGCACATGAATTTGACGTTAACCACACGTCGTAAAAGGAAACGTTTTGAAAGTTCAATCCTGACACACAGACACGTGTTTCGAACTTATTAGTTCTCATCAGTGCGTGATACAAGAATATGAACTAACAAACGTATTCCCCGTACCCGTTATATCCTGAAACGTTTCCTTTTACGGCGTGTGATTAACGGCAAATTCATGTGCTTGAATTAGGTCTTCCTTTTTCATTGCAACATGTTTGTATTTTAACCTTTCACCGGCAGACTGATATGCACGTCTCATACACATTTGTGTTTTGTTTATGTTGCTTATCGGGCATCCGATAGATGACGTTAGCATTAACACACGTGATCTCTGTAATCGTTCGGAGAACATCTAGAGATCTGCCCTTGTTGATGTCCAGTTATCGCCCGATAGAGGTCATGGAGTTTATCTTCTGATTTTCTTTCGAGTAATTTCAGGATATAACGGGTACGGGGAATACGTTTGTTAGTTCATATTCTTGTATCACGCACTGATGAGAACTAATAAGTTCGAAACACGTGTCTGTGTGTCAGGATTGAACTTTCTAAACGCTTCCTTTTACGGCGTGTGGTTAACGTCAAATTCATGTGCTTGAATTAGGTCTTCCTTTTTCATTGCAACATGTTTGTATGAAAAGAATCTGTTATGTATGTACACATGTTCCGCGCTTGGTTTTCAAAAGACGAAGCATTAGTACCACAAGTCTATTTTGTAGATAATGTGTCATAATTATTTTGTGTTTGTCTCATTTCCCGATATTATAACACTATTAACTGCACTACTTATAAGCAACAAACGTTCTTCTTTGCTCGTATTAATTTGATTGTTTATAAAAACTTTCCGAATTTCCGTTATATATATTTTATCTTATCGTACCAACAGTAGTACTTACACTTGTAAATAAATTAATTTCCAACTCTCCACAAGCATTCCGTTCAATTTTCCTTTCTGATCAACATTGCGGTTATCTCACTTCTGTTTACTATGTAAGCTGAACCAGTTGTAGAAATTTTAGAATTAGTGGACCTACTAATACATCGTAACAAAACCATCATTAGTCTGTAATAATAAAGCTTTAACAGATGAGACTTGAAGTCTTGTTTATTAGTCTATATAAAAATAATATAAACTTATTACATTTATTGAAAGACAGACTTGACAATTACGATCAAAAAGTTAACGATTTCCTCAGTTCATGAAAGAAAATTTATTGAAAAAGCTTCTAATTCGCTATTTCTCTTATGAGGGTATATTCACAAATTTCTCATTTAATAAAATTTTAATTAATTTAATAATAGGAGTATCCGGTCCATATCGTAGAGAAGAAAATTTCAATGGATGATATTGATATTTGTCAATTTAATGTGGCATTTGTAAAAATATTCGACCTACAACAAGAACATACGAATTAATTAAAAATGACTGCTTTTTAAATACAAAAATTAGAAGTTGAAAGTTGTGCAAACTCAAAACGCCTTTTTTAACTTATCACAATGGTAACTGTGCAAGTTTGCCTGTACGATTGAACACAGATAATACCATAAGGAATCACCGAATTTTTAAAATTGAATACTCCGTTAAGATATACCGATCGAAGAAGTGGAATTACTATAATAGCAAATCATAGTGAAGATTTATTATCTATTATGCCGCTTGGAAGGTGCAAATTATGCAGAAGATTCTTTTCAAGTCAAAATACACTCGGATTAGAAAATTATCTCGCCGTAAATAATGTTGCGTTATTAACTACGTCCCAGTAACGAATGGTACTCGATTGGGAGACCAATCGTACCTCGACGGGTCACAACGCCTCGGCCAGGATTCGATCACTGCAACCCTGATCTAACACTATCAAAAAACGACCACTCTATAATAAATAATGTTAATATACACCACAATGTTAGCGTTAAAATTTAGCACACGGAAGGGCCCTGACATATTCAAACGCGTCTTAATTACTGTTGTACTGCACCGTCGGCATCGTACTTTTAGAAAGGTATAGTACAGTATACCCTAATATATTTGGGTAGAAAGTTTGGAATATGGTAATTGAAACCGGTCGCGATTAACTATTTGTTGCAAAATAATAATACTGTGGTATACTGAAATAAAAGTTTCTTTCTAATTCATTGTAATGACCAAAGAAACCTAAACCTGGAATATAATGACAAACGAAACCTCTACAACAAGAACGATGCGATAAAAAAGTCTATATGTAAAATATATGATTATTTATCTATTTTTTATAATTACCTCAACTATTTATTATTATCATCTTTCATATTAAAAAAATCTGTACCGAAATTAATCACAAACTAGAATCATATTACACTTGCTGCTCCTACAACCTTTTGTCTCCTTTTCACGTCTGTTCTATTATAAATAAATTGGATAATTTTCAACAATTTCTTTCTTGTTTAAATAAATATATTGGTTCAAAATATTGTACACGCATCCGCAAACCTTTACTTAAAATTTAGATATCTTAGGCTTAGAAAATTTGCCGCTTATTTTAAACTTTCCTAAAGGAAAGTTTTGTTTACAGTAAAACGTGCTTTTAGTATTTAAGTTATACTTTAGCATTATCGCTAGTTTAAGCTACACTTAAGAATACAGTGCAAACGTGAATTATATAAATATAAATATATAAATAACATTATAGTGTGCAAATAGATTACATATGATAAAAAACTAGAATTATATTGTTGTTTAAAGTTTTATCGCTTTGCATTCTTTAAACTTTGGTGAAGAGAATACCACCGCCGATGAAACAGATGTTGAGCATACTTTTAAATAATTAAAATATTTCCTTCCTATCGGCTTTTTCTTCAGTGTTGGAACGCGCAAGGTATACTCATAATCAGTATATTTTGGTATTGTAATAGTAACTATCAATGTTTGATTATTCTATATATGGATACGCGCCTTTTTTTACAAGTTTTATTTATATTGTGAGTTATTTTTATACTTGTATCCATCGTCGCTGCTCTTGTTCTTGATGATACTATACGTGAGTAAAAGAGGACGATAAAGAAGAACTCCGAAGAAGAGTAAGAGACGAAGGAGCATAGGGAGGATAATACGTAGTAGTAGTAGTAGTAGTAGTATCTGATCGATCGTCTATTTCTCTCGCACCGGCGGAGATCTTATCGTCTGAAATTTGTACAAGTGCAAGGGAGGAGGGGGTGGATGTGTAGCAGTAGTAGTAGCTATAGTATCAGCTATATAGAAGAGCGCGACGACGAGTATAAGGATAAATAGCGAATGCTTGACAATAAACTAAGTAAATAACGATTAATTCATCTAATTAGTAGTCCCGGCTCGGTCTCCGGGTATAGATTTACGCGTGTGCCGCCATCGGATTCAATACCAAATTTGACAAAGACGAGTTTTGCAATTCCGATGGAAAATCGCGCAGACTGCTTGGCTTTAGTTGCCTATTATAGCGTTATTGCGCGCACCGCCATCTGGCTTAGACCAAATGGGGAGAAACGCAGAAAAACCGCCTATATCATGGAAATTTCACTTGTTCACTCTGCTACGGCTGTGTTGCTGTTGCTACTGTTGCCACCGGCCACCGTAACATTCGTCCTTATTTTTTATTGTTGTTCGCGCTGGAATTCCTCTCTCTGCCATCACATACACACGCGAATGCATCTACATCACTCTACAACACAATGCATGATCGATCGATTTCTCATATAAAACACGTATACACAGTATGTGACAGAATTATGGTCTCCCTAAGATACCTTAATGACCATACATCAACCTCCATTACAAAATTTTAGAAGCGGTGGTCACTAACCAATTTAATAAGCACAGGGCGTCAATAATTTATTCACCCACTAATTATATTAATTCTTGTAATTAAAATCGCGTTTGTCATTAATTTGTATCTCCTTTAATTAATCATCTGTCAATCATTTTATCGTAAATAATTTATTTTGCATATTCGTTGCCCTCAGTTGCAGTAAAACAACATGAATTAATTATTAAATGTATGAAATTTTCTAATTTTCAATATTTTTTTAGAATTAAAATTTGATGTAGGTACCTTGACCAGGAATAAATAGTAATATGTGGCCGCCAGGATTCGATCCCAGAAGTTCTTGGCGCCACAATCAGAGAACGGCCGCTCTATCACTGTACGACCACCGAGCTTGTTTAAATGTAGTAATGTTGTCGAAACAATTTGTTATTTGTTTATTGTTTGTTGATTTTGCGACGATACACTTTTTTATGTAATTTTTGCTGCAACAAGTTACCTATGTATATATATAATAGGTAAGCGAGCCACAAATTGTTTATCCTGTTTATTCCATGAACGAATGGGATAGATATACCAGTCGCGTCTGAACTTCGAGAATTGACATAATTTCAGAAGTACATATACAGCATATTCCAACGGAGGATCGCTAGGAAACTCCATATTTTTGTTTGCATATACACATAACTTGGGTTTCCAAAATCTATTATAATATGTGTTGCTAAATGCTTTCGGAATTGCTGAGAGATACACAGCATTCAAAGTTTTTTGCAATTTCTATGGTTTGGCGGGACACTAAAAATGATTTTAATAGTTGTTATTTTAAGACTGATGTCAGGGATTCTACCGGGAAGTCAACAAAAATCTACTGTCCTAATGTGTCAAATGTGCTACATCTAATGGCTCAAAGACATCATTATTTCCAACAACCCCATAGCTACTCATTGGATTCAAAATCTAAAGATGACCGACATGCAACTGCTAACCGAATATATCCGCACATTCAAGTTTTATCGAAGAGCCATGACCACAGTTAATAAATTGTGTGTCATAAAAAAAGTAGAGATGAGAATTGTTAAATAATTTTCGATTGATGAAAGCCTAACCAAATTCTGAGGAAAAAAATGGAATTTCTTGAAAATATCGACAAAAACTTTTTGGAAAACTCGTACAAAAAAACTATCAAGAACTCATCCAAGACCTACTGACTTCTTACAAAAACTTAAATTTGTAAAAATTCCAAAGTATTTAGGAAATGTGTCGGTTGAGCACAGAGAACGACTGAATGAGCTCCATTCAATTAAAGATTCTAAAAACTATCAGGATTAAGCAATATTTTTGAAAGGAACGGTATCAATTTGTGTACCAATGTTATTTGTCAGACAATTGTAGATTTGGTTGCTGAAATGTTGATACGGTAATCGATTCTGCGTAATTTTTATGCATTTAATGCTAATCCATATCCCCTGTTTACTTTAGAAAAAATATCTTAGGGGGTAACATATACCACACAGAAACTCTGAGAGAAATACATTCTCTTTTAACCGGAGCCTGGGAGGTGATAAATTTAGCAAATTTTGAAACATGATATGAAATAGCGTTGTGTTAAAAATTTCTGATTATTATATTAAACGTGTGTAGTCAATCTTCTTAGCACACAAAATTTAGAGAATAACGATATCTGGTATGAACAAATTTTTCTATGAATTTCATACAATGAGGATGCCTTTTGGTAAACTGCAGTCACCATCTACCAAATGGCACTAATTCATCTTAACAAATAGTCAAGCGTGGATGGAGTACTGAACTAAACTACACAGATGTAATCCATTTTAGTCCAAATATTTGTGAAGTCTGCTTTTACAACTGAAAGTCTTGAGTGCTTGCAAAGATTTGATTGGGAAGCTACGCATGGAGATAATGTGATTAATAAATGCAAATTAGCAAGTAAATCTTTAACTTAACATTCAAACTTACCTTGTTATTGTAGCAATATTCAAATATTGCTAGTAAGTACAAATAAGTAATTAAATTTCCAAACATATACATATTTATATTGTCTTCATATGCAGACGCAAAACAAAACTCGAAATTCAAAAGCATATCTATTTAAGAACTAAAAACAACAGTGGGCTAAATTTGTATCTTGTAGTATACCTGTGTGGAAGTCAGATAGTTCGTTGAATACGAGTACTAGCTGTTTATGTTCTAATTATTGTACTAAATCAAAGTGTACAAGCATGTTGTAATGTAAAACTAGTAAATAGTGTTCGAACCTGAACTTTTAGAAGGGCACATAACTGTGTTGTCGTCGATGAACCTCTATGAATAAATTTAGCAATTTCTATGCTTTAGATAAAGAAAGATAACGAAATTATAGCTATAATAGTTATATTGTTTGAAAAGTTTTCAATCATTGCAGCTAATTGTCTTGTTTAAAAAGTTTTTGATCTCATATATTATGTCTTCTGGTTTGATAGATAGTCTGATTTTTGTGACTGGCAAAAACAACAAAAGCTCGAAACTCGAGAAATTACAATGAATTATACGTTTAGTTGAAAACCTGGTATCGAGCTTGTAAAGTGTACCCACGTAAATACTACAGCTATTAATGAAATACGATGAAACACCTGGAGACGGCCACGTTTGTAACAGGATCGCTCCAATAAAACAATCTATTTTATTAGGAAGCTGATCAGTTGTTCTATGTTATGTGGCTTGCAAAGCGGCCACTCCAGAACACGACTGATTTTGCATGGAACTGATTCGACCGACGGTAGTCAGTTTCCCCGCATATGAGTAATGCGGTCTACACATAAATATTTTCCAAAGCATTTGCTGTACTTGCTACGATATTAATTATATATTCGTACCAATCAAATCCTTGATTTCTGCAATTTTTCAATTTAATTTAAGACAAGAATCTTAGTAATCTTCTATGAATAAATCATTGCGATTTACAATTACTTTTGTCATTTAACATGTATACAGTAGCATTTTTTAAATTAAAATATCTCACAAAAAAATTATCACATTTTCCTGTCACAAAAAATTATCTGTCACCTTTGTACTTTGTTTCACAAATGTTTTCTGTGATAAATTAGGCTTCTTATTATGTGACCGCTGTCCTGTTGATGAAATCCAAAACAATACACGCACCGTCGCTGCAGCTGACGTGTTCTTTAATGCAACACAATTACTACACAGTTGATAAAATACCATAGATAAATTTCCCGATGCAAGTCTTTCCCTTGTTCATCGCTTACTGCGCCAAAATTTTTCGGTATGAAATCTAAGTGTGAATGCAGGAATTGTCATTTTACGGACATTACAATTAAAATTGTTACAAGATGTAAGATAGTTCACAATATTACGGTAATTTTCCACCTTCTGATTCCTCAGAAAACTATGAGTAATATTTAAATATTTGCCAAGCTGCTTTCTTCAATGGATTCAATACTCGTCCAAAACTTTTCATCATGCTTTAGTGATTGGCATTGACTTCAGCTATTAGCTGGGAATCAAGCATTTCAAACTGTTTTATGGATGACTTTAAATTTTATCTACAACCTTGGCCAAATGTGTTAGACACCCTCATAAAACCCCATTATTGTAAGTATTATTACACTTCCAAGAAAATGAGCATCGAATTTATATTTAACTTACATCTTTACTGCTTACTTTAGAACAATAGGTAAGCAGGCAGCAATGTTTCGATTTTAAATATTAGTGTATTGTCGACGCGATTGGAGAGAGGTATGTGTTAGGAGTTTATAACCAGGATATTTTGTGTTGGAAACTTTCATTTTCATGGATTGAACTTAATTTAGTGAAACAATGCCAAAATTTTGCGAATTAACCAAAGTAGAACGTGGGCAAACAGTCCTACTTAAGACACAAAGTAAGACTTTAATCGCTATAGCGAGAATAATGAATATGAATAGTGGATCGTCAACAAATCGACCAAAAAGCGGCCGGAAACACCTTTCGAACCTATGAAAGTAAAGGGTGTCTAACACATTTGGCCAAGGTTGTAATGTTACTTGTTATGGAGGCTTTGGTCTCTTTAAAATTTATTAGGCGTAAATAACAGTCTTTGAGTTCCCTTTAAATCACAAGGAAAGCAAATGATATGTGGCATGTCATTTTTCCATGTAATGAGAAACCTATAACACGATAAGCAACATGTTTGAGGTGCAGGCCCTTGTTTAGTGCCACACTTTACACCCAAAATAAAGTTTATAATACTTTTTCACTAATTGAATCAAGTTTCGCCCTTTGGGCTTGAGCGTTATTTCACCACTTACATAACAAAAGTTGCTAGGATGACTTAAACCATCTCTAGGCATTTTATAACTAACAACTATTTAAAAGAAATAAATTTGTTAATATGTAATACATAATAATTCAGACATACAAAGCAGTCATAATGGCGTGTTTACTGCTTCGCTGCTATCTCACAACCGGCATCGTTCTTATGTATGTAGATCTAGTAGATCATCTTTGCACATGTCTATACATTTTTGGAGAGTATAGAAGATTTTATTTGACAACGAAAAAGCATTTTAAATTAAATTTAACGATTTTAAAATTTTGTTAATGTAACTTTGAGCATTTAAATAGGGCCGAACGAACACTAAAGGCATCCTACTTCCTATGCAAATTTCACCCAAGAATGCTCTAGTATACATATATTGTCTAATATTCTACTGCAAAATTCTATACTATTTGTCTCGTTTTGTGTATTGGACTTATCTATGATCATGTTCCGCAAACAAAAACGATACTATAGCATTAACATTTAATCTATTCTTTACATCTCTAAGGGCACTATAAGTCTTGAGCGATAGGAAATCAACCCGCACGAGCAAATACTGTGATATATCGAAGTCCATCCAAAATTTCTACGATGCTAACTACCGTCTTGAGATCAATTTCTTTAGCAATCAATAACTGTAGCTTTCGGCATTTTAATATACTAATTGACACTAATAGACAATCGAATAACCATTCTGAACTGATTCAAAACAAAGAAAAAAATAAACAAACGAGTTTAGCAAAAAAGACGACATAAAGTTTATTGCTTTCTTGCTATTTTTTTGTCGTTTATTATTCTCATCTCGTTAAACATTTGTACAAAATTGTGTTTCAACACCAAAATATATGTATACTTTTCCTGCAATCCTGGGATATGTCAAAATTTTAAATTTTAGTTAGTTGAAGAAATCATTAATAAAGATATTGAAAAGTAGATGCAGTGAATATTGTAAGACTAAAAAATTAAAATGTGTTAAATTTCCCAAAACTTATTCGCGATATTTATGGGTATAATGTAATTTTTTAGTCGTTTATGTTATATGTAAATTGAAGAATTTAATATTTTCAAACTTTTGAGATTAAATTTTGTAATTTCGTATTTTTTCACTTCTACATTTTTACAATCAATCCACTGTATAAAAACAATAAAGCAGTAATTGACATACCCATAGTACATTCAAATATCTCGTACCATATAATCAAAAATCGAAAAGGCCTTTAAAGAAATAGTTACGATCACCTTTCCGACGTTAAATATCCCGCATTAAACCTGTTTAAGCTCAGCATCTTTGAATTTTGCAGATGTTAACCAAGTGTTGACAATATTTAAGCTATTTCTATTAACTTATTGCGGCAATTATTATTTTTATTAAATATTTTAGCAATTACAGAACCATAGTTCGATCGGCGTATCTTAATGACTCTTTAAAAGACCGGTATTTTACGTTTTAAAATTCATATGTTACGAAAATGTTGACGGAGTTCCTTGTTGAATGCCCGGCCAGATCGGTTATATTGTTCTTTCGCCCCGATGTACTTGTATCTGTACGAAACGCACACACATGCATACCTAAAGGTATGTATTTATCGATGATACATTAGGAGGAACAACGGACAATCGATAACAATACCAATAAATGGTGTTAAACGTTCGCCTTTTTTACACACATCAGATCACATCTCGGTGAAATACCATCGCATGAGAAATTCAGCATCGATTTGATCGTTTACCTGTCATCACTTGAATGCAAACGATATGATTGAGATAGGAGCCGTCAGAAATGTTTGCACACATATGTTTAACCGTATATGTCTATACAGAAAGGGATAAAAATATTTACGCCCTTAATAGTAATTGTCTATAAGGTCAAAGAACATATGCTGATATCTAAACGTTTAATGTACTTTATACGTTTTATTATGAAAGATATACTGCAATTATCCAATTCAATTTGGAATAAAAAAACTACTAATATGAAATTTTTCTTCCACTCAATTATCTACAAAATATAAACGGGATATACCTTTTAGATAATTATATCCTGGATCCCTTTTGTAAAACATTCTATTTCCATCTTTAACATTTTATATAACACGAAATGTCACATGTATAATATTCAAAGGTAAAGACTTCATATCTGTACCTGTACTATGTCTATGTTCTTTTATCAATAATATTACTTTTACGGGATTATCATCGAAATATCATACCACAAAAACAACGGAAACTATCCCTCATTTTCTCTATACTTACTCGGAAAAACCAGTACTTAATTCTGCATGTAAACATACTTTCGTTTTCTGATAGCTTTCATCAAAATCACTCTTAGAAGTTTTTTTATTTACAACAATGTTTCACTAAAAATTGCCAAAAATATATTTTTTGGCAAGTGTTCAAATTAGACCACAACATATTAACATTACATACAGCCAAAATCTTCTACTAAAAGCATCCATTCATTTAGGTGTTGTTTAAGTATATGGAGCAGACATTGTCATTAAACATTACATAACACTGTTTCTTGAGAGCATCGTGCTTTTAAATAAAGTATCAACTATCAACACGCTGTTACACTTCAATTAATATATTTAAATGAGCAAATATTTCTTATTTCTTGCTCTAGATAACCTACGATGCCATATAGCCCAATTATGTCACGAATTGGAATATTATAAACATAGCAAAACTCAAACTAGTTGATACGAACGCAAATTCGAGGAACTGCATCCACTATTAAAGCAAACATACACGTAATATGTTAACAGAAATCGCTGATACGTGGAGTTAGTGAACTCATCAGGGTTGACGCCAATTTTACTGACACTGTCTAAACTTCACAAACTAACAGATGGTCAGTAAAAAAAGAAGCCGAACTGTTAAGATTACGCACCAACAAGAAATACTGATTTCATTGTAAATACAGCGCCACTTGAACTTGAATTTACTAACGAACAATGCACCGACTTAAAACTTTGACCGCTTACATACCTTTAACATGCATATAAATCCACTATAAAAGTAGGAAATATCTAACGCAAACTGGACGTAATTTTCTACAACAAAAGATTTCAAAGAGGTAAAAGCAGATTAATATTCTACTCCTAACCTGTCTGATATACAGATGATACTTGAAGTCCTATTGAAACCTTTAGGAAATGGTCATAATACCGTGGATCAATAAAGTTTGAAAATGTCTCCACCAAGCATAATTTCAAAATAATTTTTAAAAAAACTTCAGCAAAAAGTCTTGCTAAAAAAATATTTCGTTTAATAGCTAATTTTAATTAGTACTAACAGCACTAGATTGCTCTAGTGGGCAAAATGTACAAACTTTTAATTCAGTTCTTGTCTCTTTCCCTCCTTCCGTTTTCTGTATACCATTAAGGTCGATTGGCAAGAAAGTACGGTGAACCAAATATACGCTGTAATTTGTAGTAACATCAACATGTCTATTACTGAACGCGCTTTAAATTGGTTCATTTGTCGGCAAAGGCAACCCTTTTTATAGCAACTATCAAAATTTAAAACATCTACTGTAATCGTTATTGTTGAAGTGTGTTTTGTGTAGCAAATCAGATGATTCATAATTAGATAAAATCGAATTTCGTGCAGTAATAAAATACTAGATGGCTGGGAAAATGACCACGGAAATTCGAAATATTTTTCTAGATTTATGGCGGATCTACTCCATCATTTTCGACCATCAGCTTCTGGGTGAGCAAGTTCAAACGTGGCCACATGAACACAAGTGACGAACCACGCAGTGGACGTCCAAAAACCGCTACGAACGATGAAATGGCCGACAAGATTCATGGTGTTGTGTTAGCAGATCGCCCATTGAAGCTGAAAGAGATAGCAAACTCAACAGGCATCTCAGAGAAACGCGTTGGCCATATCCTACACGAAATTTTGGTTATGAAAAAGCTCTCGGCGCGATGGGTACCGCGTTTGTTCACATCGGAGCAAAAAGGAAATCGAGTGACCGTTTCGAAGGAGTGTCTGGCCAGGATTCAACGCAATCCAAGGATTTCTTCATACGTTTCGTCATACCGGAGACCAAGGAACAGTCGAAGAAGTAGACTTTTTCGGGCGAATTAGCTCCGAAGAAAGCAAAGACCATTCCATCGGCCGGAAAGGTCATGGCGTCAATTTTTTGGGATTCCCAAGGTGTGATCTCATCGACTATCTGCAGAAGAGAAAGACGATCACGGGGCAATACTACAGCGATTTATTGACCCGATTCGATGCAGTATTCAAGGAGAAGTGGCCTCGTTTGCAGCAGAAAAAGTGCTTTTCCATCACGACAATGCACCAGCTCATTCATCCCACATCCTCGTGTCCAAATTAAATGAGTTGTGCTACGAATTAGTCTCTCATCTTCCATATTCACCGGACCTAGCCCCCAGTGACTTTTTCCTATTCCCAAACCTGAAAACATCGCTGGCACGAATAAGATTTACCTCTAATGAGGAGGTCATAGCCGCTACAGATGATTATTTTGCAGACCTCGAAACATCGTACTTTTCCGACGGCGTGAAGAGATTGGAGCGTCATTTGAAGAAGTGGATTGATCTTCGAGGAAACTACATCGAAAAATAAAAATAAAAAATCACACCAACAGCGTATTTTTCTTGTCGATTCCGGAAACATTTCAAGTCGCCTCCATAATCTCATCCAAAATCATTCATAAATATTAAATCTTCTTGTTTTGTATGTTTAATATCATTCCTATTACTTCTTCCTCGTATATAGGTTGGTTGCATATTATCTTCTACCATCAAAATTTAATAGAGAATAGTGGTTTCTTCTTGTTTTATAATTTTGTGGTCAAGAACATTCT
>CM043021.1:34023477-34150843 GCA_023690525.1 Holotrichia oblita | reverse complement strand
GAATTACGTTTTAGTTAAATATTTTCGGAAAGAACGGTTTTGTCAAGAATTTATTTAAATACTTAGAAATTGATATCACTGAACCGCTAAAATTGACCGTTTCTCTTTTCTCTTGTTTATTGGTTATAAACAGGATTCTAATGCATGTAAATACTGAAAATGTGAAATTAGTTTTTAAGAATTGCAACTGTCAAATCTGCAACAAAGTGTCTTCATTGCAAAATATAGGTTACCATTTAAAACTAATAAGATACTGAAATTTTGATAAGGTTTTTTTTTTTTTAATTCAGCATTAGAGTATCGTATTAAATGAAATAAATATATTTTAAATTTCAAGTCTGTGAATAATTTTAGAAATAATTGTCAGTAATGAGTAGTTGTGTAGTTGTTAGTAGTGACTACTTGTCAGCAATAGTTTGCATATACAGAATGGATAAATAGTTAGAATAGTACTTTTTGAAATATTAGTACTATCAAATAAAACAACATTTGAAAATGGATACCAATTTGTACTTTCGATAGACGGTCTGTTGTCGTGATGGTCGTCTTGTTTTGTTTTTCAAATCCAACATTATGTAGTTTTTTTTCTATTAATGAAATGAGTTCTTTATGTTTACATGATACCATTTTTTAAGGATTGCATCGGATAATTTTAGTTAAAATTGCCTTTGAAGATTATTTCTTACGAATAACATTAGTTAAAAAGTACTGTAGAAAATTTAAAATATAGAGTGGACATTTTAAAAGTTATTGCCAAGGACACTAATAATTTTTCACAAAATCTCAGATATGATTAATTTTAGCGGGGGATTTTACCAGATAAACTTCTCTGAATATTATCTAAAGAATAGAAAATTATAATAAAACGGAAATTAATTTGAAGTAAGTAAGCTGGTAATTCCTTCTGTACAAGTACAAGTTCTTTATTCCTTTTATTATTTTTTTAATAAAAAAGCGTACATGTCTACTCTTACTGAATTGCGAATGTCTTAGAATATGTTTTCATTTACGAATATATATACATACCTAGCATCTAAAATCAATCTTCTAGTTAAATGAGCCTTATGGTATCTCATAAAGACATCTTTATTCGACACATATTTAAGCACCAGTAGAACATCTCTCAACCGCGATTCGATCTCCTCAGATGTCAATCTCTTTGAAAGAGGCGTTCGACGTAGCAACATATCGCAATAATTCGCTAATAATTCAGGACACTTACTTTCCGGCGCGACTGATTTAGCCCCTATACTCTTATTCGTATTCAATTCTAATTTAAATACCGTCGTGTCATTTACGACGGCTTTAAAAGCTTTATCTCGAGCGGTCAGAAACCTAGGATCATCATTAAAAGCATCGTGTACAAGCATACTAAATTTTCTGAACAATTCCAAAAGCCTTTCTACGTATTTTTCCGAATCTTGCGTTATAATGTCAGCCGCGGCGACCATATCCGCCAGGCCGGCTTGCGTTATGTGAGATTCTAGTTCCGTTAGCATAGGTTGGACACCTTCAGGAACTCGTTCTAACAACCTAAACATAAGTTGCAAACGTTCAGTCTCTCCGGCTTTTATTAGCGGAGCGCATTCCGCTAAGAGAATTGGTAACGTATTGCCCACCAATACCTTAACGCAGCATTGGATCACAGCATTGCTTCCTGCCTCTAAATACTTTTGTGCCCTCGCCTCTTCCTCGCGCAGTTTATTATCAGCATATCGCATATAAGCTTGTACACCATTAGCCGCTAACTGCTCAGGTCCTTTTAACTTATAAAACATTTCCGTGCTTTGAATGTACGCCGCTTCGAAGTTTTCTCTATATATTTGCATTTTATCGTCTATACTTGAACACAAATTTACATAAGATTCTCTAACTCCTGAAATAAAACTATGTAAATATAAATGGATATATGCAAAAATACAATTGGTATGATGTATGCATGGTAAGAAAACATTCTGCATTTGTAAAAATAGTAAGGTTTAAGGATATGAACAATAATATTTATTTTCTAGTTTGCTGAACTGCTTGAATATTTAACTCACTCATTGTAAATACTTCATATTCTGTGGAACTCATGTGAACGGTTTTAAGTATCTTGATTTAGGGTAATCGAAAATTATCAATTTTTTTTCAAATTATACAACAGTTAGAGAGAAAAATATATAAATTGCTTATCCATGTTTTCTAAGGAATTTCCAAAACCACAGAAAACCAAATTTGGAGTGGAAGCGTCAGAAACCAAACCTAGTCCCTCCAAACTAAGAAGCTACTATATTACCTACCAGCTCAACTAATTATTAGCAATTTTTGAGAACGATACTGATATTACCTGTATTGGCATTTTTGTTATTTCTCTGTTCAGTAGAACCCACAGAAATTGCAGTATCAATTTTTACTCAAAAAAGATTTGAGAATATTGTTTTTGAGATGCATTGGTAGCTTGAAGAATTTGGCTCAGAAATGTATCATTAAAATACAAGATATGTAGGTATAAATAGAACGTTTCGATAAATCGAATTATTTAATTTGATTGATTTGATAATTAAAGGATCTCTAACATGGGTAGGCCAAGAGATTTTAAAAATAATCAAGTTGATATGTGTACTATGCATTACATAATACAATTTCAGTTATAATGCCAAAGTGTCTTTGGTGAAGATAACTATGTGTAAAGAACGTAATTACATAATAAACACAAAAAACTGACAAACATCACTTGTTTTTAATGTTGAAAAAATTAAATTGTTTCATTTAAAGAAAGACAAATTAAATCATAAAATGCAGTTACCTACAATAATATCCTTAATTCAAGCTAATATTATAATTGACATATTTAACCATTTTCTTATAATTTTATAGATAAAATATAAAAATATTGCATATATGATTCATATCTAAAAACTTTACCATTTTGACAGCCTTTCTTTATTATTGCAAAACATTCACAGACTTACCTATAACCAGTTGAGAATCGAAGGCTTCTCCATTTCGTTCAGCATGTACTAACTTCATTGCACTTTCTTGCAGTCGATGTTTAATATCATTAAATATACTTTCATTCCACGAATCTAACATAAGCTTCCTTACAATACTTTCCTCGCTCTGACCTTTTTTATTATTGCTAGTTTGTAGGTTTGCAGTTCCTGTTGCTGGTTTACCCTGCAAGGAACTTTCTAACTGCCTAAAGGGAGTGGGTAAATAATTACATTGTGTAAAAAATTTCCTCCATTCTGCTATATATGCCTTTAGCAAAGCTTGTTCTTCTCTATGTGAAAGAACTCGTGCTTGAGCTTGCTTTATAAACTGTACAATATCTTCTTGTAAGTGTTCTTTTAACTTACTTGGGCCTTTTTCATCCCATAAACAAACAAGGTGAACATCATAAAATAAATCTTGCCATTCTGCTGGTGACACCGATTCTTGTCTCAATAGTTTTAAGACAATCAACCGCATAGCAGGCCATTTATCTTCAAATTTTAATTGTCCCCTTTCCTAAAATAGCGATTATATTGTAGAAACTTAGCTTTTTTTATATAAAAAGAACATACCTTCAACATGGCTAATAAAACTACACATTCACGTAATTTGTAAAATTATATTGGATATGTACTTTTTTCATTATTTATTTAAATATAGTTTACTTGTACATGTTTATATTGTAAATTTTATATTTCGGTAAAATAAATTTTAAGACCACATATGATCCAATATCTAAAGTAAATCAAATGGAATTCATTTAGGAACATTTATTTTTCGCATATTTTTATAACCTCTCCAATGTTATTTGTTACATATCCTTTTTTAGCACGTGAACGTTCCTATATATTTATTTCACTTTGCTTTAGTACATGTCAATTATTGTCGTGTAGAGGGGCGATGGGGACATCCTGAAATCCGAAATTACCCTATGTACTGTTAAGTCGGACCTGTAAGTTTTCATCGTATCCGATTTAATTGTCTTATTTAATCAATTCCTTATTTGCGTTTAATTATGGCTTCGTCTAAATTCACAATGATTGTAAGTACAGATTAGTTAATCGATAATGTTTAGTCAAACTTTGTATTTACAATTTATAACATATATGTTACATAATACAGATGGGGTTATAGTTAATACTTGATCACTTTTATATGTATTATAGGTGCGTAACTTGAGCACAACTAATGCCGCTCATCAGCTGGTAAAGCCACCAATCCAACTGTTTGGGATTGAAGGACGTTATGCAACAGCCCTGTTTTCAGCAGCATCTAAAGAGAAGAAATTAGAGGCTGTCGAAAAGGAATTGGTTAAATTTCAAGACACCTTGAAAACTGATACTAAACTTAGAGAATTTATATTAAATCCAACAATTCAAAGAAATATAAAATCTACTGGCCTCAAACAAGTAGCCGAGAAAGTTTCTTTATCCTCCGCATCAAGCAATTTACTACAGCTATTAGCTGAGAATGGTCGCTTGAAGAAATTGAATGCTGTCATCAACGCTTACAAGAATATTATGTCTGCTTATCGTGGAGAAGTAGTTTTCCTTTTTATTAAAATGATTATTTGTAGATATTCATTAGTTAATTTTTTAGGTGCAATGTGAAGTAACTACTGCTAAACCATTGGAACAGGCACAACGGCAAAAACTTGAAAGTGTGTTGAAATCATTCCTAAAATCTAATGAAACAATTTACCTTACAGCCAAAGTTGATCCTTCCATTATCGGTGGAATGATTGTCAGTATTGGAGATAGATATGTAGATATGAGTGTCTCTAATAAAATCAAGAAGTATACGGAGATTCTTAGCTCTCCGATTTAAAATTATTAATTATTGAATGCCCTAGATTACATAGTTCATTAAATAAACTATAAATAGTTGAAAAGTTGGTTATTTTTACTTAGCTTTCTTAATTAAAACCAATCCAGAGTATTGTTTCTTAGCTATATCGTTAGGATTTCTGTAAAACGTCATGACCATGGTGCAGAAAATATTATTCATCATAATGTATGTGGTATTCTTAAGATTAATATTTACTGTTGCCTGGAACCTGCCTAAATAGCTATATACTACAGTTAGGTGGATTTCAGATAACATACAAAGTGTGATGCACAACAGTTCGGTCGTTTTTAAAGAGCTAAAAATATGAATTCCCATACATTTATTTGTCGTTGATTCCTATTGATCCATTTTACTGAAATACGGGATATTTTTCTAAATGGGCCGATAAGAATGTAGCCAGGGTAAATCATGTATCCGTTATTTACTTCTATTGGTCTATTTACAAAAATAAATAAATGACCTATGCAGAGGAATCTATACTTAGCCGGATTTCGAATAACATTTGATAACGTTATTTATATCGCTACCGCCTGCATTGTTTTATACACAATTTTGTCAGAAAGTCAAATAGACATAATACATATCCTTACTATCAATACCACCCCTCTACACATAGTGGTGAAGGGAGTGTCCGTTGAGGCATTGCACAGACTAACCTCGGCGGGGACTGGAAATGGTGAAAATGCGTGCCAGAGAGCTTGGGCAACTCAAGTAGGGCTCTCCCCACTTCTAAGTCTACCTAACGATGAAATGGTTAAGAAATTTAGCTTCGAAAGGAACTTTTTACGAAGCTGAGTAATAAAAGAGAATGGGCAGGAGAATACTCCGCCCATTCCCTAAAAGAAAACATCATCAAATGGTATGTGGAGGATTCTAAAACCCACAAAGGAACAGGTTCAGGGATATTTCGGCCAGGAACCAAATTCTCCGAACCAATGGACATATACGCCAGCGTCTTCCAAGCGGAGGTCAACGCTATTGGAAGATGTGCTCAACTGAACCTGGACAGGAACTATCGAAAGCAAATCATTGCAAATTTCTCCGATAGTCAAGCAACCATAATGGCGCTTAGTTCTAACGACATCATCAGCTCGAAATTAGTTTGGGAATGTCTCAATAGACTAAACAACCTAGGCAAGCAAAACAGAGTAGCATTATGCTGGGTACCGGGACATACTGGAATCAGAGGCAGATGCACACACACAACAAAGAAGTCAAAGATAGTGAATGGAGACTCAGAGTATCTCTCTGGGAGAATCTCTCTAGTTTGAGACACTCCAAGATATTCCTTGTAAACTACAACAAGCATAGAGCAAACACTTTGCTAGAACTAAGTAGAAGTAGGCTACGCATCCTCACGGGTTATCTTACAAGGAATTATCACCTACTGGTTCTGCAGGGCGCAGGATGAAAATCTGGAACACCTGACATCCAACTGCACCGCTATCACGAAAACCCGAGCCAATTATCTCTTTCTTCATAGACAAAGAAGAAATACCTTCTCTGAAACCATCACAGGTATAGCACTTTATTAAACCTCTTAGACTAGATGGGGAGCTCTGAGAGTGGGCAAACCCTAGCAGCTTACAGCTCATGCAAGAGGCACAATAGATTAGTAGGTCGCAGCGCAAACTCTACCATCAATATCAATCGGACTAACTGCTGATCGTTTGTAAGTAGATTGTAGGTGATTGATAGCGAATTTCCAACGCTTGATAGTCAATAGTTTATTAATAAGCAATAAAACAAGTTCCTACTCAACCAGAATTTTTTTAATTTCGCGGGTATTAAGATGGTACTCTGTGAAAAAGTACACTAAATACTAATCCTCTTTCACCGTGATTTACAGTGGAATAACTGGGAATAGCATAGAATTTAGTTACTTTTGATTTAGAGTATCATCTTAAAATATCCGCGATATTGAAAAATTTCTGCCTGGATTATGCTTCAAAAGAATTAAATTCAATGACAATATATGTACTTGTGAGAGATTAAAACTATACCCCAGGGGGGTTATTCTCGAATCTGAGGGAATGGAAATTTCAAGAGAATTGTCAAAAAATGTACTTGTAGATCGAGATTAAAACTACACCCCAGATAGCACACAATATCCTATGGATATCCGTTTTAGATCCATATTAGGTTCCGGATATCCAGGACATAAAGTGGATGTCTAGTGGATACACTTATCACAACATCTTACGGACATCGGAAAACTTTATCCAAACAACGTCCACTGACATTGGTTGATTTGAATGAGTAGTTTACACAGAAACTATGGGAAAATGATAGTAATAATCGTAATAACATATATGTATGTTTAAAGAACGGTAATTTTCCAACCAATGGTATTATATTTATTACATAAAAACAAATTATTAAATTGATTTAGGCATTTCTTCTCAAAATATAACCAATAGTTTGAAATTAATATAACAGTAAGAACATCCTCTAAAGTTGATTATTTTTGTAATTTTAGCACCGGTTGTAATTATTAATGTAATGTTATCGGGTTCAAAGCAAATTATATTCGGTTTAAAACGATATACCTATTGATTAAATAAACACTTAATACTAATAAAAACAAATAACACGAATAACAACTAACTATATAAGTACAGAATATTTATATTTCCGATTTATAACAATTTATTTATGTCTTCACGACGCGCACGTTCTTCGATCAAGATGGACTGACGTCCTCTGCTCATTTATATATGCCTCGGTGATTTATTTCTCGATCATTCTATATGCTTCATATGGTTTATACATATTAGTTTAGTTACTTTACATTGGATTGTTGTTTTTCGCTAAAGTATTTAAGACGTGACATCAATATGAGTGTTTGCAGAACAAGTGGTCCCCATGTGGTTCGTGTAAAAATACTACAAAGAAAAATCAAGGCTATAGTTTCTTTCATTACCCAAAAAATGAAAAATTGTAGGTATTTTGTTAAAAACACAACTGCTTCAATTGTTTGTCTTTTGCAATGCTTTAGAATGGATTAAGCTATGTAAGCGTGAAGATTTGTTGGAGAGAGGTGTTGGAGAAATGTGTGTGGTAACCATTTTGAAGATATAATGTTTCTAAATTTTATCAAGAATCGTTTGCAACCGCATGCTATACCAACATTAATTATATCTTGGTGATTCTATAAAATCGTCAACATCCACAAAATTAGGTATGAATTATAAATATTTATACAAAAACTAAAGCAAATATGTATTTAAGTAACATTGATGAATGATGGAAGTGACTAAATTTATTTTGAAATATTGCAGTGGATTCCCCAGCTACAGATTTAGGTATTTTAAAGGATGTACACTCGGTTGATTGAGAATCGACTCAAACTGCCATAAAACCTGTTAAAAGTATGCTTTATTGCGGCACCCGAATGCAAAGCAGTAATAGTATGGTCAACTGTATGTAAATTACTATTTATGTATATACAATATATTTTTCTATTAATTCCAGTTTCATATGCAAGGGATCATTTATAAATTCCTAAACCGATAATTTCTTAAAGCGATCTTAACATATGTATAGTTAAATCGCTATCGCATACAATTTCACTATCTTTCTAAGTATTTATGTAATTAAGAAATTACATGAATAAGAATATGTATGGGCGCAAGAGATAAAAGTCTATTACATATTAGGGTGGATCGAAAAACGCGTTTTTTCTGCAATACAATTCTAATAACGCGGATAACTTGCGCATAGGCGTCATTATAAATGAAAAAATATGAAAAAATTTTTTTTTCAAAATTTGAAATCGCGCAGAAGGCCTAAAGTTACCAAAAAAGTCAAAATACCGGTGAATTAAAAAAAAATGTAAAAATTACAAAAAATACATTTTTTGTTGTAATAGTGAAAAAAGTGTTTTTAAGAGTGTCCTTAATGCATATAAAAAATAATGCCTTGGCCCTAATAGGCGTGGGATGACGTAATTGATTTTAAGTAAAACCATCTGTTAAGTGGAGGCTTAAGATTGTACTTACAATTTTCAGTAGTTCGGACCTGGTGAGGCAGCCATATTGGTACACCACGTAAGCCCCGCCCAGTGCGCCGTTTTGAACATGGAAATATGCTTTATAGCGTCTCCTTAATACTAGCTCAATGTACCAACCTAACGAACTTCGCGTCCTTTGTCACCTAAACGTTGTGGCGGTAAATTTAAAATTTGAATTTTTGCCTCCTACAATATAAACACGCCTTGTTTTTATTTTAGAACTTAGAAATTCATTTTTCAATAATGATCAAGCTTTTCGTGCTCCAGGCTCCAGTATGATTTGTTTTAAATTTAACACATTTTACTAGATGGCGTAGAAGCACGTCAACAAAATTTTATTGAAGTATCCAATCAACAGTAAATGAAATATACAGGAATTCCAATGAACCCCATAATAAGTGAAAACGTCAAGAAAATACCAAAAATCGGAGAGACCTTGTTTGAAAGTGGAAATTTTTTCGCTAACACTGCAAAACCATACCTTGCCTCCCCTCTAACCCTTCCATTGATTGAACAAAAAAAAAAACAGAAAATAGCCCTTGTAACCAAAGGATACGTTCTAAAGTGTTAAGGATATAGGTATAGGTTGTCCTACATAAAAGTTATTGCAAATAGTATGGAAAATCGAAAAATGTCATTTGAAATTTTTTTTAATGCTGGGGGGTTAGGGAGCAAAACTTGGTTTTGGCTTATTGGTGAAAGACTCCAACAAACAAAAAATCTATTTGTCTTGGTGTTTTATTCGTATTTCTTGACATTTTCGACTTATTTAAGGTGGTTCGTTTTCAATGGAATGCCATGTATATTATCTAATGTGAACCCACGTAATCAACATGAACGGCATGAATCGTGATGGGTGAACCCATAGTAAAAGTAACCTAATATTTATGAAGTCGAAAGTAGATAAAGGAAATGAGATTACTACAATATTCAAATAACGATTAAAATATAAATGCACAATTATAAACATGAATATATGTGAATATCCAAATAACTTTACCAGAACAAGAATAACTTAAATCTTGTGCTAAGGAATGAAATTTAGTTGGTTGTAGTTTAAATAGCTCAATTAAAAATGCATATGATGCAGAAGAAACTGAAAGTTGCGAAAATTAAAAAAGAATTGAATGGTTCTAACAGCAGATGTGCTATAACCTCTTCTTCGAACATAAAAATTTCTATAAAAAACCCTCCAGCAAATGATTTAGACTATTTTAAATACTTTTTAATCATAGTATTAGCTGTGATACTATTGTTAGTTATATTAACAGTATTGCAATTTATTGATGGTGGCCATGGTGGATTTATGTATAAGAAGATTTCATTGCAACCAGTTCGAAATGCACCAGAAGTTATTATTACAAACATCCTTCCTGAATCACTTCCAACAAATGAAAATTGCAGTTATTGGGATTGTTTTAACGTGTTTCGTTGTGGGCGCACTGGTCATGATAGGATAACTGTTTATGTATATCCATTAGAAAAATATGTCGATGAAAATGACATTCCAGTAACTGAAACTATATCAAAAGAATATTATGAAATATTGGATACTATTATAAATTCCAATTATTATACTGCAAATCCCAACGAAGCATGTTTATTCATTCCATCTATAGATACATTAAATCAAGATCGTATAAGATCACGGTTGACTGCAAAGGTTTTAGAAAAACTGCCTTAGTAAGTTAAAGTGAGAGTAGCATTTGTTTTATTACTATATTTTTGTTTGTAGTTGGTCAAATGGAACAAATCATTTATTTTTCAACATGTTGGCTGGAATGGCGCCCGAGTTTTCTCCTGTTATTGAATTGAATACTGCAAATGCGATTATTGCCGGTGCAGATTTTGACACATACACATTTCGAATAGGATTTGATGTATCTATACCAATTTACAGTCCATTTGCTAAATTGGCTGAAGTAAAATCTTTGGAAGGTGAAAGGTATAGATTATTTCAATTATAGAAAAGCTTGTAAAATAATTATCTGTGACAATAAAAACATGTCTGTCCAAATCATTGTACTGAAGCATGCAATTTACATCATAAAGTTTTGTATTAGATAACAATATATGACGTTTTCGAAAATTGTACTGGTAAATACTATTTACCGGTACTCCGGTGATTTTATGGCGATTGCCTAACATTGGTACTATGCGCCATCGATAGCGACTCTCCTTCCAAGTTTTTACTGTCGAGTTCGACTTGAATAATGTCGAGAACTAAAAAGCAATCGCTTCGCTGTCAATGATGGCAAATAAATGAA
Organism: Holotrichia oblita; assembly: GCA_023690525.1. NCBI lineage: Eukaryota > Metazoa > Arthropoda > Insecta > Coleoptera > Scarabaeidae > Holotrichia > Holotrichia oblita. The sequence goes on along the minus strand of CM043021.1, from coordinate 34,139,740 downwards.
GTTAAATTGATTAATTTTTGCTACTACATAAGATACTATATTATGTATACAGGGTGTAAAAAACTTCGAAGGAAAATAGATGACGTTAAAACAAACAGTTTTTGTTAACATTATTTTTCTTCACGACGTTTTGTTTTAATACTACATAGTAAAACAGGAGATTGGTGACTTCAAAACGAAAAACAAACAATGTAAGTGAAAAAATGAACTTAGTAGTGTGATCATAATCATCATAATCATCTCCCCTCCATTAACTTCGACACAAAGATGACATCGCCGAAGCATTGATTGTCTCATTCGTTCGAATACCTCAGGAATATTTTGAATGTGATCAGCCGCAGCAATTATCCGAGCTACTAATTCTTCTTCCATGTCACTAGGAGTCACATAGATAAGAGTTTTTATATGCCCCCCGCAAGAAGAAATCTAATGCCTCGTACACACCTAAGCTGCAACATGTAATGCAACGTGTAATGTAACAAGTGTGGATGGATGTTACGCGTTGCAGTTGGTGTTGCACAGAACGCGCGCTGACGATCCGCGCGATGTCGGTTTTTAGCGCGCCATCAAAGGAATGTTCGGCTGCAGTGTGGACGGAAATTTTGCTAGACGTATAGTGTGTACGTACGAACGCGCACAAATGTTATCTGGCATTTAAATTTATTCGTTTATTTTCTTCCACTTAGCACTATTATTAATAATACTTTATAAATTCTATAGTCGCATAGACTGTTTGGATTTATATATGTAGGTACATATATTGTTTGTTTAGGAAAAGAAATTTGAAGGGTTTAAACGTTCACAGTCAGAATCACGCAGTTCTACTGGTGCGCTTGGAGTAAAAAGTATACTACTTACTTAATTCTGTGTAACCAAATTATCTCTTAATTTATTGCCAATACAGTAAATAATTATGGAAGATTGGGACGAAGAAAAGACACCTTTGGTATGCTCTATGCGGAAAAAAACAATTATGGAACCCATCGGTAACTAATTCTTGTAAAAGTATAAAAGCTGCAGACGCTACAGCCAGATGATAGAATTCGTTCACACGCGCATCCATGCTCGACGAGCACTATGGAACATTTGTGTAAACGTAATGCGCGTTCTTTGTTGCACTGTAAAATTAAAACCGTCCATGTTGCATTACACGTTGCGTTACAGGTTGCATTACATGTTGCTTGAGGTGTGTACAAGGCACAACAAGGCATAAATCTGGCGAGCGAGGAGGCCATGCGATAGGACCACCTCGGTGTATCCAGCGCTCATTAAATGTTTGGTTCAAGTAATGGCGCACGGTGGCTGTGAAATGAGGAGCCGCCCCATCGTGTTGGAACCACATTTGTCTTCTTGTGATCAGTGGCACATTTTCCAGAAGTTCTGTGAACAGTGAATTTTTTCTGATACAATCGAATACATGTAGCATGGGGATTGTCTTCATTCCAAATATGAGAGTTGTGAGAGTTAAAAATACCTTTTCTTGTGAAGCATGCTTCGTCAGTGAACAAAATTGAGGAACAAACTTTAGGGTGCGCTTCAGATTGATGTACATATCTACCATCGAGCAAAGTCTAAACGTCGTGGATAGTCTTCAAAGTGTAAATCATGCACACGTTGACAATGAAATGCATGTAATTATTGTTCACAAAGAACATTCCAGACATTCATGTGATTTGTTCCAATGTTAACTGCAATTGCACGTGTATCTATTTACATTGTTTGTTTTTCGTTCTGAAGTTACACATCCCTATTTTAACGTCTAGTATTAAAACAAACCGTAGAGAAAAATAATATTAATAAAAACTGTTTGTTTTAAAGTCATCTATTTTCCTTCAAAGTTTGTTGGTCTAATTTTTTTACACCCTGTATAATGTAAGTGTATGTAGTTGAGCATGTTTGACAGTCTCAAACAGTACAAAATCTAATAACCTTAATTTTAATGCTTATATTGTTATGTACAAGGCAAAACAGACATAAACCAACTACTAGATTAAGTACTACTAGGTAGATATAACTGACAATGTATATGTTCATAATTAATAATATTTAAGAACGCGAATAAATATAAGAAGCGTGAAATTTGATTGCTATCATCGACCGTAATAATATTTATTAGTGTTTTACTTATACAAAATTTTACTAGCAACTACTACATAAATATTTGCAATGCATTTATGTCTAGGAACTTATGTAACGCGGTAATAAACAAAGGTTATTTTACTTTTTATTTTAGTAATTTAAATTGTGACCCTTAGGGAAGAATTTCTATTATAAAAAGATAATGTTAATTGTAGTAAAAATCAACGAGCACGAATAAACATATGAGAGTACAAAATGCTCAGTGGGAATATGATAAGTAGAACAACACATGGAAGAAAAAGCTACAAAATTGTGGAAAGAAATAGCTATTAAATTATTTGGGGTTGGGACAGAAAAACATAGAATAATGAAAGACTTCGTTAATCAACTGGAAATATATTGTGAAATTTAGCGCGTAATTCGTAGAAAAGCCTACAATACAAACTGTGGGAGGATCTCCATTAGAAAGGTACCTAACATCAATTGAAGAAGAACTCATGTTATTAATTGGACGGTCCGCGATTCAAGAACTTGGGTTGCTTGTTGCTACACTTGTCGAAGTAGTTGCAAGTATATCAATGCAAACATGCCATAGTCACTAGAAAAACCACGAATATCGATAAGAGTAGATTATTCCCAACAGCACAATCAGCCAGAACGTCAAATACTCGGAAAGAAAGAGGAAATCAACTGTGGCCAACTGAGACGAGAGAACCGTCTTGATAGATTCCAGAAAGAAACAATGGACGTTTAGACATGTATAAAAGATTAATTAGCAATATTAAGTAATGCAAAAACGAACAACCAACTGCCATTAGGAAAGTATTACCGCATCATTATGAACTTTTGTGCTTCTTATATTTTCAATTCTTAATATTTCTATCATTCGCTATCACTACCAAAATTAAATTATAATTTTAGAATAATTAATTATTTCAATTTAAACTTGTACTAGGTAGCTATTTACTGAACTTAAATTAAATAATAATGCGTGACATATGTGAAATTTAATACGTTTAAATGTCGCGAAATTTTTACAATAAATGTCAGACACCCTCAGATATCTTCAAAACATGCGATGTTTTTAGATCGAACTTTAATAAGAAGTCGATTTTCCGATCTTTCACGAGCCTCTGTCGAGATTTCCTTACCTATCGATTGCGCGTGGTGCCTTGAATCCCTACGCCGACAACCTGAACTATTATACCGGTAGGATCTCTGCTAAAGTAACGATGAAGGCGTGTCTGTCCCCACTATAACTCCTTCCAGTCTTAGCGAACTTATTTGCACAGCTTGTTTAGCTCGGCTATTAGTAGTTAGTCAGAAATAAAAAAACTCATATTTATGGAAAGAATTCATTTATATTTAAAAAATATATGTTTTCACTGTATAAATAAAATAGTTGTTTAGTTCGATAGCCCATAGGTATTTCATTCCCTTTTCAACTTAACACAAGTATATGATGCCGACAAGCCTGATATTACGCTTATCAATCTATCGCTCTAGTTAACGGAGGAGAGTACATATACGTAGTCATCGCATTGTGGGGACTGATACATGTGCTACACAATCGTTTACAGAGATTCTACCGGTATATAAAAACATCAACTTGTTAGTAAATTGAAAAGTAACTCAAAAGGTATTCCTATATTTTACTTGTTTGGCTTGTTTATTAACACAACAATATTGCAACTTATAATATTAATTTTTTGCAGGCCTTGGTTAGTAATATCGTCACAATTGAGCATCGATCCGTATTTTCACCAAGAACTATTAGATTTGCAAGCTTTACACTCAAAATTACTAATTTTAGATATATGCGAATATCATAATTATTCTAAAAGATGTGACATTGAAACGGATAAGGTATATAAATACCCCAGAGTTTTACAAAAAAGTAAATATTGTTTGGTATTCCGCGGTGAGAGAATGGGTCAATTGGTTTTGTTGGAAGCGATGGCGGCAGGATGTGTTCCTGTTATAATCATGGATGGAGTTGTAATGCCATTTGGTAATGTTATAGATTGGAAACGAGCAGCAGTCTTTATTATGGAAGATTATACGAATACATTGATGTCCACATTGAATGGTATTTCAAAGGAGAAATATAAGCAACTACAAAAGCAAACGAAATGGTTGTATGATAAATATTTCTCCAGTTTAAAATCAATTATCGCAACAACATTAGATATAATACAGGATCGTGTGTATCCGCAATGGGGAAGAATTTATGACGATTGGAATATTGCCCCCGATGAAGTAAAGTATCTAAATGAAAACGGTTTTCAAAAGAAAAAATTGTTTCTTTTTTAGAAATCGATGAATCCGTTGTTTTTACCTATAACTGCGCCTAGAAATGAAGGCTTTACAGCTGTTATTTTGACTTATGACCGAGTAGTAAGTTTATATAAACTGATCGAGAAATTGGGTAAAGTTCCTAGCTTGACGAAGGTTATTGTAGTCTGGAATAATCAGAGGAAAGCACCGCCACCTAGTAATTATTTTAATCATTTATGACGACTAAATTATGCATTGTTAACCTTTTTAGTATCCAATTTTCCTTTTATTCAGAAACCAATTAAAATAATTCAAACAAAGGCGAATAAGTTGTCGAATCGGTTTTACCCATTTGAAGAAATTGAAACTGAAGCAATATTAAGCATTGACGATGACATCATCATGTTAACTGCCGATGAGTTAGAATTTGGTTATGAAGTGTGGAGAGAATTCCCAGATCGATTAGTCGGTAAAAATTTATTAGAGTAGTAACCAAAACTGATAGCATTAGAAATGCTCGAGGTATGACGTAACTAGAGTACTATAAACGTTGAAGACATTTTCTGAAATTATTGCAGCGATTTATAAATATTTACATGCTCCAGTCCGTAAAATTGTCTTCGACGACACGGGCTATCGGATTCGGAAATTATTCGATAGTTTTGTGCAAGTAGAAAATGTTCGAATGTTCTTTGCTATTTGTTTGCCTTGATTCAATACTAAGGGCGTTAAAGTAACAAAAGGTGTAAATCAACGACTTTGCTTTCTTTATTGCAATATCTTTCAATTCCTGAAATATTTCCACTCTTAAAAAATAAAACAACAATTAATTAAATACCAATATTAAATGTCAATTTCTTCCCGTGAAGTCTTATTCACGAAAACATAATATTATATGTTGGAATAAATTGGTATTTATTTAATTGTTGTTTTATTGACCTAAGAGTGGAAATATTTCAGGAATTGAAAGATAAGTATATAAAGATCACAAAATACATATATTAATTTTATTGCAATATCATTTATATACTTAAGGTTAAATATTTGTTCTTTACATTCACACACGAATAAATATCCACAGAGAATAAAAGAGACAGAGAGAGAGAATGGAAATATTGAACAAGTAATATGGTAATAGAAGGAATAACAGAACTAATAAGCATACTTAATTTTGGAAAAATATAATATAATTAAAAATTATCAAGAGATTACAAGATCTGAATCTCAGTATAAATAAATCTCAGAGATAAACTCGAACATATTGTAAAAAAATTAAGCAGGCTTTCTGAGAGGAAAAGAAAAGGACGAAGGCGTTTGAAAAGATATGCCGTGAAGAAATGCGGAAAGTATTAGGAACAAGTGGACTAGGATGAAACATTATAACGATAATAAAAGCAATGTGTGCTAACTTTTATATAGCAAGAATAAATAATGCGCCCAGAAAGTACGAAATAGAAATTGAAGTAAAAATAGAATGTATGTGGAGCCATCTGTTGTTTAATCTAATAGTAATGGACGTGAGATTGAAGAAAGCAAAAAAACTGACTGTATTAGGATTTTTGAAGATGAGTAGTAGTGAAAGTGAGGGAAGTATATATACTGATGATTAAACTCAGCAAAGAAGAGCAAATTTCAGTGCAGTGCGCATAACAATGTGAAGGGGCTGAGTGGTCGTACCAATCATTTAGGCGATTCGGACGCACGAATGTTTACACATAAAATAATGATATGAGATGGTGTAACGTTTCTTATCGATGTCCGACTTAGTAATGTATAATCCGAATACTTGCTCCAGAAGGAGACAGATGCTTATTGGTTCAGTAAAGTGGACGGTAGATTGCATAGAATAAAACAAACACCTATATAGAATGTTAATTGTTCGCTGTATCGTATGCCACGGATTCAGAACAGTGTTTTATACTTTTTAGGTGGCGTTCAAAATTCCACCTTCTGGTTCGTCATACTCGCTATTACGTTTTCTAGATTCTTCGAAATACGCTGTTTCCGAAACGTACCTAAATGCAACAGTTTCTAAGTATGTGTGTACTAATAAGCACTCACAACGACCAATGGAATAATACTGAACAAGTCTGCTTTTATACGGACCCTCGAGTTTCCGTGCTACGCAGTTTGCCCCTCTACGTTCTCCGCACTGCTCTGAAACTAGCTCCTCTTTGCCGACTCTACTGATGATTCAGTGATTATGAGGGAAATAAGAAAACAACTAAAACAATCTAGGCATACTTAAAAAGCAATATGAAGTGGCTAGTTTGACGATTTATTAATCGTCTTCTTTTCGTCTATCTTTATATTTAAAGATAATTAAAGAGCTACATACGGTAATCGAAAAACATTAGAGTCTACGATTCACCACAACGTCACACAGTTGTCGCGTCTAGCGGATAGCAGAGCAAGTAGCGGTGGATATGTGGTAAGATCAAAAGTGAAGGCATACGAAATGAGATTTTTTGTAAGTATAATAGAGACGAAAAGGTGCGACAACTCGAGAAATGATCCTTTTTGTTGTGGATGTTGCAGCGGCTTCGCAACCGTACTCAGTACGGATGGATTGATATGTCATGAAAATACATTGTTATAGTTGAAAGATTTGATTTTGGCCCTACTCTAGATTATGTCCAGATTTAACTATTATTTTCTCATATTGTTTTTTTCATTACATTTTGCTATGCTATTAGTTTCTTCACAAATTATGTAACAATATTTATCTTGTAGAAGATAATGATTATTAAAGTTTACAATCAACTAATTAAGCAATTTGTAACAGGTTTTCCTTCACGCACACATATTTGGGACAACGTAACATTAAGTTGGAAGTATGAATCTGAATGGACTAACGAAATTTCTATGGTATTGACTGGTGCTGCTTTTTATCATAAATATTGGAATTATCTCTACACAACAGGTATGCCTCCCGAAGTGAAAGATTGGGTCGATGATCGTATGAATTGCGAAGACATAGCGATGAATTTTTTGGTCGCAAATGTTACTAATAAACCACCAATCAAGGCAAGAACGAATGTAAAATATCATTTACAGCTGTGTTTAAAACTTCCATTACAGGTTGCACCAAAAAAGAAATTTAAATGTCCTGAATGTGTAAATAATGAAATGTTATCAGCTGACTTAGGGCACATGTTTGAGCGATCAAAATGCGTGGATTTCTTCACGAAAGCTTTTGGTAGAATGCCTTTGAGATCTGTGGAGTTTAGAGCTGATCCTGTTTTGTATAAAGATCCATTCCCGGAGAAATTGAAGAGGTTTAATGATATCGGAAGTCTTTAAATGTATTGATTCATTATTTTAAAGATCTTATTTATGTACATAAATGTGAAGAGTATGCACTTGCAATTGTTTTACCTTTTTATTATATAATACGTATATTTGATACAAAAATCGTGTTTTAAAAATATACTGAGAAGTCTCTTTTAAGGTTGTTTTATTTTTATATAGCTAAATGTGCACAAAAGTTCTAAACGAGATTGGTATACATTGTTGGTACATGAAAATTTTGTAGGTAAGTTCGGCAAATAGATGTTTGATAATTGTGCCAGATTGTTTTGAACTAGATTTAGTTTGCTTGTCATTATTTTGCGAGACTAAACGGAACTGCTATTTCGTCGGTTTTAATTTAATCGAATAAATGAATTGATGTGAGTAATGGGTATGTGGGTGTAATTGATAGGGACTGAAGGGATAATTTACAAGTCCTACAATTTGCCAACAAGGCAGTGGACCATGACATTTTTTCTACATTTGTATCAGACAGTTTCTTTTATAAAACGGCGATTCTACTCATTTACATGTACTTATTAAATATGAAGAGCATGATTGACAATTTGCAGTTTGAGAATCATTGAGAATAAAGATCTAGGAATGTTTATTGCACCATTAAGTTCTTTTTTTAGTTCAAATAGACCGACTTTTGTTAAGTTTCTTTTTAACTTAGTTTGGCAGTTTTTTCTATATGTGAACTAACATGTGTCACATTTTAAATTCATTTTGTATTTTCAGTGTCCGATTTATAGTAAAAAGTATTTAATACAAGCAATCGTATTTTTTCTGATGCACCGCATATTTTTTATTAGTTAAAATTGTTTTTATTAAAGTGAATATGATCCAATGCAAATAATTGCAACTCCTTAATTAAGTAAAATTAACTGATGTATATAAAGTTGCTTACTTCACAAAAAAAAAGAGCATTCTGTATATTTGGTTGCATATACTACGGCAAATCATTAACGAATTCAAATTTCGTGGTGTATCATGCAACAATATTTATAGTAGAAGTAGATTAAAATTACCTTGATTGCAGTCGAAATGTGCACTCTTCAGTAAGGTACATACAAAATGAAGAAAGATAGATATGTGATATGTTTGAGAAAGGCACTTAGTATGGACACCTACAAAAGTATAGTAATTCGAAAGCGCCGTGGTGTTTTCGTCATATTAACATGATTAACTTTGACAATACTTCTATCTCTAACAGAACATATCTTTACCTTTTCTGATAGAATATGCATTAATGCATTTTTCTTTGAATACCGTTATGAAGGAAACGCACAAATAAAAATTATAAAATATAAGCGTCTTCGTACTTACCACTACAATTATGATCTAGAAATCTATTCTGTATCATTGTCGTATGCAGAGAGAATTTCCCGACATCCCTCACTGTCCAGTTTTAAGGCATGGCTGGAAATTTTCTCTATACGACAACGGTAAAATTTGTTGAGATTTTGTAAGTATTGCAAAAATAACAGATAAAAGAAAATTACAGTAGCAACTAAGATGCTCTTGGTGGAGTACTAATATATTTCTAATATAGAAAGAGTAGCAGTAAGATACCTTAAGGTTAAAGTTTTCATCGAAGTCTAATTTAAAGATTTTTGTACTAGTTTGTATTACTTTTTAAAATTACAAATAGGTCAGTATTATTAATTATTTTAAATTTTTTGTCTTACCAATCTTAATCTTTGCGTTTCCGATTTTCAGTACTATTATTACTTAGAAGATAGCATACTTAAATGCAGATTTGTCAATTAATTTATAAAGAAAATTTATAAAAAATTGTTGAAGAATAGTGGACAGGAAAAATTTAAAATAATAAATCAATTTGAACGTGCAGGACACGTTTTAAAACGCGACACAGCCAACACAACAACAAATTGTCTTATGACATGATGCGACATACATAAGCACACTCCAAGAAGATTACCGTCTAATTATTGAATTTGAATTGACAAGCTTTTGGTTCTGCTTTACAAGTCCCTTTTATGTCTATTCTGTCGCTAGAGATTAGCTTGGAACGTAGGTAATGCCGTTCTTAATATTCTTGCGTTGCGAGGTGGTGTTCTATTTTGAAAAAAATTATACGCTATGGTTTTCGTGCAAAAGTGTTAGTAAATTAAATATTATGGCACTTTTTGAATGCTTGTGGTAATAAATTAAGAGGAGATATACTTTATGTACGGAAATGGATAAAAACACGAGATTTTTTTAAACAACTATTTAACTATCTATTTTTTCCCATGTTTAAAAATAGTTCTTATTGATATTATTTAGAACTAATTTTCTATTCTTTTGTTGCTTCTTACTACATATTATTATATTATTGAATCATATACGTATATTTTTTTAAGTGTGTAATATACTACTACTTAGTTTCCTTGCATTAAATTATTTTTGGTTTTAATAAGTAAAATGTTTATTTTGTGCAGCAACCTTTGCTTGAAAGTATGTAATTCCAGTTAAATAAAACAACGTTGAATTTAAATATTATATGTATAGAAAACTATATAGGTATGTATACTCTCATACAACATTAAGCGAAGAAGTACCATTATAGCTAGCATAATTATAAAAAAGGCCTATAACCTTTGGATCAAGCGGCAATATAAATAATAATATAAATCTGATGAGCTTCATATACCTATTTGTGTCAAATTTTATGTCGTCCCGTTCTGCTCCGCTCTATTTTACCTAATGTCGTTTTGTTTCGAAATTCGGGACAGATTACTATTGTCACAATTTGCATCCGTCATTGTTTGCATTTGGACATGAACTGGATTTAGCACTATTTACAATGTCCTATCCTTTTATAAATTCTTTATATTCTTCAACATTTCCTCTTACTCAATTTGTTATTTTTGTATATTTATTTACTACATCTATGTATGTATCATCGTTTTCTTTTCTTTAAAGCTTATTTCTATACTTATTTTCTTATTACTATAGCAAAGCCTCTTTTAGGTCAATCAAAAAGATTTATATTTCCTTACAAACTTTTCGCTGCTTTGTCTTAACATAAATACAAAATCCTGTTTCTTCCTGAAGCAACACTGCGTGTTCTAAATTGGGTCAATAATGGATCTTAATCGTAGTGCCAATATCCTTCTTTTCTGCGGCAAGCTCGTTAGTATGTCCTCTATAACTCTAAAATATACTTTTCTCGCAGGTTTTATAAATTGGTACTATTATTTCCGCGATCTAATTATTGACAATTACTTATTTTTTATCATCAATCATTTTCAATTATAGTAAATAAACGTAGTACTGTTTAGAATTATTAATATAGAATTAACAAAACTGTATTTGAAAGTAGATTAAATTCCTCGATTGAACTTAATTTCCTAATGTAGCAAATCGATTTAGAAGAATTTATTTTACAATATTTTGCGGCATACAGAGGTTCATTCGTTCTACAAAGGGGAATTTTCCAGGATGGTCAGATAAGAATGCAAAGTGTTGTATCTCTGAAACTATTCGTCGTAGAGAAAGTGGACGAAAGAAGACCATGCAAAATATTTTCTGATTTCCAAGATGGTCGCTACGGGGCGTAACCGGCATCTTAAACTTTTAAAGTGATTTTTCACAGAAATCCACCCACTAAATGTCACCAAAACATATATGCCTTTTAAAGCTAAGCTTTATTCGAGTAATTTATGTTTAACACTTTTTGCCTGTCTATTAAAAGAAAGTGGTGGAGAGTAATTCAATGTTTTTTTTTTTTAAATAAACAGCTGTAACTCCTAAACGACTGAACTGATTTTAACAAATTTGGTCTTATTGGAAAAAGCATTTATTGTTCCATCCAACCTATCATACCTGTGATATGTCTATTTCTTAGCAATGCCGCTAGAGCGCGTTTTTTTGATATAATAGCAGAAAATTGCAAAATTCTCTAAAAAATTAAATGCAATAATATTACTTTTTTTCATAAAAATGTTGCGAAGTGATACCTAAATAGGCTAGTGAGAACCGCATTTCGATAACTTATTCGTAGCCTGAAGTATCGCAGAAAAAAGATTTACTTATCATATAATTTTAAAAAGACACTATTACACGGGTAGTTATTGTTATTTATTTGTCTTTTTTCAAGATTCAATGATAAAATTTCATAATTTAATAATTTTTTAAGTAATAAAAGTATTCTTAGTTCAAAAAATTGAAAAAAGAACGTGTAGGCGCATAATAAGAAAAAAGGACTGATTTTGAAATAAAACTTAATGCTTCCTTAAATGCCCGAAATTTCTTCCATCACACTCAATGCATTGTTGGAGCCGCTCATGCGTAGACATCACAGCAGTTTCAATTTCTGCTCTTGACAGTCGTTTCTCGTTGTTGGTGGAATTTGGTAAACAATATCTTTCAACCGACCCCAGAGATAGAAGTCCAAACAGGTGAGGTCTGGGGATCGGGAAGGCCAAGCAAATAGACTTCCTCGCCCAGTCCACCTCTGGTGATATATTGGATCTAAATGTTCTCATACATGAGAAATGTGCTGGACAACCATCTAGTTGCAAAAACGTATTTTGCCGTAATTGCAAGGGCACATCTTCTAATAAAATAGGCAATTGGTTTACCAGAAAATCAAGAAACACGGCAAAATAAATGATCAAATAAATAGGGAAATATAATACTTCCGTCCAGAATGTCATACCATACATCGAGACTCCAATGGCTTTGATATTGGACCTCCGCAACCATCAGTGAGGATTGTTGTCAGACCAATAATGCATATTATGCAAATTAACGTTTCCATCACTTCTAAAAAGCATTTTAATACTTTTAAACTTTACTTGTGTATGCAAACAACATAAATTAACCTGCCTCTATAAGTATAATTTGTTGACGAGTTGATTTTAGACATTTGCTTTTCCTCCATGGCCTACTCTTCATATTCTGCGTACCTTGCACTTGCATATTATATGCGTTGATAAACTTTCATTATTTAAAAATTATTAAATTGTGAATAATAAACGGTGTAATAGTGTCTTTTAAAAATTATATGATAACTAAATCTTTTTCTGCGATATTTCTGGCTACGAATAAGATATCGAAATACAGTTTTAACTATTTAGGTATGGCTTCGCTACATTTTTATGAAAAAAAGTAATATTATTGCATTTAATTTTTTAGAGAATTTTACACTTTTCTGCTATTATATACAAAAACGCGCTCTAGCGGTATCACTAAAAAATAAACATATCACAGGTGTGATAGGTTTGATGGAACAATAAATGCTTTTTCCAATGAGACCAAGTTTGTTAAAATCAGTGCAGTCGTTTAGGAGTTATTGCTGTTTATTTAAAAAACATTGAATTACCCCCCACCACTTTATTTTAATAGATACGTCAAAAAGTGTTAAACAAAAATTACTCGAGCAAAGCTTAGCTTTAGAAAGCATATATCTTTTGGTAACATTTACTGGGTAGATTTCAGAGAAAAATCACTTTAAAAATTTAAGATGCTGGTTACGCCCTCTGGTGACAATCTTGGAAATCTGAAAATATTTTCCACGGTCTTCTTTCGCCCACTTATATACTGATTTTTTTTTACCGCAAGTCTCTACGACGTATAGTTTCAGAGATACAACACTTTGCATTCTTATCTGACGAGCCTGTACATGGTTACTATTTTTCGGTTACAAATATTAGATTGCTTAAATTTTGGCAAAGCTGCGTAATTGCGTAAAAATTGTAACTGAAAGAAATTGTGAGTTTTTTCTGTTCTTAGTAAGACATTGAAAAACGGAAAGTACTTTGTTTAGACACTTTTCTATGCTGTATAAAACATTGATATTCCCTTTCTGAGGAGTGGTGAAGATTGAACATCTATCTCGTTTTAAAACTATTTAAAATTATAAGCAAAAATTAAAAAACATTTCAAATTACTTTAAATTAAATTTAATTTTTCTGATACTATAACTAGTACTCTTTCCCGTATCAGTTTTCAGCAATAACACGAATATATCGTAATAAGTTTCCTGGCTGCATATTATAATCGGCCCAATGCTAAAATAATCATTCAATTTTTCAATACTAAAACGATATGTTATTTTTACCGATCCTTTTGTAATTGTCAAAATTCCTAAAGCACGTATTAGAAGTATATCAGTATGTTAAAATTTACTAAACAAGCAATTATTATGTCCAAACATAGGAAAGCAAAATATCTAATGTCAAAATCTAAATTTATTTTTTGTCTGCGGATACATACCTTCGAAAGTAGTTGGAATTTTCCAAATTTATTGAAAGCATATTAATAAACACAAAATTACATAACTTTACCACATTTCACTGACTTTGTATTTGTTACCGTTTCTGAGATTCCAATGGTGAACTTTGAATTTGGTCCCCTCTGTACATATACATACATATGAGTTGTCAAGTTGGCTTGTATTATAATTTTGATAGGTATGTACGTATTATCCACGTTTTATTTCATTCCTGGTATGTTGCTTATAATCTCAGCGTTAGAAATACATCTAGATCTCAATAAAAATGTAAAATCGCTTGGGGAATGTAATTCTGCCTTCTCTCGTTTGCTTGTAACATCTTCGCAAAGGTGAAAAATTTGAGAAATTCCCGCGTGCCGGCTATGCGTATGAACTATGCGCCGTTCTACTGATAACCATAAATTTCTTAATCGCTGAACCAAGGCATAACTTGGAACAAATGATGGTTGCTCCGCGACAGCAAGTCGGACTAAAAAAAAGGAGAGAAAAATAAATAGTAATAGGGGAAAATGCGTGCGTGATTAATAAACGTTTCGGTGAAACGACAGCGAATCCGTAGTGACAAATATGTTACTCGTGCTTAGAGCAACATCAAATGCGCTCCACGAGAAGAAAGTAACCATTAGAGTTATGGGAATGCTGCACCATACATCACATTGCATACTAGTTTTCGCACTTTCTGCCCAGCGGTATGCATGCGAGATGCGGTCGAAGATTTATGAAATCTATTATTAAGTAATATATTCTCATATCAAATGCTAGATTGTAAGAATAAATAATAGAAATGATTATTTCTTTAACACAACAAATTGCATAAGTAACTTCATCTAGAAAGTGATACACGGAAACAACAAAGTTCAATTATATATAATTTCGAAGTTTTTTTATGTATTGAATTAAACATATTATATGATTAGAGACATGTTTGTTCTAAGGAAGCTTTTTAGTTCTTACATCATTGCAATTTTGTCCTGCAATTAATCTTTACGTATTTTTTTTTAAATTTCGCATTTCCGAAAGGATTATGATCGCTTATTAGCAAAGTCAAGTAAATAATGTCAGTTTTATATAATTTTAGAATGAAATAATATTTAGACAGAGTTAAATTTAATGTGTCTATTAAGATAGATAGACTAAATACTTTGCTTGCATTAGTTAAGGAGTTAAGGAGGATCTGTCGATTGTCATTATACTGAAATACATTTTTAATAATATGTAGGTATATATGATAAACTATGAAACACAAACAATGGTTACGGGTTCTGTTTCTAGTCAAGGTGCTAATGTGCATAAAGAGTGCAAAATGAGGACTTTTTAAGAAGAATTGGAGTACACACAAGAGCGACAGTTCAATACGAAACAGCGTTATTACAGCATGCAACCGCAACATTTGAATAGGGGAAAATCTCCCCAAAGCCATCTTGAGAGAAATTAAGAATTAAGTCTCGAAAACCTGACAAGGCTCAGATCTTATTACAAATACCGCCATCAAGAGACTTCCAGACTCTGTTCTGGAAAAAATTGTTCTTATAATTAATGCTATACTCAGCTTCGGCTATTTTCCTGAGATTTGGAAGCAGGCCACGATAGTTGCTATCCCCAAAAGGGGTCAGGATTCGACCTTCCCTCAGGGTCACCGCCCCATCTCTCTACTGTCGAATCTCTCCAAAATTGCAGAAATTGTCATTCTAAATCGCCTCCAAGAAGAACTGCTGGTACATGATATCATCCAGAATGAGCAATTTGGTTTTCGGGAAGGACTTTCTACGGACTACCAGCTGTTTAGAGTTATGGAGGCGGTCCGTAATTCCATGGAGACACGAGATACGATGGGCGCCGTGTTTCTCGATTTTGCGCGAGCTTTTGATACTTGGTGGCACCGAGGTCTTGTTTATAAGATGGTATTGGCTGGTCTGATCCCAGAGGTCGTCAAGATCCTGTAATCGTACCTTCAGGGCAGGCATTTTGCTGTCAGGGTCGAGGACGCCATATCGGCACCAAGGGTTGCTTCCGGAGGTGTTCCCCAGGGCTCGTTTCTTGGACCAAACCTCATTTTCATCCACGATCTTTTCAAGAGGCAAGGGGTTCATTTGGCAATATATGTTGATGACACAGTCATTTTTACGTCGTCCAGTAGTAAGGCTCTGGTGTGTAGTCGTCTCCAGGAGGACCTGGACGCAATGTTACGCTGGTCCGTTAGATGGCGCTTGAAGATCAACGAGGCGAAGTGCCAGGCTATTCGATTTACCACACGTCTTCGTCCTGCCTATGCCCACCTTTACATTGGCGACTATCGCCTCCCTTGGTGTAAATCTGTTTCCTACCTCGGAATGACCTTTGACAGCAGCCTGACTCTCCGTCAACATGTCAGCATGGTTATTGATCGCTTCGGTGCCGCCAGGTCAAATGTCTATCCATTTCTCTGCGCTAAAAGCCTGCTTCCCTTGAGACTTAAACTCCTTATACATTGCATCTTCTTGCGTCCCGTTCTTACTTATGGTACTTGGTCGTGTGTGGCCAAGACACATCTAAAAAGACTAGAGGCCCAACAAAATAAGCTGTTGTTGTTATTTCATTCCCCTAAGTTTTTTTTTCGGGGGATAGATCTTACTTACGTCCGTAAGTAATCTTTGTGAATGCAGTTAGTTGTAGCCAAACCATGAAACGTCAAAGCATATTGTAGGTATTTTGAATGTGTGAAGTAGAAACAATGTCAAATTATAAAAAAAATTACTATTCAAACACTGGTATATTCTTAGATGACAAGAGTCGTATTTAAGACAATATAAATCAAGTTGAGAACTACTGTTTATCTTTTGTTCTGGAAGGATTAGAATACAGAATAGGGTAGAGTCCGATTATTAAATTTTTCGAATAATAATATGTTACTACTATGTTATACTATGTTATTTAGGTGTCATTAAGTAACTAAACGAGATTACCGTGATAAACGTCGACCTTGACTGTAATAATTTGCCGCTTGTTTCATTTTCAAAGCATAATGTGACATAAGAAAAACATCGGAAAGTGTTAACAACTAGAATACATTAATTCATTCAGACAAAAATCTCTATCTAGTGGCATACAAAAATTATACAGAGTAATTTCAAAAGAAAAATTTGGTAATCCCTAGAAATTGAAGATGCCGCTGGAAAGAACTAAATGTATGCTTAATCATAGTAATCATCATCATCGGGAAGCAAATAACAGAGTTACAGCTTGAGGCGTTTTTTGTTTGACACCCGGTAAAACACTTTTGTAAACTTAACATGCAATGTATTTTATCTATAATGCTAATTAAATTTCCAATAAATAATAAATGGGGAGAATAGAATTTTAACAGAACTATTTGCGATATATTTTTGAAATTATTTTATTCCATAAAATGAAAATCATTCGTGATGTTTATGTTTTTGTATTGTAACATATAATTGATCAGGAAACAGCTTTTGGAAAGATGAATCGAATTTATAAATACAACATGTTAATTCTTTTAATAGGTTAAAACAAAAGCCATTAGAGGCGGTAAAATCAGGCAATAGTTTTGGCTCGCAAATCTGTTACAATTTACCGAGTTTTACTTTATTTTTAATTTGAGCAACCTTCGAAATAGTTGCCAAAAAATTCAAATATGTAACAGCCTACGTGTATACAGCAACAATTCTTATTTTTAACGCCTAGTAATTCCACCAAGACACAAGGCTAAATCTAATTCCCGGTCTTATTTTCCGTTTAAGAATAAATTTCCTTAATACGTACACATACATATTCATGTTTTCTAAAATATTTCCGCGATACATTTGCAACAGTGGTGTGCTAGTGTACCGATTTTAAACTTATCGATCTTGAAAATTGATTTTTATATTGTTCTCCTTGAATACAAGACGAAATTAATTCTCAACAAAAAAAAAGCAATCGTACCTATTTTTATTCTAGGAGGATTCATACTATCAACAAAGAATTAATTGTGCTGTTTGTTATTAACAAATATTTCTGAAAGTCAGAGTGAAGATTGACTATGATTTGAAACGATTTTTTTGTGAGACTTACCACTAAAATAACTAGAGGGTGCTAAAGGAATTTCTTATAATAATCTTGTTCGACATATCAGTATTCATATTTCAGATTATGCAACATATGTATATTGTTTAGTTTGCTTTATTAAAGTGGAAGAGATTAATAACAGAATACAAAACTGTCGCAAGGTCTAAGTTTGCAAATTAATGAAAAACTTGTTGATATTCTTGCAAAATGCTAGGCACAATCTTATCAGTGGTTTCTTAAAACCAGATCTGCTTTCTAGAAAACAAAGCTGCTCAGTAATTGGTCTATTTCGAGAAACAACGTTACAAACAAAATCAGAACTAGCCAAAGATGAAAATCGACACTATGAAGAATAGTACGCCTTTGGGCGTTGCAAGAGAAGCGAATGAACATATTATGGTCACCAAGGAGTGATGTGTATTATCAACAGCTCAAGTAGAAGTTATTGGGTTTAATAAAATTTAAAGATGAGAAACAGATCCAGTGACAAGAATGATGGTAATTTTCTGAATTCAGAACTTTCAAAAGTATGGATAATGAGTACATTGACCCCAAAAGCAAGAGTACAAATAAATATGAAAATAAATTCAATACCGAAAAACCTGCGAACATGAACACTAATAGGAAGCAAATTCAGGTTCAATCCTTCGATTATAATAATTTCAAAAAGCACATTTTTAGCCAAAACCGATATCCTGCAGTATACTCTTATAATGTGATAAAGAATCTTGTAACTTCAACTTTTTTAGGAATAGGTTTCGCTACCATAACCATAAGTTTTAAGGAGAATTTTAAGTGATACAAAATCACCCCAATACATACATAAATAGTTATTTCAATTTAAGAAAGTTTTTAAGTATCTTCGTAAATTTTGATATACGCGTTTGTTATTGACAGGACGATTTTAGTGTTATTAAGGAGGTGTGAAGTTATTTACAAAATACGCTATTCATCATACAAATCGCGAAATTAATCGGAACGAGACGCGTTGATTGAATGTAAGTTGCATGTGATGTGTCCTAATAACGCTCGAAAAGCAGAAAAAGGGCAACAGGTCTATTAGAATACATAATAAATCGTCGATTAATAATGGATAATGGCATAGAGTGCTCGAAACAATCAGCTAATATAATCTTCATCGCGCGAACTGGTAAATACGAAAATGTGACCGGTAACGGGTAGAGCGCGATACCGGCGTAAAAGGCAAGCTTCCGGCAGCGCATTTCCTAACAGGGACCAGCGTAGAGTGCGCGTCTCGCATGGTAAAAGTCTCCGCATTGTTTCACGCATTTTGCGGACTGATAGTTCTATTTTACGTCGAATGACATTCGTAGAACTCGATTAGTGGCGGTTACTTCAGATCTGCTTTAAGCAAAAAACATATCTTTTATAGTAAAGAGTAAGGTAAACATTGACAACAATTTTATCATAATTTCTTTAAACTTTCTAACAATAAACGTATTTTTAATTTGTTCCAATGATATACATCTAGCCTGAATAAAAATAATTACCCTATGCATGCAACGTGATAAAGCATCTTGAGGTACATCCTGCATTCTAGTTTGAATTTTCTCCTACATATACGGTTGGTGGTAGGAATGAACATATTTGGTTATCAACGTCTTCAGTGCTACCCTCAGTAGGGGCATCTTGGTTTACATATTAATTGGCGCTCGAAGAGCTAGATAATGCTTATCGCGGGGTTCAGATTTTTGAATCGATGCTATTGGTAGGTAACTGTATCTTCAGAGATACAGGATTACAGATACATACACACAGATACAAGATACAGATTAGGATGGCGTAATCCCCATCCGAATTAGACTTTAAACATCTAACCCTATTAAAAGTTTAAGATTGAGCGTAGTTACTCTGCTAAAGTAAAATTTTGTTATTCATTCTGTACTTTCGGTTCAACGGGTAAGTTAGTATCAACTTTTTATTTTTAGTGTAAAGGTATATTTTTTTGCTTAATTTTTAGATATTATGTGACATTCTAAACCATTTTTATTATACATCTTCGTAACTATTTACGACTATTTAAATAATATATTAAAGTATAAGTGTCATAAGTCGCGTCGCGATCGAGATCACAGCAAAGTTTGTTACATAGCACAATTTACCAGCCATAACCACAACCAAGATATGTACATACATGCATCATCAATACATATAGAAAGTGTACCATTTATTATTTTAAAATATAAATTGAATTTGTTAATACTATTTTATATAAACGTTGTCTGTATAGAATTTCTACTGAGGTTAGTTCTGAGAGAAATGAAAAAAGGCATATCGAAATGAATTATTTATCAAACGTAAAAGTGCGTTTTAATGAGTACATTACCAACGTAAAATACAAAAATATTTTGGTTTTGTATTTGTTTCATTGATACTGTGACCTGCTTCGTAAACATGTGGTGTAACGCCACATTTTTCAATTCTGTTGTATTTGAGATTAACCAAATGTTTCTTAAACACTTAGTTAACATTGATCCCTTTGTTTGTCCAATATATTTTTGAATACAATCATTACTCATTTATTTCGAAAACTCCTGCCTTTCTAGGTTCTACTTTATCTTAGGGTTACCTATGATATTACTCAAAGATGTTCTGAAACGGTAAATCATTTTTTTGGAGCATAAGGGGGAGAAATAGCTGACAAAGATTCCAGTTTTTATCATTTTATGCTGGACACAATGACGGAAATCGGAATAAATGTAAAGAAGTGCACTAATTTCCGTCCTATACATGTCAAATTCCAAAATATTATTTGTTATTTTTCAATAATTACTTTATTTTATAATTATTATTATTTATTTATTGTTTAAATTCTAAACAAGTTATTTAATTTAACAAGAAAAACGTCAATATTATATTTTTTTGGTATCAAATATAGAGAAAATGTCATTCACATACCTTAACAAACTGTAGAAAAATATTGATTTTCGAATGGTAGGTGCTTTCCAAAATGAAATGGTTAGCTAAGAAGTATAACAACGGGTTGCCTTGTACCGTTCCTTTTACATTTTCATAAAAATTCTCGTTAAATTGAAAAATCATGCAGGTGTCAGTGAGGCAAATATATTATATACCCGGACAATTTATGGCTCCAAGTTGTTTTGGAGCAACAAGATCTCGAGGGAGGTCAAAAATCGAAACACTGAAGAAAAAGAACTTGCACTAAACGAAATCAATATTTCACCTGCCAGCAACTCAAAAGATTGAAACTTTTTAATAAATTCAATAGAATCTTTAATTATAAGGTTAAATTTTTGAAATACAAAACTCACTGAGCAGCTATTTGGAAACCATCTATTATCAGGAGAATAGATCTAATTCACCGACTGGATTATGAATCTTATATTGAAAAAATAGTTTGAATAAAACTATATACTTATCTATGTTTACTACAAATTTAACCTATCTCGTCCTTAATTTGCACAATCACGTACTACTGATTAAGACAAAGATATAGTTATACTTAAGATGTACTTAAAAAAAAAGCTACTACTGCAGTAGTTGGACAATATGCGAATAGGAGGCATTGTAATATGTTATCGGCGATATTTGGTATACACTAGTATATATTTGGTATAAGATCGAAGGACTATGTACAAACTGGGCAATCTTAGCGATAGAGGATACCTAAATGAAGAAGGAAAAAACATTTCCTCGGGCAGCATTCTTGTAGAATTATTTCTACAAAATATACTCCGCATCCAACAGAGTTGTTGCAACCATGACTGTGTATGCTTTGTTTATATACTGAGATTGATTTGATATAACAATATTATGTCTTATGGTCTAACAATTTTTACTTACTATTTCTAAAATGTTTCAGTTGATGCATTAAAAATTTCAATTGACTAACTATGTTAAACAATTTTCTAAAATCAAATACAAGATATTTACTTGTTTCAAGTACATCCAAAACTTTAGTTAACTTTAATATATTTACACTTGTCATTACTATAAATTTATCTTTGTGACCACATTTGGACTGGTAGGATTCGGCACGTGGAATTTTCGCATAAACATATTATTGACGTCTCTTATCATTAAGAGTAACGAAATTTTGATAATTAACTTTTAAGGCGCACTGCTTAGTAGGTTTGGTTTTCGACTGCCCGGGCGCGAGAACCATAAAGGCAAGCTCGGCCATAGGAGAGACCTGTTATGCCCCCGTACTGTTTTAGTCCTCTTAATCAGGTTGCATTCGGACAGAGAAGTTTGGAAACTGGTTGAGAATTAATTTTCTTACTCCGGGATCATCTAATCGATCGACCCCAAAGTAACTCCGCTTCTCCCTGTCCACTGTCGAGTCAGAACATGGACTGAAGTTTCCACCGCATTCGCACAGTTTCTGCATAGTTTACTGTGCCCATGCGATGCAAATGTTTATCCAGTGCGCAGTGATGCGCAGGAGGTTAAGATCCCTGTGAGTAACCTCAGCATGCGTAAGGCAGTCTTTATGAGCATACGGGTGAATCCCAAGACTTTTACTGTGTCTCATACAAGTGTATTCCAGTTGGAGCAATGTCTAGCAGCGAGTTCTGATCTGACAAAGGCTTTGATGCTGCCATAGGAATTTCCACGTGTAGGTTCTGGACCCACGAGTGGTCGCTCGCTGGCACTTCTAGCTAATTTGTCATTTCATTGCCTCTGATTCCATAGTGACCTAGCACCCATCTCAGCGTGGTGTTGTGATGTTCCACCAGTTTTACAAGAGTCCTATGGCAGCGTAGTATTCCCGGGGAGACAAACCTAACGTGCCTGTAAGGGCTGCCTAACTGCCAGAAAAGATTTCCACTACTCCATTAACCTGGTCAGGGCAGGTCTGGATGACGATTATTTAGGCTTGGAAGATGGACGGGGAGCTCCCTAGGCTGAAGGCTAACCAGCGGGATAATTCTCGTCTCGATTTGTGAACTAAGGCTTTTGGAGTCTCTCTATTGGAGATGCTTACATTATATCCCCCACTGAAGCTGAAACCGGGCGAAATCTTGTCCGCCCTCGTGGACTGGTACTGTCTGCTCTATGTAAGTGAAGATGCTGGTATGATCTTCCGTTTTACCGGAGAAACTCCTGCACCCACTAGATTTTGCTCTGTAGGTTCCTAGGACTGCCTCCGTCTACAGCACAAGCTGCAGCAAAGGAAGCCCAAGGATCGTCTCCATCCCCGCTTAGTACGTTAGTAACCAGATCGTAGAACATTTTTGTTATAAATACCATTATCTCTTCGTTCATGCCTTAATCAATTGCAAGTTACTCAAGCTAATAGTATCCTTTCCTTTTCATTTTTCACTACTTAATTTTATCAGTCACTACTTGTGGTTAAAACTTTCTACTGTTGTTCAGCATTTAAACTCCTGGGTTTTAGAACTAACACTTTATATTCATGTTTCAGTTCATGTGAGTTCCATGTGTTTTATGCTGATGGTGAAATTAGCATTAACAGCCTTTTAGAAACGGTATTGACATCCTTCAGAAGTTTGCTGATTATTTACTACCTTGACATTTGCTAATGTTTATGTGCACAGTTTCTCATACATTACAGATTTAGATAAAGCGCACTTAATTCATTGTATCAGACTAAAACATTGCATGAATAAAACTATGGTGGCATTACGATGTTGATTACCATTGAAGAATTCTTATCAGTGGTATTTGTAGAAACTTAACGTACATAGTTCGATTATGTACAGGGTGTCCAATTTTCGATGGTTTTGGGGGGTATCTCACTTATTCGTAAAGATAGAGAGCTGCGGTTTTCGCATTACTGTGCTACTTTTTTGTGAAACGAAAGATGCCGCCAACAAAATTTTCATAGCTCACTTCGTTTTCGAGATACAGGGTGATTTTGAAAATATTGCATTTTGGAACCCCCCTCGTATCTCAGTTATCGTTTAACTTATCGAAAAGGTAAAAAATGTTTTTTATGCAGTTTTTTACGTAGACTCCAGTAGCGTAGATAGATTTCCGCTGAAGACTGTAATTTCTTAGATATTAGTCAAAGTTATGTTTTTTTAAATGGGACACCCTATATATTTTTTGTCGGTTTGGTTAAGCTTTTTACAAGCTTTTCAAAAATATATAACACTTTAGATATATTTGCATTTTAAATTTCAAATATAATTTTTTTGTTAGTAGGCCATGGCGAATAAAAAAAATAACTGCGTCTTATGTCAATTTACGAGTTTTAGGTGGTTTATGTCAGAATAGTGTCAGAATCGGTCAGAATATTCATTGTTTAGTTTTATATTTATTATTTACCGTTTTGTGTCAGAATTTTAAGAAACTTTTCTTTATCATGGGCGACAACGCGGTCTTCGAAAACAATGAAAAGTTCGACATGCTTGTTACTTACATATATCCAATGTAACGAAAACGCAGACGAGGCATTGGAATTATATTTCAACAGGTAATAAAATAAATATATATGTATATATTTTTTCCATTTTACTTAAATCACATGATGATATCCCTGTAGATATCCAGAAAGAAGGCAACCAGATAAAGGGATTTTTTAAGACTAAAGTCGAATTTAATCGAACACGGATCGTTCGTTAAACCCCGGCCTAAAAGCTACAATAAAGAAAATCGTGTGATTGATGAAATAAATGTATTGGCTTCTGTTGAATCAATTCCAACCAGTTCTTGTAGACAAATAGAAAATTCTGTCGGAGTTATTAAATCAACAGTTCAAACAATTTTAAAAAAACACAAATTTAAACCGTATAAGTACCATTTGGTTCAAAATTTACATCCTGGTGACGCACAACGACGGATAGAGTTTTGTAATTGGTATTTGCAAATGGTTAACATAGAAAATAATTTTGAAAGAATCGTCATTTGGTCGGATGAGGCGCACTTTACCAGTGCTGGTATACTAAACCGGCAGAATAGTAGATTTTGGTCACAGGAAAATAACTATGTTATATTTCCACGTGAACGGCAAGGCAGGTTTCGCTTTAATGTTTCATGTTTTATTCTCGGAAGTAAAATCGTATATCCTATATTCGAAGGCAGCCTTACTTCGAATAAGTACCTCGACATTCTGGAAAACGTTGTGCCGGAAATAATTGAAGATGTTCCTTTGGCGCGCCTCAATAACTTGTTTTTGCAGCAAGGCGGAGCGCCTGCTCATAATGCGCAAATTGTAAGAACATATCTTGACAATAACTTTCCAGGTCACTGGATTGGAACAAATGGACCCATAAGATGGGCACCAAGGTCACCGGATCTATCCGTTCTGGATTTTTTCTTGTGGGGATATCTACAAAACAAGATTTATAAGGTGCGGTGTCAAACACTGCAAGAATTAAGGAATGCTACTGAAGAGGCGTTTAGAAGCTTACAGGCGCGGCCATTTATTATTTTAAATGCCTTAAGGCGCATACGCACTATGTGCGAAACTTGTGTAAGATATAATGGGGAACAATTTGAACAATATTTATAAAAACATAATTATTTTTATTATTATTCTAAATTCTTAAATTCCTTGTAAAACTAAGTTCTATGTTTTACTTTCGTAAGTTATAATGTAGTTATTAATTAGAATTTTCATTCAAATGCATATATATCTAAAGTGTTATATATTTTGAAAAGCTTGTAAAAAGCTTAACCAAACCATCAAAAAATATATAGGGTGTCCCATTTAAAAAAACATAACTTTGACTAATATCTAAGAAATTACAGTCTTCAGCGGAAATCTATCTACGCCACTGGAGTCTACGTAAAAAACTGCATAAAAAACATTTTTTACCTTTTCGATAAGTTAAACGATAACTGAGATACGAGGGGGTTCCAAAATGCAATATTTTCAAAATCACCCTGTATCTCGAAAACGAAGTGAGCTATGAAAATTTTGTTGGCGGCATCTTTCGTTTCACAAAAAAGTAGCACAGTAATGCGAAAACCGCAGCTCTCTATCTTTACGAATAAGTGAGATACCCCCAAAAACCATCGAAAATTGGACACCCTGTACACATATGAAAATACACATCCATTTGGTTTTCGTATTTAATGGTTTTATAGGTCTGCTTGTAAGGTACGTACCTAGTTATAATTTATAATAAAGTCATTTTTTGTTTATTGCTTCTTCTATTTAGCGTAATATGCATAAAATAGCGATTAATTTCAAATCTAATATTAGAATTGATCCGCGTCATTATAATAAATTGGATATATGTACCGGTAATGGTAACATTATTAACGAACATTTTAATCCTTAATCTTTATTCAGAAAGACGCAGCTTACCTACCAAATGGAGCGAATACCATATTCAGAAGTCTTCTGACAAAATAAAGTTGTCATTCTTCTGCCATATCTGGATAAAAAATTACGCGGAAATTGTATTCTCTACGCATCAGTGCATTTCAGAGGATGATGATACCCGATACTCTGTGAAAATTGACAACATATGTGTCAATAGCGATAAATTATCCTTTCAGTGAACACGGAAAAAGCGTGAACATCTGCAATATTCGGAAACGATAAATGAATCATTATTACTTCGTAAGTATAGCGATACGGTCTTATCTACGGATCTTAACAATGATTTACTAGTTCTAACTTATTTAATTAAAAGATGGACATCATCACTTAAATTTTGTTAGCCACCCTATAGAAATTTGTGTTTGTTACATAATGTAGTTTTTTATATTCCGATCTTTTGTTTTGAATTTATTAAAGTTGCAGTTTTGTTTGCTGTCTTAATACTGACATTTATTATTTCTTAGAATTCTGATTCAAAGCTCTATTTCCACGCCTTTCTACTATGTTAAAATGTATCTCTATTTGTAGAAAAGTTATGCGTTTTTATCATAGTAGAATTTTTATATAAAACCTTTGACAGAAGGAAGAAAAATATATAAACGTAATAAAAATGTTGGCTCTTAGTATTACAAACTGTAATATTATGTTCAGCATCAACAATCCATTTTTATTAATATATTGGTTTATCAAATTGCATTTGATTTTCGATATAGGCTTAGAAATAAAATTTAATTTGGTTTTATACTTCGGTCACTGTGATTTGCAGAAAATTGTGCATTACAGTAGTATTATGAACAGAACAACTGAACATGTTTCACAATGTATTTATAGAATACCATTCAGAAGTCTTCGGGAATAACTCTTCTTAGAGATGTTGTAATTACGTCAATTTAAGTTAGGTGCTTTATAATTTATCTTTAACCTTTGTGTACATCTCTCCAGAAAAAGGCTTTTTATATATTTTCGAAAGTTCATAGAGAATGTGTGCACATTTAAACAGGTGTGTTAGGAAATATGTATTTTAGTTGTATGAAGTACAAATCTTTTTGTTTCTCTCTTAATAATTATTTAGTCATGTACTTTGGATATATTATTAGTTTTACTTAAATAGTTTTACTAGACCACAAATGTCACTTATTCGACACCGAACTAACTATTACTTGGTGAGTTTGGACGTGGCAAGGTAATAAGGATGTTACTACAAATAAATGTTACTATTAACTGTCATAGAAAGTATCTCATCATAATGCTAAATTGGAGTAGAATTAACAACACTTCTCACGGTGTAGCCCACTGTAAAATCGTGCTTAATATTAATATTTGCGCTGTTTTCGAAGATATCTAAATATTGCTATCTCTTTAGTTAATCTTATAATCTTGAATTATATTGCAGGCGTCCACGGTCCGTCTCTATTATGAGTAGACTCGGCAAAGAGGAACATGTTTCGGTGCAGTGCGGAGAACAACGTGGAGAGGCGAACTGCGTGGCACAGAAACTCAAGTGACCATATCAAAACACACTTGTTCAATATTATTCCACTGATCGTTGAGAGTGCTTATCAGTACACACATACTTAGAAAATGTCGCAGTTAGGTACGTTTCGGAAACAGTGTATTTCTAAGCTAGAAAACGTAATAGTGAGTATGCCGGATTTAAAATATGAAGATGATAGAATTAAATGTATAGTGTGCGACAACTATCTGACGTGTATCAGCAGATGGAATTGTGAACGCTACCTAAAAAGTTTAAAACACTATTCTGCACTTGCACGCGGTACTTTAGAACTGCACTGTATTAGTTATTTACGAACCAAGTGCGTGAAATCATATTTCGCGAATGAGTGACCAGTTTGTTACTCATGGACACGAATTCGCGAAATGTTTCACGCACGAAGTTTGTATAATATTTTTTGTACGAGAACTATAATAATAATACATATTGATAAATA
Organism: Holotrichia oblita; assembly: GCA_023690525.1. NCBI lineage: Eukaryota > Metazoa > Arthropoda > Insecta > Coleoptera > Scarabaeidae > Holotrichia > Holotrichia oblita. Next base: position 34,111,572 of record CM043021.1, on the reverse strand, counting down.
CGTTATCGTTTATGACCATATTATTAAGGTTAGGGATTTATGATTTTAAAATGTCACTAAATTAATCAAGTTCCAGGAACTTTACTTTTACGCACTCGTGCTTAAAGTGACTTTTTACGCACGCAAATCGAATCGGGAAATGACAGGTTTTGATAAGCGAGTACAAAAAATATATTTTTTGTCATTTTACGTGTAAACATTCATGCGTCCTTATCGTCTATGCTCACTCATGAAAGACACGAACATAAATGATGAATACTCGCCTTGATACGGTTGCTCGGCTTCTCCACGTTGTTCTCCGCACTGCACTGAAACTTGCTCCTGTTTCTCGTGTCTAATTATGAGGGCTTTACCCATGTCATAGTACTCTCGTAGATACAATATACAAACATAAACTAAATGCAGAATAAAATAAAATAAATCCACAAAAATTCAAAATGTACAAACTCGACGTTTTGCTGGTAATATTAGTGGCTTCTTCAGGAACAAAATGTAAGTAAGGGATATTAGAATATTACGGTAACTTGATGTGTCAACCACGCTAGAGGCCAAAATGTATTATGTAGGTATTTATATAAATAGAATTTATAGATTACAGTATATAGACTACTTGTGACTAGATGGCGTAACAGAAGAGTTATCGCAAAACTCTATTCTGAAGCTGTATATGACTTACGAGTGTACTACATATTTTAATAATTTGTGCAGATGATAGTTACAACATGATAAGGGTGAGTTATTATGTGGGGCTTTGATGCATTGTTACTTACAATTCTTCATCAGAAGTCAATTTTTTCCAAATTTCTGAATTAGTATATCCAATTTTGTGGCATTCTCGTCTGATGTGTATTCAAACGTCCTGTAAATAGATAAACTTTCGTCTCCTATAATGTTTAATAGCATCGTTATTTTAATATAACCACTCTTATCTACTCACTTTTCCCGAAGATAATCGACTAACTTTAGTTTAAATTATTTTCCAATTTTCATAGACATTTTTCAATTGCGTTCGTAACCTAGTATTCATCTTGCTGCTGTATTTTCTTTGTTGAATTATTTTTCCTTTCAATGCGCTGCCACCATGTTATATATGCACCTACGTGTTTCGTGTTTTATATTAAACTGTTTGCACACAATTAACACCGAACATTATGTTTTACATAGGCAAGAACAATTGACAGCTAGTGGTACTAGGATCAATTAAAGTAATGGTAACTATGCAACAATAATCAGTAGATAGTCGAGGTAAAGTGAAGTAAAAATTGTACTATGTTTCCAGCTACTAAACAGTATTTATGTCTGTTTTACGTATCGATAACTAACGTACTGCTCTGCATATTTTTGTGTGAGTCTAAAACGCTTAGCACTTTCCTCGTTTTTGTGATGACAGTTTCGTTGTGACATAGACTTCATAAATTAAGGGAGGACAACTGCTGCAAGGTCGGGAAAGCCTTGCGTATAAAATATGAAGGTTAACGATGTGAATGACTGCTAACATCAAACTGTAGTTCATTAAAAATAACAGATATGGTTTATCCCATACTGGACAAATTTTTAGGGCCTCACCGTATGAGTGTCTGTTGCAGTTATTAATAATATTAATTTTATTATATTGTTTTCTAAATTTAATTGTCATAATATGTTGAAGGAACCTTTAATTTATATATGAATAAAGAATTTTGTTCCAATAGAATGAGTAACGTTGATTTAATAATCTTATCTAGCATTTTGTCCTAAACTATAATTTCATCTCATCTTCACTTGTGAGAGAAAATTCTTCATGTTCTTCAAGTGAAGATGAGCAATTTTTGTTTGTTGTATTTTGTTTTTAGTATTAAATCGTACTAAGTATTAATATGAAATTTATATAGATTTTAAGAATGATGCGCTAATAAAATTAAATAACTCTTATTCAACTTTTATCGAAACTTACAAGGACTTCCATCAAATAACACTATAGAATATATTTTATTGAATATTGACTGATATAAAATAGGCAGTTCTTATACAATAATACTTGAGTTTATGGTCAGTAGTACAATCATAATGGCACGATAATCTTATGTTACTCATTCAAAACAACCTTGCGCAAGCTACAAAAACAATTCTTGTCGCAAATTTAGAAACTGCTTCAAAAATGGTGGTAGATTCATTAATGAAGCGTACATTAATGAATTAAAAATTAATAAATGCAATGTCATTGTCACATTATATAATGTAATAATCAGCTAACAACTAATTCAGCCTTATCCATCAATGACAAAACAGTAAGTACTACTACAAAAAGTCTTGTAGTGCATAAACGAACTTGCCATACTGGAGAAGTTACATCTGCTTTAGTATAATCGCGTTTATATTTTATAAGGTGAAGCCTGTAACTGTATTATTTGTACGTTTCTACATTTACGTACTTTTACCGGTAAGGATTTGACGGGACAAATAAGAGTACTACCTTACAAACATGGCTGGAAACACTTTCGATTGAGTATATTTATGGTACCTATTGATAGTAAAACAGAGAAAAATCTCATACAAGTTTACTCGCCCCGACGGTTAGTTTATAAAATATCTGTTTGGTACGTGATATTTTGTGTTAAAATTAAAAATGAAACATGTTTGCTTCTGCGTACCGAATATATTTAAAAGTGCAAACTATTATAACCCATTCTCTAAATGCGGATACATACGTTTAGCTGTAAAAGGACACGCGCAACGTACGAAATAGGATTTCTGACAAACAAGGCAGAGTTCGCTTTCTTAGATACTTGTCTTGATTGTATTTGGTAGAAAAATATGAAAAGGTATTCCATTCATCCCAGACATGTGTTGTTTTCCTCAAAATATTTATATAAACTTAAATTTATTGCACTTTCTTCGTGTTTAAATATCTGTACGTAATTAGTACGATTTCTAAATTAGTTAAAAAACAATCCAGTAGATAATTATGCAACATAACTTTTTATCAACTAGTACTAATTACATAAGTTTCCATATTGTCGTTTTCAACAAATTTTACTTTATCTACCAAAATTTGTTATGAAAGTTGCTGTTGAATTAAAGAAAACATCAGTACACATATTTCTTACATGTTACACTGTTTTGAACAAGTGACCGATGCATACTTGTTCTTTTAAATTTATTGCTGAACAGAGTTAGTACGATAACAATGCTTGAATGGCCCAATTCGAATTTTATCCAGCAATGTGTGTCAATTTTTTTATCATATCAAATTTTGTAAAAGAAATATTTACAAGTTGATTAATTTTTGTGATATAAGGTTGTAGCCTAATCAAGAAGAGCTAAATTATGATTTAACGCCATAAAGACAAAGAATTATCCACAAATGAACCAAAATGTAAAACACTTTACTTCCGTTGGGGAAAGTTAACACAAGTTGAGACAAGTTAGATTACATTTTTTTACTTCCTGTACAATAATTTTCTTAGAGAAGTGAAGCATTCCTGTATTAGTAATTAGTAAATATAATGACTATTCTGAAAGCCTTGATCTAGTGGAATTGATTCTCCATTACATTTATGCATTTTTTAATTTATGTATTTAATAGTAGTGGCTGGTATGGTCGTAAATGGAATGGAGTTATATGTCTTATATTCTGTGTGTTGCAGAAAATATATACGAAAAAATCGTTTTCCGTGCAGTATCATTGGTTACATAAGAAGTTAAAGTTGTAATATTCCAAAAAAAATATTTATTTTTTCAAGAAAACAATGCCTAACACTTTTCTGGATAATAACTAACTCCACTAGCGATACACATTCTAAGTCAAGAAATTTTTCTCTTTCTGGATAACTTATACTTTTAACAGTTTGACTCTCAACGGTCTCTATATTGGCCACTGTAGACTTCCACCAGTTTATCTTTGCCAAGATAATATCTGTAGGGGTAGAAGTAACTATACAGATAATAATTCGGAGTTTATTGGCGACCTTCTGCTAAAGGAGACTCTGTTACGGAATTAAATATTTTAATTGATGCCGTAAAAATTCAATTTTATCATAATTTCTTTAAACTTTCTAACAATAAACGTGTTTTTAATTTGTTCCAATGATATACATCTAGCCTGAATAAAAATAATTACCCTATGCATGCAACGTGATAAAGCATCTTGAGGTACATCCTGCATTCTAGTTTGAATTTTCTCTCACATATACGGTTGGTGGTAGGAATGAACATATTTGGTTATCAACGTCTTCAGTGCTACCCTCCAGTAGGGGCATCTTGGTTTACATATTAATTGGCGCTCCGAAGAGCTAGATAATGCTTATCGCGGGGTTCAGATTTTTGAATCGATGCTATTGGTAGGTAAACTGTATCTTCAGAGATACAGGATTACAGATACATACACACAGATACAAGATACAGATTAGGATGGCGTAATCCCATCCGAATTAGACTTAAACATCTAACCCTATTAAAAGTTTAAGATTGAGCGTAGTTACTCTGCTAAAGTAAAAATTTTGTTATTCATTCTGTACTTTCGGTTCAACGGGTAAGTTAGTATCAACTTTTTATTTTTAGTGTAAAGGTATATTTTTTTGCTTAATTTTTAGATATTATGTGACATTCTAAACCATTTTTATTATACATCTTCGTAACTATTTACGACTATTTAAATAATATATTAAAGTATAAGTGTCATAAGTCGCGTCGCGATCGAGATCACAGCAAAGTTTGTTACATAACACAATTTACCAGCCATAACCACAACCAAGATATGTACATACATGCATCATCAATACATATAGAAAGTGTTACATTTATTATTTTAAAATATAAATTGAATTTGTTAATACTATTTTATATAAACGTTGTCTGTATAGAATTTCTACTGAGGTTAGTTCTGAGAGAAATGAAAAAAGGCATATCGGAATGAATTATTTATCAAACGTAAGTGCGTTTTAATGAGTACATTACCAACGTAAAATACAAAAATATTTTGGTTTTGTATTTGTTTCATTGATACATGACCTTAGCTTCGTAAACATGTGGTGTAACGCCACATTTTTCAATTCTGTTGTATTTGAGATTAACCAAATGTTTTTAAACACTTAGTTAACATTGATCCCTTTGTTTGTCCAATATATTTTTGAATACAACTCATTACTCATTTATTTCGAAAACTCCTGCCTTTCTAGGTTCTACTTTATCTTAGGGTTACCTATGATATTACTCAAAGATGTTCTGAAACGGTAAATCATTTTTGAGCATAAGGGGGAGAAATAGCTGACAAAGATTCCAGTTTTTTATCATTTTATGCTGACACAAATGACGGGAAATCGAATAAATGTAAAAGAAGTGCACTAATTTCGTCCTATACATGTCAAATTCCAAAATATTATTTGTTATTTTTCAATAATTACTTTATTTTATAATTATTATTATTTATTTATTGTTTAAATTCTAAACAAGTTATTTAATTTAACAAGAAAAATGTCAATATTATATTTTTTTGGTATCAAATATAGAGGAAAATGTCATTCACATACCTTAACAAACTGTAGAAAAATATTGGATTTTCGAATGGTAGGTGCTTTCCAAAATGAAATGGTTAGCTAAGAAGTATAACAACGGGTTGCCTTGCACCGTTCCTTTTACATTTTCATAAAAATTCTCCGTTAAATTGAAAAATCATGCAGGTGTCAGTGAGGCAAATATATTATATACCCGGACAATTTATGAAGCAAGTTGTTTTGGAGCAACAAGATCTCGAGGAGGTCAAAAATCGAAACACTGAAGAAAAAGAACTTGCACTAAACGAAATCAATATTTCACCTACCAGCAACTCAAAAGATTGAAGCTTTTAATAAATTCAATAGAATCTTTAATTATAAGGTTAAATTTTGAAATACAAAACTCACTGAGCAGCTATTTGGAAACCATCTATTATCAGGAGAATAGATCTAATTCACCGACTGGATTATGAATCTTATATTGAAAAAAATAGTTTGAATAAAACTATATACTTATCTATGTTTACTACAAATTTAACCTATCTCGTCCTTAATTTGCACAATCACGTACTACTGATTAAGACAAAGATATAGTTATACTTAAGATGTACTTAAAAAAAGCTACTAATGTAGTAGTTGGACAATACGAATAGGAGGCATTGTAATATGTTATCGGCGATATTTGGTATACACTAGTATATATTTGGTATAAGATCGAAGGACTATGTACAAACTGGGTAATCTTAGCGATAGAGGATACCTAAATGAAGAAGGAAAAAACATTTCCTCGGGCAGCATTCTTGTAGAATTATTTCAAAATATACTCCGCATCCAACAGAGTTGTTGCAACCATGACTGTGTATGCTTTGTTTATATACTGAGATTGATTTGATATAACAATATTATGTCTTATGGTCTAACAATTTTACTTACTATTTCTAAAATGTTTCAGTTGATGCATTAAAAATTTCAATTGACTAACTATGTTAAACAATTTTCTAAAATCAAATACAAGATATTTACTTGTTTCAAATTACATCCAAAACTTTAGTTAACTTTAATATATTTACACTTGTCATTACTATAAATTTATCTTTGTGACCACATTTGGACTGGTAGGATTCGGCACGTGGAATTTTCGCATAAACATATTATTGACGTCTCTTATCATTAAGAGTAACGAAATTTTGATAATTAACTTTTAAGGCGCACTGCTTAGTAGGTTTGGTTTTCGACTGCCCGGCGCGAGAACCATAAAGGCAAGCTCGGCCATAGGAGAGACCTGTTATGTTCCCCGTACTGTTTTAGTCCTCTTAATCAGGTTGCATTCGGACAGAGAAGTTTGGAAACTGGTTGAGAATTAATTTTCTTACTCCGGGATCATCTAATCGATCGACCCCAAAGTAACTCCGCTTCTCCCTGTCCACTGTCGAGTCAGAACATGGACTGAAGTTTCCACCGCATTCGCACAGTTTCTGCATAGTTTACTGTGCCCATGCGATGCAAATGTTTATCCAGTGCGCAGTGATGCGCAGGAGGTTAAGATCCCTGTGAGTAACCTCAGCATGCGTAAGGCAGTCTTTATGAGCATACGGGTGAATCCCAAGACTTTTACTGTGTCTCATACAAGTGTATTCCAGTTGGAGCAATGTCTAGCAGCGAGTTCTGATCTGACAAAGGCTTTGATGCTGCCATAGGAATTTCCACGTGTAGGTTCTGGACCCACGAGTGGTCGCTCGCTGGCACTTCTAGCTAATTTGTCATTTCATTGCCTCTGATTCCATAGTGACCCTAGCACCCATCTCAGCGTGGTGTTGTGATGTTCCACCAGTTTTACAAGAGTCCTATGGCAGCGTAGTATTCCCGGGAGACAAACCTAACGTGCCTGTAAGGGCTGCCTAACTGCCAGAAAAGATTTCCACTACTCCATTAACCTGGTCAGGGCAGGTCTGGATGACGATTATTTAGGCTTGGAAGATGGACGGGGAGCTCCCTAGGGCTGAAGGCTAACCAGCGGGATAATTCTCGTCTCGATTTGTGAACTAAGGCTTTTGGAGTCTCTCATTGGAGATGCTTACATTATATCCCCCACTGAAGCTGAAACCGGGCGAAATCTTGTCCGCCCTCGTGGACTGGTACTGTCTGCTCTATGTAAGTGAAGATGCTGGTATGATCTTCCGTTTTACCGGAGAAACTCCTGCACCCACTAGATTTTGCTCTGTAGGTTCCTAGGACTGCCTCCGTCTACAGCACAAGCTGCAGCAAAGGAAGCCCAAGGATCGTCTCCATCCCCGCTTAGTACGTTAGTAACCAGATCGTAGAACATTTTTGTTATAAATACCATTATCTCTTCGTTCATGCCTTAATCAATTGCAAGTTACTCAAGCTAATAGTATCCTTTCCTTTTCATTTTCACTACTTAATTTTATCAGTCACTACTTGTGGTTAAAACTTTCTACTGTTGTTCAGCATTTAAACTCCTGGGTTTTAGAACTAACACTTTATATTCATGTTTCAGTTCATGTGAGTTCCATGTGTTTTATGCTGATGGTGAAATTAGCATTAACAGCCTTTTAGAAACGGTATTGACATCCTTCAGAAGTTTGCTGATTATTTACTACCTTGACATTTGCTAATGTTTATGTGCACAGTTTCTCATACATTACAGATTTAGATAAAGCGCACTTAATTCATTGTATCAGACTAAAACATTGCATGAATAAAACTATGGTGGCATTACGATGTTGATTACCATTGAAGAATTCTTATCAGTGGTATTTGTAGAAACTTAACGTACATAGTTCGATTATGTACAGGGTGTCCAATTTTCGATGGTTTTGGGGGTATCTCACTTATTCGTAAAGATAGAGAGCTGCGGTTTTCGCATTACTGTGCTACTTTTTTGTGAAACGAAAGATGCCGCCAACAAAATTTTCATAGCTCACTTCGTTTTCGAGATACAGGGTGATTTTGAAAATATTGCATTTTGGAACCCCCTCGTATCTCAGTTATCGTTTAACTTATCGAAAAGGTAAAAAATGTTTTTTATGCAGTTTTTTACGTAGACTCCAGTAGCGTAGATAGATTTCCGCTGAAGACTGTAATTTCTTAGATATTAGTCAAAGTTATGTTTTTTTAAATGGGACACCCTATATATTTTTTGTCGGTTTGGTTAAGCTTTTTACAAGCTTTTCAAAAATATATAACACTTTAGATATATTTGCATTTTAAATTTCAAATATAATTTTTTTGTTAGTAGGCCATGGCGAATAAAAAAAATAACTGCGTCTTATGTCAATTTACGAGTTTTAGGTGGTTTATGTCAGAATAGTGTCAGAATCGGTCAGAATATTCATTGTTTAGTTTTATATTTATTATTTACCGTTTTGTGTCAGAATTTTAAGAAACTTTTCTTTATCATGGGCGACAACGCGGTCTTCGAAAACAATGAAAAGTTCGACATGCTTGTTACTTACATATATCCAATGTAACGAAAACGCAGACGAGGCATTGGAATTATATTTCAACAGGTAATAAAATAAATATATATGTATATATTTTTTCCATTTTACTTAAATCACATGATGATATCCCTGTAGATATCCAGAAAGAAGGCAACCAGATAAAGGGATTTTTTAAGACTAAAGTCGAATTTAATCGAACACGGATCGTTCGTTAAACCCCGGCCTAAAAGCTACAATAAAGAAAATCGTGTGATTGATGAAATAAATGTATTGGCTTCTGTTGAATCAATTCCAACCAGTTCTTGTAGACAAATAGAAAATTCTGTCGGAGTTATTAAATCAACAGTTCAAACAATTTTAAAAAAACACAAATTTAAACCGTATAAGTACCATTTGGTTCAAAATTTACATCCTGGTGACGCACAACGACGGATAGAGTTTTGTAATTGGTATTTGCAAATGGTTAACATAGAAAATAATTTTGAAAGAATCGTCATTTGGTCGGATGAGGCGCACTTTACCAGTGCTGGTATACTAAACCGGCAGAATAGTAGATTTTGGTCACAGGAAAATAACTATGTTATATTTCCACGTGAACGGCAAGGCAGGTTTCGCTTTAATGTTTCATGTTTTATTCTCGGAAGTAAAATCGTATATCCTATATTCGAAGGCAGCCTTACTTCGAATAAGTACCTCGACATTCTGGAAAACGTTGTGCCGGAAATAATTGAAGATGTTCCTTTGGCGCGCCTCAATAACTTGTTTTTGCAGCAAGGCGGAGCGCCTGCTCATAATGCGCAAATTGTAAGAACATATCTTGACAATAACTTTCAGGTCACTGGATTGGAACAAATGGACCCATAAGATGGGCACCAAGGTCACCGGATCTATCCGTTCTGGATTTTTTCTTGTGGGGATATCTACAAAACAAGATTTATAAGGTGCGGTGTCAAACACTGCAAGAATTAAGGAATGCTACTGAAGAGGCGTTTAGAAGCTTACAGGCGCGGCCATTTATTATTTTAAATGCCTTAAGGCGCATACGCACTATGTGCGAAACTTGTGTAAGATATAATGGGGAACAATTTGAACAATATTTATAAAAACATAATTATTTTTATTATTATTCTAAATTCTTAAATTCCTTGTAAAACTAAGTTCTATGTTTTACTTTCGTAAGTTATAATGTAGTTATTAATTAGAATTTTCATTCAAATGCATATATATCTAAAGTGTTATATATTTTGAAAAGCTTGTAAAAAGCTTAACCAAACCATCAAAAAATATATAGGGTGTCCCATTTAAAAAAACATAACTTTGACTAATATCTAAGAAATTACAGTCTTCAGCGGAAATCTATCTACGCCACTGGAGTCTACGTAAAAAACTGCATAAAAAACATTTTTTACCTTTTCGATAAGTTAAACGATAACTGAGATACGAGGGGGGTTCCAAAATGCAATATTTTCAAAATCACCCTGTATCTCGAAAACGAAGTGAGCTATGAAAATTTTGTTGGCGGCATCTTTCGTTTCACAAAAAGTAGCACAGTAATGCGAAAACCGCAGCTCTCTATCTTTACGAATAAGTGAGATACCCCCAAAAACCATCGAAAATTGGACACCCTGTACACATATGAAAATACACATCCATTTGGTTTTCGTATTTAATGGTTTTATAGGTCTGCTTGTAAGGTACGTACCTAGTTATAATTTATAATAAAGTCATTTTTTGTTTATTGCTTCTTCTATTTAGCGTAATATGCATAAAATAGCGATTAATTTCAAATCTAATATTAGAATTGATCCGCGTCATTATAATAAATTGGATATATGTACCGGTAATGGTAACATTATTAACGAACATTTTAATCCTTAATCTTTATTCAGAAAGACGCAGCTTACCTACCAAATGGAGCGAATACCATATTCAGAAGTCTTCTGACAAAATAAAGTTGTCATTCTTCTGCCATATCTGGATAAAAAATTACGCGGAAATTGTATTCTCTACGCATCAGTGCATTTCAGAGGATGATGATACCCGATACTCTGTGAAAATTGACAACATATGTGTCAATAGCGATAAATTATCCTTTCAGTGAACACGGAAAAAGCGTGAACATCTGCAATATTCGGAAACGATAAATGAATCATTATTACTTCGTAAGTATAGCGATACGGTCTTATCTACGGATCTTAACAATGATTTACTAGTTCTAACTTATTTAATTAAAAGATGGACATCATCACTTAAATTTTGTTAGCCACCCTATAGAAATTTGTGTTTGTTACATAATGTAGTTTTTTATATTCCGATCTTTTGTTTTGAATTTATTAAAGTTGCAGTTTTGTTTGCTGTCTTAATACTGACATTTATTATTTCTTAGAATTCTGATTCAAAGCTCTATTTCCACGCCTTTCTACTATGTTAAAATGTATCTCTATTTGTAGAAAAGTTATGCGTTTTTATCATAGTAGAATTTTTATATAAAACCTTTGACAGAAGGAAGAAAAATATATAAACGTAATAAAAATGTTGGCTCTTAGTATTACAAACTGTAATATTATGTTCAGCATCAACAATCCATTTTTATTAATATATTGGTTTATCAAATTGCATTTGATTTTCGATATAGGCTTAGAAATAAAATTTAATTTGGTTTTATACTTCGGTCACTGTGATTTGCAGAAAATTGTGCATTACAGTAGTATTATGAACAGAACAACTGAACATGTTTCACAATGTATTTATAGAATACCATTCAGAAGTCTTCGGAATAACTCTTCTTAGAGATGTTGTAATTACGTCAATTTAAGTTAGGTGCTTTATAATTTATCTTTAACCTTTGTGTACATCTCTCCAGAAAAAGGCTTTTTATATATTTTCGAAAGTTCATAGAGAATGTGTGCACATTTAAACAGGTGTGTTAGGAAATATGTATTTTAGTTGTATGAAGTACAAATCTTTTTGTTTCTCTCTTAATAATTATTTAGTCATGTACTTTGGATATATTATTAGTTTTACTTAAATAGTTTTACTAGACCACAAATGTCACTTATTCGACACCGAACTAACTATTACTTGGTGAGTTTGGACGTGGCAAGGTAATAAGGATGTTACTACAAATAAATGTTACTATTAACTGTCATAGAAAGTATCTCATCATAATGCTAAATTGGAGTAGAATTAACAACACTTCTCACGGTGTAGCCCACTGTAAAATCGTGCTTAATATTAATATTTGCGCTGTTTTCGAAGATATCTAAATATTGCTATCTCTTTAGTTAATCTTATAATCTTGAATTATATTGCAGGCGTCCACGGTCCGTCTCTATTATGAGTAGACTCGGCAAAGAGGAACATGTTTCGGTGCAGTGCGGAGAACAACGTGGAGAGGCGAACTGCGTGGCACAGAAACTCAAGTGACCATATCAAAACACACTTGTTCAATATTATTCCACTGATCGTTGAGAGTGCTTATCAGTACACACATACTTAGAAAATGTCGCAGTTAGGTACGTTTCGGAAACAGTGTATTTCTAAGCTAGAAAACGTAATAGTGAGTATGCCGGATTTAAAATATGAAGATGATAGAATTAAATGTATAGTGTGCGACAACTATCTGACGTGTATCAGCAGATGGAATTGTGAACGCTACCTAAAAAGTTTAAAACACTATTCTGCACTTGCACGCGGTACTTTAGAACTGCACTGTATTAGTTATTTACGAACCAAGTGCGTGAAATCATATTTCGCGAATGAGTGACCAGTTTGTTACTCATGGACACGAATTCGCGAAATGTTTCACGCACGAAGTTTGTATAATATTTTTTGTACGAGAACTATAATAATAATACATATTGATAAATACGTTATCGTTTATGACCATATTATTAAGGTTAGGGATTTATGATTTTAAAATGTCACTAAATTAATCAAGTTCCAGGAACTTTACTTTTACGCACTCGTGCTTAAAGTGACTTTTTACGCACGCAAATCGAATCGGGAAATGACAGGTTTTGATAAGCGAGTACAAAAAATATATTTTTTGTCATTTTACGTGTAAACATTCATGCGTCCTTATCGTCTATGCTCACTCATGAAAGACACGAACATAAATGATGAATACTCGCCTTGATACGGTTGCTCGGCTTCTCCACGTTGTTCTCCGCACTGCACTGAAACTTGCTCCTGTTTCTCGTGTCTAATTATGAGGGCTTTACCCATGTCATAGTACTCTCGTAGATACAATATACAAACATAAACTAAATGCAGAATAAAATAAAATAAATCCACAAAAATTCAAAATGTACAAACTCGACGTTTTGCTGGTAATATTAGTGGCTTCTTCAGGAACAAAATGTAAGTAAGGGATATTAGAATATTACGGTAACTTGATGTGTCAACCACGCTAGAGGCCAAAATGTATTATGTAGGTATTTATATAAATAGAATTTATAGATTACAGTATATAGACTACTTGTGACTAGATGGCGTAACAGAAGAGTTATCGCAAAACTCTATTCTGAAGCTGTATATGACTTACGAGTGTACTACATATTTTAATAATTTGTGCAGATGATAGTTACAACATGATAAGGGTGAGTTATTATGTGGGGCTTTGATGCATTGTTACTTACAATTCTTCATCAGAAGTCAATTTTTTCCAAATTTCTGAATTAGTATATCCAATTTTGTGGCATTCTCGTCTGATGTGTATTCAAACGTCCTGTAAATAGATAAACTTTCGTCTCCTATAATGTTTAATAGCATCGTTATTTTAATATAACCACTCTTATCTACTCACTTTTCCCGAAGATAATCGACTAACTTTAGTTTAAATTATTTTCCAATTTTCATAGACATTTTTCAATTGCGTTCGTAACCTAGTATTCATCTTGCTGCTGTATTTTCTTTGTTGAATTATTTTTCCTTTCAATGCGCTGCCACCATGTTATATATGCACCTACGTGTTTCGTGTTTTATATTAAACTGTTTGCACACAATTAACACCGAACATTATGTTTTACATAGGCAAGAACAATTGACAGCTAGTGGTACTAGGATCAATTAAAGTAATGGTAACTATGCAACAATAATCAGTAGATAGTCGAGGTAAAGTGAAGTAAAAATTGTACTATGTTTCCAGCTACTAAACAGTATTTATGTCTGTTTTACGTATCGATAACTAACGTACTGCTCTGCATATTTTTGTGTGAGTCTAAAACGCTTAGCACTTTCCTCGTTTTTGTGATGACAGTTTCGTTGTGACATAGACTTCATAAATTAAGGGAGGACAACTGCTGCAAGGTCGGGAAAGCCTTGCGTATAAAATATGAAGGTTAACGATGTGAATGACTGCTAACATCAAACTGTAGTTCATTAAAAATAACAGATATGGTTTATCCCATACTGGACAAATTTTTAGGGCCTCACCGTATGAGTGTCTGTTGCAGTTATTAATAATATTAATTTTATTATATTGTTTTCTAAATTTAATTGTCATAATATGTTGAAGGAACCTTTAATTTATATATGAATAAAGAATTTTGTTCCAATAGAATGAGTAACGTTGATTTAATAATCTTATCTAGCATTTTGTCCTAAACTATAATTTCATCTCATCTTCACTTGTGAGAGAAAATTCTTCATGTTCTTCAAGTGAAGATGAGCAATTTTTGTTTGTTGTATTTTGTTTTTAGTATTAAATCGTACTAAGTATTAATATGAAATTTATATAGATTTTAAGAATGATGCGCTAATAAAATTAAATAACTCTTATTCAACTTTTATCGAAACTTACAAGGACTTCCATCAAATAACACTATAGAATATATTTTATTGAATATTGACTGATATAAAATAGGCAGTTCTTATACAATAATACTTGAGTTTATGGTCAGTAGTACAATCATAATGGCACGATAATCTTATGTTACTCATTCAAAACAACCTTGCGCAAGCTACAAAAACAATTCTTGTCGCAAATTTAGAAACTGCTTCAAAAATGGTGGTAGATTCATTAATGAAGCGTACATTAATGAATTAAAAATTAATAAATGCAATGTCATTGTCACATTATATAATGTAATAATCAGCTAACAACTAATTCAGCCTTATCCATCAATGACAAAACAGTAAGTACTACTACAAAAAAGTCTTGTAGTGCATAAACGAACTTGCCATACTGGAGAAGTTACATCTGCTTTAGTATAATCGCGTTTATATTTTATAAGGTGAAGCCTGTAACTGTATTATTTGTACGTTTCTACATTTACGTACTTTTACCGGTAAGGATTTGACGGGACAAATAAGAGTACTACCTTACAAACATGGCTGGAAACACTTTCGATTGAGTATATTTATGGTACCTATTGATAGTAAAACAGAGAAAAATCTCATACAAGTTTACTCGCCCCGACGGTTAGTTTATAAAATATCTGTTTGGTACGTGATATTTTGTGTTAAAATTAAAAATGAAACATGTTTGCTTCTGCGTACCGAATATATTTAAAAGTGCAAACTATTATAACCCATTCTCTAAATGCGGATACATACGTTTAGCTGTAAAAGGACACGCGCAACGTACGAAATAGGATTTCTGACAAACAAGGCAGAGTTCGCTTTCTTAGATACTTGTCTTGATTGTATTTGGTAGAAAAATATGAAAAGGTATTCCATTCATCCCAGACATGTGTTGTTTTCCTCAAAATATTTATATAAACTTAAATTTATTGCACTTTCTTCGTGTTTAAATATCTGTACGTAATTAGTACGATTTCTAAATTAGTTAAAAAACAATCCAGTAGATAATTATGCAACATAACTTTTTATCAACTAGTACTAATTACATAAGTTTCCATATTGTCGTTTTCAACAAATTTTACTTTATCTACCAAAATTTGTTATGAAAGTTGCTGTTGAATTAAAGAAAACATCAGTACACATATTTCTTACATGTTACACTGTTTTGAACAAGTGACCGATGCATACTTGTTCTTTTAAATTTATTGCTGAACAGAGTTAGTACGATAACAATGCTTGAATGGCCCAATTCGAATTTTATCCAGCAATGTGTGTCAATTTTTTTATCATATCAAATTTTGTAAAAGAAATATTTACAAGTTGATTAATTTTTGTGATATAAGGTTGTAGCCTAATCAAGAAGAGCTAAATTATGATTTAACGCCATAAAGACAAAGAATTATCCACAAATGAACCAAAATGTAAAACACTTTACTTCCGTTGGGGAAAGTTAACACAAGTTGAGACAAGTTAGATTACATTTTTTTACTTCCTGTACAATAATTTTCTTAGAGAAGTGAAGCATTCCTGTATTAGTAATTAGTAAATATAATGACTATTCTGAAAGCCTTGATCTAGTGGAATTGATTCTCCATTACATTTATGCATTTTTTAATTTATGTATTTAATAGTAGTGGCTGGTATGGTCGTAAATGGAATGGAGTTATATGTCTTATATTCTGTGTGTTGCAGAAAATATATACGAAAAAATCGTTTTCCGTGCAGTATCATTGGTTACATAAGAAGTTAAAGTTGTAATATTCAAAAAAAATATTTATTTTTTCAAAGAAAACAATGCCTAACACTTTTCTGGATAATAACTAACTCCACTAGCGATACACATTCTAAGTCAAGAATTTTTCTCTTTCTGGATAACTTATACTTTTAACAGTTTGACTCTCAACGGTCTCTATATTGGCCACTGTAGACTTCCACCAGTTTATCTTTGCCAAGATAATATCTGTAGGGGTAGAAGTAACTATACAGATAATAATTCGGAGTTTATTGGCGACCTTCTGCTAAAGGAGACTCTGTTACGGAATTAAATATTTTAATTGATGCCGTAAAAATTACATACAAAGAGTATTTTGCATATTTTCGCAGAATAAGTAAGTTTATGTTATGAAATACAAGTAAAATGTTGACAAAGACCTCTATATCCTATCACTTCTTACTGCAATGTTTGATCAACTCCATATATAATAATTCAATTATTCAATTTAAACTTTAAACACCTGGTATATAACACAACACTCACAAACTTATTGTATGTAATCTCGAAATATGTATAGTTCAGTGCTTTTAAGAATACGGCAGTAACAGATTGTTCTACTTTAATATAATATATAGATTTATTCCAATGTAACCGTATACATTTTCAAAAGATTTTTCACATAAAAAATTTGTTTATTTGAAGTAAGGTATCATTAAAACATATTTCTAATTTAGGTCTCATTATTATCTCGGTTATTGTCTCGGTATTATTACGGAACTTTTGTCTAACTAAACGTCCTGTATATGTTTAACTTTTTAGAATCCTCGAGATTTTAAAGTGCATGCAATAGATCTTTATTTTCCACTATTTTTGAGATATTTAGTCTTCTTTGCAATTCACCAATTCGATGTGTACGGAGGTATGTACATAACTTTTTTGAACCTATACAGAAATAGAAGCTTGAGTTTTCTCAAGTTTGTTAACAAAATGTGCGCTAAAATGAAACAGAAAATAGTTTTTGAAACATTATCTTGATTGTCCTAACGTTTAATTCAATTTTGAACTTTGAACTACTATTTTTTGTATTGAGAACGAGTGTCTCCACTATATTTATGTTAAATAAATAAAGCGCGGTGCTTATTTAAATTCAGACAATTGATCAAGTTTATGTCAAAATTATGGATTATTAAGTTTTCCAACTAGTACTTTTAATGATTTCTAGCAAAAAACTATATCTACACCTTAACGTAGGCAATAGTACGAAAATGATAGACTGTGAATTTAAAGTACTGTCTTTTTAGCCGAAATGAATCAACTGATAGAATATAAACAGTTTCAGTTTTCATCAAACAAACATTTTTGTTTATTTTCCCACTGAGACCCATTTAAATAACCAAAACATTTCCATTAAAAAAATTCAAATTTTATTTATCAAACTTTGAATCGACTGTTTGTATACTCTATGGAATATTTCTAAAACTTTTTTCTCGCTTAAGTTTGGGCCACAGTTTGTGAACAAACTTTAGGACCTGCTACATGATTAGCGCAAGAAAATTCCGGGCACACCCAGTTGATAAAACTTACTGTATCTCAAGAATGATGATAAAGGCACAATTGTATAAACAACAGCAATTCAAAATCTCATGAGGTTTTTAAAAATGTAAAAATATACAGACACTTCCATTTAACAAAGCAACATGAATACAAGTTCCACAATAATACGAGCGTCATTTAGAATAAAAATATGTTTTAATTATAGCTTTATTAAAACTAATAAATTTGTATTTGAGAATTTATAGCCTATCAAAAATATTTAGGTGTTCCGAAAAATTTGAATAATCCTAAATAATTAATATTCATTAAATTTGCTGCTAACACAAATGAAAAACAAATAATAAGTTATGTATTCGTCCTGCTTTATTTTGATATGCTGAAAAAACAAGTAATTGTTGAGATTGGTTCATAAACAAACTTAAAAAGGAAAATTATTTCCAGAAAATTCTGCATGTACCGAATACTCATATATTTTGATGACAGGTAACCAAGTTTCGCTCTATTAATACAAATTTGGTTCCCAACTTTATCTGCACGATTGCGACAATCAAATATGTATCGACTGCGTGCACTATCTCCTTCCTGTCTATATTTCATATTTTTTCTTAGAAAATTGTGTTAGTATAGTATGTGGCTACTACAATATGACTTACGCCGCATATATTGTATTAGTTACAATAAATATTTATAAATCGATATCTTGTAAACCTGTGACGACTGAATGCTATTCAACATAGCAGAATTATTGGTTGAAACACATTTTTGTTTCTGTTAAAGATCTAATCTATTTCGTAACTTAAGCACTGATCCTTATAATATTTGGCTCATAGTTTTGATTGATGTAAGATATGTCTTTAACGTAAACTACTATAAATATAGTCATTCAAAATGATATATTGCAATATTATTTTCTATTCAATAATAATTTCATTGTTATACTATGAGACATATACTAATTACGAGTTTAAACGTATACTTACTAAATGGATAATATGTAAATAAAAGCGTTTCGCATATTTATCCCATGACTATATTGGTACCCATCGGTAATTGTCATTAAATTGTCGACGAGTGACGAAAGAGCAATTTCATTGTGTATATAAAAAGGAACAATAACAATAATCATCAAGTACATACATTGATTGCATTCTAAGAAATTGTTATATCGACGGATAGGCTGAAAATGGCACTGTATGTAATAAAATGCGCGCGTTATATACAATAATTGTGTCAGGAATATTTATGTTCGACATATATTATAATCGACAATTTGGTAAATTAGTGCTTTAGAACCGGTAGATACACAAGTGAGTATTATCATATACATCCGGATTATTAGTAGTCTAGCGACGAAGGTTCAGAACAACACGTAATGAATCTTAAATATGTTTTAAGTCTACTAGTTAATATGCAGCTAAAGACACCTTTTAACTCACTGACTCATTAAATAGGCTCATTAAAATTAATAGCATTCACATACAAATTTATTTGTCATATAATCAACATCTAATAAATAATACTCCATGTCATTTGTGAATTATTTTACATTTGTTTTTTCTAGGGTATCAAAATATGCGTACGGGCTTCTCACGCAGAGCGGAGACGAGCATTAACTTTCATGACTACATTTTACATAATAAACTAACAGAATAAACTGCAATGTGAGCCTAAAAAAATTAAAAGCTCTACTGATAATTGCGATAAATTCATTCTATAATCTAACATCTATAATTAGAAATGTGTTGCAAATAATTATTAGCAAATTATTATCCAGTACACTCTAACATTTTTTTAGTTATTGGAGTAATCTGTATTGTAGATATAGCCAAAACCACAAATATTGTATTATTTCAAGGTTATTGTATGTATTCGAATATAATAAAGAGTTTTTGTTTTTTTTACGAAATTTATTTACACTCAAAAGTTTATTATTTTAGGGAAGGTTATTCTATAATCCGAAACCTTAATAACATATTCTGCTGTGACATGACGATGTATTGGTATGGTGTCACAAATTATTTTGTATTTTGCGTCAAGTATTATTATTATAAAGATCCATTTATTATTATTTTGTGAAAAAATTTGGTTAGAGTGTAGATAACTGCGACATCTTGGAATGTACATACTGAGTAATTCTAAGTATTCTGTGCTTCTTAAAATATCCGTTGCAGCTGTCTGTATAGTGACGAATATATCAATTTTTCTTATTGTAGTATTAAATAAGAACAGGCCAGTCTGTGTAAATTGGTATAATATGTCAGTGTCAGTAAATGCCATGGCTTTTGTTCTTCTAATAGTATACATGCTACAGTTTGATTTCGTTTTTTGTATGGGGATTTTGGAAACTACAATTGGATTAAATTAAATTAG
Source organism: Holotrichia oblita (assembly GCA_023690525.1). Taxonomy (NCBI): domain Eukaryota; kingdom Metazoa; phylum Arthropoda; class Insecta; order Coleoptera; family Scarabaeidae; genus Holotrichia; species Holotrichia oblita. The sequence goes on along the minus strand of CM043021.1, from coordinate 34,091,194 downwards.
ATCTGAGGGCAGTAACACTGCTGTCTTTAGTTACCGCCGGGTGTATTGCAACATTGCCCTTCTGGTTGTTAGACTAGTTGAAGGCTTTTAATGAACCTTAGAATTAGTCTAGGATTCTCGTTAGTTTCGTTAGAAACGGCCTACTGAAGTGTTGGTGTTGAGTATGACTGGCAGCAACACATTTACACAAAATGTGTTCTGCCGTCTCTAGATCTTCTGACGGCAGATTTGATCTCCAGCTTTTTCGAATTATGTACGTGGTACTTCAGCCAAATGACCTGTCAAAAACGCTGTCAGCAGTCCAAAGTCCCCTTTACTGAAAGATAACAACGACTGCGCTGTCTTAGGCGATCCTGATAATAGTGTCTTCACCTGTTTTTGTTCTGGCGCATTCTGCCAGTGGGAAGTTTTTCTGTTGTTTTCCCATTTATTAACTGTTTGTTTTAGGTGGCTCTTTTGCAGTCCACAACAGGGATAAGGTCCAATGAAAGGCATTTTTGCTGTTTCGTTGGCAAGCTCATCTGCCTTTTCGTTCTCTTTCGATCCCTTGATGGCTTGGGACCTGGAAGCTACAATAGATACAGATTTTTACGTGACTAAAAACGAAGTTGGCTTTTAAAAGATTAAACAAACCAATAGCTGCACGCAAAACAGAGTATCTCAGTTTATTGCAAAAATAATAAGTTATAAAATTCAAAACAACATAAATCATTTATAATTGTTCAAAATGAATGAAAATTGTTGCTTTACAAATTTTTCGTTGATCTATTCTCGAAATTTCTTACGGCAGCGCTTGTTCAATATTAAAGATTCAGATCAGTTTTCTAGATTCTTTTGTACACACGTTTGTTTTTTGTCGTCCCCACAAAAAAATATCCAAAATTTCTGGATCCAGTGAACATGACGGCTAAAGCTTAGTAGCATCTTTTCTTATATAAGATTGCCTAAATTTTTTATTATCATTTTCATTATGCGGAGGAGCACTGCCATGCTGAAACCATTTTAACATCGTTTAATCTCCAAATTCAACTCATGTAACATATTCTGTCAGTATCTTTCTAAAAAATGGAAATATCAACCAGTAGTTAATGTTCCATAAAAAATATAGAACATTAGAACTGTTGTGCCGATTATACCACACCAAATGTTGAAACCAAATTTGATTTGATATCCTTTGTTCCAGATTGTGAGGATTTTGTGGCATCCACAAATGTTCATTGTACATATTAACATATTAACAATCCCCAATTTTATCAATCTATAGCACTTTAAATGGAAATTGAGGGTCTGCTCTACAATATTTCTGTACCATAAAGACTACATTTTTAGTTGTTCGTGGAATGCGACATTTGACCTACGAATAATTTGTATGGCCCACAGTTTGCATTGTTTTAGGAAATGGTAGATTTGGTGGCAATTTGGTTGAATAAACACGAATTAAAAAAATCAGACATTCACATAACTTTCATACCTACCAACAATAGACATTTATTCACAAATTTAAAAACACCCATTAAACATGGTAATCAAAGTAATGTCGTTTATAAATTAGATTGCAAAGATTGTCATAAATGTTATATCGGACAAACCAAACAATATTTAAAGAAACGAATTTATAACCATCAATACACTGTTACACATAACGTCACCGCTGAAACTGCTTTATCTAAGCACTCTAAAGATAGACGACATAATTTTGATTTTCAAAACACTAAAATTTTAAAAAAGGAAAATAATTATAAAAAAAGATTAATTTACGAAATGATATACATTAAGAAAGATGAAATCACGGTAAATTTTAGAACGGATATTGATAATTTAAGCGTTATTTATAACAATTTAATTCACGCATGAATTTTATTAATTTTAAGCTCTTGACTAGGTTTTTGCCATGTTTTTCCCTAGTCCTTGAACAGAATTGTTACAGCTTGACAAAAAATAAATTGATATACGAATAATTCAAATCATTTCAATTTCTAATGTTGTATTAAATCATTATTCCTTCATTATTACTTGTGAATATAATTAAAATTCGATATATCAATGAATCCTTTGTTTTTTAGATAATTTTGTTGATAGGCATGGCAATTTATATTTATATTATTAGTAATTTGACACATATTAAATGTCAATTTCTTCCACTGAAGAAGTTGTTTAACGAAAACATATTATTATATGTTATGGAATAAATTGGTATTTAATTATTTATTGTTTTATTGACCTCTAAGTGGAAATAAATCAGGAATTAAAAGATAAGTATGGTTTTGTTAGCCACTTAGTTCTAGTCAACTATATCTTTCAAGATAAAAAATTATTAAAATACGTACTAACTAATTTATTTAACAAAATAACTAGAAGTGATACAACGGGGAAAATAACCTCTTTGTAATGAAATTACAGCCAACTATGAATGCCATAAAAAAACATAAGTTTCTGCCATAACTTGAAAAGTCCGATAGAGAAAATATCTTGCTTGCAATTCTCTGATTGAAGGTCTTTCTACGCATATAGAATATTGAGTTTTATTTGGGCATCATTCGATTGAGTTCATTAGTATGTCATTGTCGCGTACTTGCTATATCGATTGATAAGGATTTTTGTATCCAATATAAAAGACAGTGCCTTTTATTAATATAGTGGAATCAGCCAAACACTATGCGATTGTGTAATGGATCCTTGACATGGTCGTTTTTCAGTATCCGTAGTCGATATCAACAATGTGAAATTGTCCAGGTATCCTACATCGATGATCATATGGTGTGATTTTTCAATTTAGTTTCATCTTAAAAGATAGAATCTTGGAGTTTGACGGAAGGTTTCAGTTACCTATCATGATGTTTGTAGACGTTAATATTTCTCTATGTTAACTTTATTTCAACATACGATGTCTTGATATTTTTCACTTTTTTCATATTACAAACCGTCCTCTATTACTGACAACCTCATTGTTACTTAAAGCAGTGGACATACGTGTGACGCTGCTGGGACATATAGTTTGCTTCTGGAGACTCTAAAGCTATTATACTACATACTTGTCGCTTAATTGACGTTATTTTGAAAACGTATGAGAGGAACGATCTGCTTTAACATAACAATATAAAGTAATAAAAAAATAATGGCAGAAACATAAGCATTTAAGTAGTAAAACCCATTCAATTACAATTGCACCTGTTCTTCGTAAACAAGAGTAAATATATTCAACGTGCAGAGTTTTTTTATCAGAAAATTGTATAGATCTTGAACAATATAAAACTTGTCGCCAGTTGCATTTTTGAATTTCAGTTTGTAGTATCCTGTATAGGATGAAAGGTGACCATTTGTAATGGTACATTGTTAAAAACGAAAGGTAGGTTCTTTAATATTATCAGACAACATACTTTGCAGGTTAGATCTAACTTGTAAGGTGTGTTGTGAAATTATGTGAAACGCTTGATATTTCTGTACTTTCCAAAATTTTGTGTTAAACTAATAAGTTCTAATTATATCTGTCTAGATTCGGGAGTAATTAACACTGCCTAAAGTTATCCTTGGAGTTCTTCATATAAGTAACAATTATCGTGAGGTATTTTATGGAAATTTTTTATGTAAAGACAATTTTCCTAACGTACCATTTACTTGTCAACTACAATAATGTTGTTTTCATTTGTTTGTTAATGTTATTATCAAACATTAATGTTTATGAAACATGAATAAGCATATACAAACATACATAACGTGATATGAAAATAAAAGAGGTCATTTTTGCAAAGGCTTTTTTCTGGTTGTTCAACGTCAACTTGATATTGATGTAATATCATATGGAATAAGAAAAATAGCAATCATTTACCGATATACTATTCTACTATATTTGTTCGTTTCGTAACTAGAAGCGAGAAATTGTGGAACAGAACTACAGTGCAATAAAAAGTTATCGAGTGGTAAAAGGGTGATATATACTTTCATAAAATTTATTATTTTAAAAAGTTTTGTGACATGTTTCTGATTCTAATAGATTTCCTAAAAATCTGTTACTGTTTCATTTGCAGGTAATAGGCACTAGATTCGAAATGGGAACCATCACATAGATTACAATAATATTAAATTTAAGTATACAGTATAATCAAAGGTTAATATGCGAATCACTTAAAGATAATAGCATTTTCTAGTGGGAAGTCGGTATTAATGCGATCTTGTCTCAGTTAGGAAACGACTTGAATTAAAGTCTTCGATAATTGCATTTATAATATGACACACGTTTTATTTACATTTTATTTTCAAAAAGTCGTTCATCAGCTAGCTGAAACGGAAAACACGTATTGTAACATATGGTAACAAGGAGGAAAATTACAAAACTAATAAAGATCCAATTGATGCTGATATTACAATGTTACAAGAACTGGTTCGTCAGACGGGACTGAATACGGATGTGATTAAGTTATTAAGACTAGGAAAATTGATCTTTCAAATTAGATTTAGTAACGGAATCTACATGAAGAAGCTTCTTCGTCTTCGCTGTTTAATAAAGCTACATCTGATGATGACTAGATTTTTCGTTAGAGACACTAGATATGTGCTTGCTATTCATTTACAGAAGATTATCAATTTGGCGATTACTACATGTACTTTTCCAATCTATCTACAAAAATATTTAACCCTACATCTCATCTTGTTAGCAGAGATTTGCTAGTGGACGATCAACAGTATCAAATTTACGATTGACAGTATCAAATTTAGCATACATACACAGTATGTAATTTGCAATATGTTAGTCAAGTCATTATATATTATATTTAAATGATGATGATAATTTTGTATCTTATAAAAGCTTTAATTCCTAACAAAACATATCTGGTTCAAGAGTACCGCAATGTTCTAATATCGGACCTTGACTATTTATAGTATTTATTAAAGATCTTTTAACGTATCTTGTTTAGCTTGTGATTATGTTGAAGATATCAAGATATTCTCCACTATCACAAACAACATAAACTATATTGTTGATTGGGCAAGAGACAACAAATTACTTCTAAATATCAACAAATGTTATACTATATCTATAACTCGATAAACCGAGCCTTTGATTTCTGAAAGTTTCCATCACTCGAGCAGTAATTTGAGGCGATATTCCTCTAATTTCTTGGCGTATTGCTGCTTTCAATTCGTCAATGATTCGGGTATGGTGTTGAAAAACCTTCGCTTTCAGGTAGCACCAAAGGAAAAAGTTGCATGGGGCAAGATCGGATGAACGCGCAGGCAATTCAACGTCTCCACGTAATGAGATTACGTGTCCTGGAAACATTTCCCTAAAAACGTCGATTGCCCTTCTTGGCGTATGCTCCATCGTGTTGAAACCACACATTCGGATGTTCAAGTTCTGTAAGTTTTGGTTCTCAAAAATTGCGGAGCATGTCGACATATCGATCGGCAGTTACGGTAACCGCCACACCTCCTTCTTCAAAAAAATAAGTACCCTAAACGCCAAACGATCCAACAGCACACCAAACGGTAACACGTGGGTTGTGAAGCGGCCTTTCATGGAGCTGACGCGGATTTTTTGGTGCCCAGTAGCGAACATTCTGCAATCAGGGCGGACGTATTTAACGATCATTTTTGAAATATCTGTCATTTAAAACATCCGTGGAATATCCAATGCGAAATATTGAATATTAGCTTTTGTTGGATGAACATAGTTTTCAGTAATTAGAAGAGTACAACATAATAAAAAGTGCTAGTTTCTTATAACACTAAGCAATACTGGACAATTAACTGTCACGAGCTTTTGGCAAATGTCAATATTCATGTTGCACTTCTACCTATAATACTCCGAGAACAAATCTTTGGTTTAGAGTACTATGAATTCATATGTCAATAAACAAGTACAACCACATGGGAATATTTTGTTTAGTAATATTATAGTCAAATACGTTTGTTAAAATTTTAGAGCGTAAAGAGTTAATACAAATTTTTCTAAAGGTAGTACTATCCAAATATGCAGAACAAATTATTCGTACTGAGCTATTGAAACCAAAAGTAGCTGTTCGATAAAATTGTATCTTCGCCACTTTTAAGTATATGCATTGCAAGTTGTAACCATTTTGCCGATAGGTATTACATTTAATTCTCCGTTTAAGTTGACATCAGACCATTTAGTTACAAAAATGATTTTATTTTTTAAATCTTGTTTGATTTTTTTGATAAATGCCTTTCAAGATATCTTGAAGTTCAGTGGTAGCAGCACTGGGATCCTGCAGTTTTGTCAAAGCGAAAGGAGGGTGCCCAGAATATAAAAGCGCAATCTCTTTTATTTACAGCATAAACGAATCACATTCACTGCTTTTTGAAGTTGAGACGGGGCTGGGATACGAACATGCATTTAATTTAGAGAGCGTACAGGAATTCTCATATCCCCATCTTATGATGTGGGAAATCTACATATTTATACTCGAATTTATTAATCCCTGCTAATAAATTCGAGTTGTTTGAATGTTAACGAAGCATTTCCTTGTTGCATACCGTAACATCAACTGTAGTTTTTCTTAATGATTACTAAATAAAACGTATTTCCTATTAACTGAGTATAAATTAGAATAACATTATTCAGTACAAATAAAATAGTTATTAGAAGTAAATATATCCAGATGGTTTTCTTCTTGCAAGCAATGATACTATATAAAATCACTGTTCCCACAATTTCCAGCAGTCTCTCGAATACTGAAAAAAACTTGCATGCTTCAACATACCGTGTAAAAGTGAGAAATACTAAAAATAACGATGAAAAAGAAGCACAACACAGCGATTCCTGTCATCCGCGTATCCAAACAAATTTAATTAATGCCAATAATATATTAATATCAATAATACGAAACAATTAAACTTTATAAACAAGACGTGAGCGACATAACTAAGAAATTCTCATACGCACAAATATGCAGTCGATGACGCGAATATTGAGGACAAGTTCTGCCTGATGCTCCGCTTTTTTCTTTAATTTAATACCAGTAATAGTACAATCGACATGTTAATTATTATAAACATCTGGATGTAATACTCGTAGTTAATTTAAATATTTACTTTACTATTTCGAGAATATGTAATTTCATTATTTCATCTAATTTATTCATTTTAAATTAGATTTAAAATCGGACCTAGTAAAAAGAAAAATCAATAGATAGCGATTGACATATTCATGACTTCAATACGGTTTTATGCTGTACGATTTCTTTATAATTAACAGTAACACCTTGAATTGGCGCATTCAGTTGCTTTAGCTATTTCACTTAATGTTTATTTCTTTGAAATTAGCGCCATAAAACAATCTAACGATCATACAATTTAGTTTTTTTTGCATCATTATTTTCCGATAACGTAAGAAAAACACCTGACCGGTAATGATTATTATAAAATATTTTCATTGGAAGTTCCATTGTGTGTGTCGGATTGTTTCTAAAATGGCAAATGACTTTTCGCTTTGAATGTCCTTTTTTCTTCTGCTGTATTCGTTTGGATTACTCAATGATACGCAGGTGTTACAATACGATATACATACAGCTGAAAGGTAGAACTTATTGTCTCTTTACGAATTGAATTGAAAATACAAATTTCTAAATAACAAACTTTATTGTCGTGTGTGTGCACGGTGAAAACAATAAAGGCAAGGTGAAGATAATCTGTTCTCAGTGGCATTCTCTTTATTTTCGCAATTGTATGTGCGTGTATTATGCAGTGCTATATAAATGCTTAGGATTTTCTACTAGAATATTCAGAAAAATCGAGTTTGAAGATCACACTTGTTAGTACTTATTTAACACAAAGTTCAGTTTCACTTAAACTATGTGTGTACGTATGTATGTTCATACATGTATGCCAATTAAAGTTTATTGAAAAAGCAACATATTTTATTGTGAAAGCAATACAAGGTACTTGTAGTAATTCATTTAAAAGTCATGTAAAAACTTTCATTTGTTTCATGAATGAGATATGTACATACAGTACCTTCTGTATATTTGGGTAATTACAGTGAAACTATGTACTTACATATATGTTAAATAATAATTCAGTACATATCCATATAGACATATACAGGGATGGGTAAATCTTCCGCGATAGCTTAATTACAAGAGCAAGAAAGTTGATAGCGGATCTTGGTTTTCAACAATCTATAGGATGATTTTTCTATTATATAATCCTATGTCTGAATTCAATTTATTGTTTCCGAAATATTGACAATTCATTGTAAAAAACCCATACTTGAAAAATTAAATTTCATTGCACATAGGTATTTAATCCACAAATATTCTGACTTGGCCTATTGTTGCATCTGAAAGACCTGATTTAGTTGTCATGATTTTTACTAACAATTTATAATTTTTGCAGTGATTTTCATCGTTATTAGTTCGAATTAGTTAGTTTGCCAAAACTAACAGTAAGAAATGCCACTATGGTTTAGTTAGCAAAACGAGAATATATAACTTTGATTATAATAGAAAGATTCGCGGATAGGCGTAGATATTTTCAACAAGCACCAGATCTTTTCCGTCAAACATTTCCTGAACAAGATCCTATTTCTAAATCAATAACAGCAGCACATAATTTCTAGGATACAGGTCATGTAAAAAACTTGTCCAAAATAAATCGTGTAAATACAGCTACCGATGATGAAGGATGGATATTTTGCTTAGCCTGCAGCAAGTATTGACAAGAGGTAACGTTTGGTATCAATGAAATGAACCATCACCTAACTTTCACCAGAAAGTACAGATGGGTGGTAGACAAGGATGCATTTAATGGACTCCTAGATTATCTTACTTCTGGGGTTGTTTGAAAAGTGTTCTACATCCTACCAAATCAAAGACTCTAGAGTATCTTGAAAATTGAACTGTAAATGCAGAGCTTGCTATCTCTTATCAATACCTGCAAAGCGTATTTTCCGAATTTATAGGAAAGCTTGACACTGCCCTCTTTTCTATCTTTTGTATTAGGACAAAGCTTTCACTACATGACATAATGAGTTTTGTAAATAGCTACAATTTTTATGAATAAATTTACTAGCAGATGATTATCTGTTGAATTTAATTGATTTTGCTGGACAAAAAAAAACACACACAAATCATCCTTTTTGAAGGTATCATTTTTGTTTTTTCGATGGCAAATACAGATTTTCTGTGAAATGCACCTTGTGACTTTTATGATTTTTTTCTTGTGAATGCTTATATTCTAGTTGCACAGAATATGAGAAAAGAACGACATACTACTTGCTACTGCGGTGCAGAGAAAATGGTGGGGCACATATTGTTCTACTGCTCCAGATATAATAAAATGGAGCCCGAGACTGCTGCAATACAGGAAGGTTTGCAATGGACAAGAAACGAGTAGGAAACAAGCTATCGAGAAATGGCAGAATGGTGAAGATTTCTTAGAACATAAGCAGAAAAACTAAATTGTTTTAAACACAACAGATAAGCGGTAAATGGCTATAACAATGTAAAAATACATTTTTCTGGGGAAGAGGGGAATAGGTTGAGTATCGCGAATGCGGATTCGCGACAATGGTCATCCACGCATATCTAGTTTATTTCGTATCTTTCTTTCTTCGACTTTGTACAAAACGTTGACATATGCTTCTATTTAAGCCTCAGATATATTGTAAACCAGTGTTATTTATTAATATTGTCACAATAAATAAAATGGAAAAAATTATTGTATCTGGATTTATAGATAGTCTTGGCAATTGCTTTGGATTCTGCTGGGTTTTGGTCTGGGTCTCTACAGCAAAAGGAATTGCTTGAAAACAAATCAATTTATCCCAACGGCATCGCAATCTAGCATGTAATTTGTAATTTGGGAATGGTTTCCAATATGAAAAATTTAAGCAAGTAAGCTATTTTACAATTTTGACGATGTATGAATTTCCAACGAAAAACACGGAAGCAGTTGTGCACTATACCATCAAGAAAGAGTTATTTTTACAGCGGTCCAACAATTAGATGCAAATGAAAAGAAAACAAAGGAGAATAAATGGATGTAATGAGCCGTTGGTAAAGAGACAGTTACTACGAGAATTACGCGAAAATGAATCTGGCGAATATAAAAAATATTTAACAGTAGATAATAAAATATTTAATATATTACACTTATTAAGCAACAAAATTACTAAGGAAGTTATAGCAATAAAATATTCACTAGTAGGCAAAAATCGTTTAATATTTTCTTTGTTCTAAAATCCATCAGTTATGGATCTCAAGTTTTCTCGCGTTTACATTTTAGGTGGGATGTCTGTCAAATAAAAATAATACGCCTGTATTGAAATATAAAGAAATTGGGAGTTATCAAACAAAGTCAGTTTTTAGTGTAATATTCGGTTAGATGCTTCAGCGTTTCACAAAAATTATTCTAAATCAAGTGGAAATGACGTCGATTTTAAATCGAGTATCCGATCTTAAAAAGAGTATACAGTAAGGCTGGGTATTTTCACGCCCCATTTATTCCACGCATGTTTGGTTTTACCACTTGTTGTGCACCAAATGATCATTTACTGTATAGCTTTTGTAGAAGCTGCTTCAGTTATATATGTATGCATTTAAATTGTTGTAATATCGGCTATTGAAGCAATAATTGTTGACTAATATGTTTAATTCAATCTTCAAACAAAAAGTTTATAGTTTATGCTTAAGGTGCCAGTGATGCTTGAGAGCCAAATGTGACATATTTTACCTGCCAGATAAGTTACCACTTCAATCTACTATACATCTGGGCCAAAATAACAATATCATTATTTTGAGTTTACCACATAACTGACTTGTTTTATACTATGACTACCGACTTCGCTAGTTCCAAACTTAATTCAAAAATAAAGCCAAGAGTCACCCATCTATACTACTCTTCTCTCTGTTTCCAACTTCACGAAATACTTAATGAAAAGTTTATTTTCTATGTTTCCCATTAAAGGAAACATGCTGTTATCTATTTGCTTAACGTTTTTGGCTTACAAAATATTCAGAATTGATATGAATTAGTATTACACCGACTCTATCCATAATCTTGGAAGAATATGTTCTAACACATTTCTAGCTTTGTAAATAGCAAGTTCCTTCGAGTATGGCAATCTGTATTCAGAAGTGGTTACAGTTGCGTAATTGTTAAGTTTTAAATCGTTAGAATGTTCTTAGTATTATTTGAAAAAATATTTGTTTTTTGGAATCTATTGGATTAATTGTTAGGTATTTAAGTAATCGTAAGCAGTAATTTGATAACATATTTTGATGACAAGATTCAAGATTTACTAGTCGATTCGTTGTTGTAATGGTTGATATTTGTTTATGAGAGCAAATTATATCCACAATTTGATATGCCTTTTAAATAACTCACATAACTCAAATTAAGTTAAAAATCACGTAGTGTTAGTACTGGAACGGCTACTGGTATAGAACACTCCTAACTAAATTTTTAGATCTAATTTTCTTGGCGGTTTATCTTGGACAAGAACATTCTAACGTGTGTAACGTTTGAATGAAATCGCCTGAAACTAAACCGAACGTTTGGAAAAAATAACCCGTTTGGCGATTGCGAGTATTCTGTAGTTACAAAACAATCACGTCAAAAGGAAGGAAAAACATATAATAGATCGGTTGTTGCCAGAAATAAATGCGGCGCCAATTTTCTATTCACACAGGGAATGGCACAGAAGACAGAACGCAGCGCGTTTTGTAATTTTAGTCGGAACGGCATTCACAACTACACACAGTATCACGCAAAGCCAGCCAGTGCCTCCCGAAACGAAAGGAAGCATTCTTACCAGTAACGTATGAGGCTAATTCCAAACGTATCTAAGAGTAGCACGGCAGACGTTTAACTATTTTAGTACAGAGTAAAAATAAACCCCTGATGCTGCGTGCTGTTGCGTTCAAGTGTGTGTAATGTGCGGGATCGTACTATTACAGTTGACGGATGATGAAATGTTGAGATTCATGTTTAGAATTATATTGTACCTAAATGTTTTCTAAGTAATAAACTGCATATAAGTTTTGTTGTAAATACATAATTCTTTTTATTAAATTTGTTTTTGCTTTAATAAATTATATTTGTATTCTTTTATCCTATAGCTTAAGTATATTTTTAAAAGCTGAAATTCAAAAATTCGTTTCTTTGGATATAAATACATCAAAAATCAACTTAAAACAATTTCTCTTAAGGTTGTTGTGAGTTACCATAACTTACTATATCAGTTATTTAGGTACTGTTTTGCAAGTCTTGTTTAGAAGACATACCTATATGATACATACATGAAATATCATTCAAAGAAAACAGTTCCTTTGAATTTGGTGCTAAGTAAGTTCATTGGGCATCCGATATAGTAAACTTATAGTTACTCACCTACGCTCATTTTGGTTATATAAGTTATGTGTGCGGAATACAACCTGAAGAAGCTAATGTAACGTAATTGAGACATTCAAGAATATTCGGGAAAAATGTTTTTTTTTAATTGGTAAAGGAGCTCAAAGTTCAAGATATATACGTAAGACATAACATTTTCTTGGTTTGAAAGTCAGTTACTTCAAACCGTACTTAAGCTTTATGTGTGTGAAACTAATCTTAATAATTTTTATCTATGAGATACACTGTGAGAAAAGGGAGGCTATTCGATAATCTGTAAATTTATATACATACACATTTTGTTTTTATCTTAGGTTTTCTTAACTTGTTAATTCATAAAATTTAAAAATAAATCAATTTTTCATATTAAATTTAAGATATCTTCTAAACCCAAAAACTTAGATATAGGGAATGGTTCACAAAAATAAAAGAGCCGATAAATATGTATCGAATCATCATAAAAAATATAGGGTATTCCATTTAAATTTAATGAGAAAATTAAGGACCCGAGTTTTGACTTACCCTGTATAAATGAAACTTTTTTTAAATTAAATTCTTGAACCAGCGGAAGAGAAGATCATGAGAATCATGTAATAGTACGAAAAAGTTTGTATATTTTGTTTCCTGCCGGAACTAACTCTCTCAATACACCTTAATTTAGACGTTAAAGTGGTCATAACTTTTTAAATACTCGGTATAGGTTCGGCAAACCATATATAAAGAGGGTCGTAAAAATAAGCAGATTTAAAAAATGCAAAAAAAAAGTATACCGTTCCATTAAAAAAAATAGAAGTTTGGTCTGGTACGGCGTTATAGAACACCCTGTATAGTTGCAACTAATTTTAAAATATGAAGCTTAAGAACCTACACATTTGCTCAATAAAGTTTTTTAATATCTTTTACAATGTCGGATTAATCGAGCTTCCACGCACTAATGGGCCACCCTATATGTTTTTTTTGTTACCTACCGACAGTTTAATTTTTCAAAAAAATTCTTGTCTAGCAGAAATATTTTTGATATATAAAGTTTAATACAGTCATAATATAGTCTCACATCTACATTCCCATGCAGGCACAGCAAACGTCGTAGCAATTTTGCGGATTTTTAATATTAATGGTGGACATTTCTTTCATATGTTTAAAGTTTTAATGCGTATTTCTTCATTATTAACGTATCGCAAACTTTTTCTGCCATTATTGATTTTAGTTTTAAAGCTAGTGAAATTAATATTATGCATAAATTCTGCAATGTACCCCAAGAGCAATATTGTCCATATATTCCAGATCCCATGTTCACTTTAAAGTGCTGTTGATTAGCTACCACCCCCAATAACGTGAGGTTTTAATTTGAATTATTGTGATAATTACGTTGGTTGGCACTTCGTGTATTACACAAATCACTATTCAGCCGTGAATCAAACATTAGCAACATCATTTTCCTTCTTGATTGTTTTTTCCGTGCGGATTCACAAAACCGCAAACGGTTTCCCATATACAGGTCTGATAATAACTGGTGGTACACGCGGGCAAAGTGAACCTGTCAATAATTACGTTTATAACAATTACCTATATCGTCTACAATATTCGCCTTCAATACGATTTCACAACCAATAATAATGCAAAGATGAAGCTTTTGTACAAACAAGTCTACTACAATAAAAGAACTATTGCAAAATAGATACATATTACACATAAGAACATAATGATAATAAAACTTATTATAAACATGTTCGATTATTTTTTCAACAGTGAACATTTCGAACAATTTCCTTGATTTTCTAATTGTTTAAGTTTTTCTTTATTGAGTAAATTTGAAGTGATATAAATTTATTTACTTTTACTATCATTCCTACTGCATTTTTAACCTAAAGTCTTGAATGTAAGTATAGGAAACGCTGCAGTAGAGTTGTAGAATATTTAATCGTAAAATAAATCGTGGTTTCATCGCTCTGACTATATATATTCTCAAAACATGAGGGCATGGAGCGCAAATAATCGCACTTTTCAGTAGAAGCGCCACTGCATTCACAGAAAATTGAAGTTTGGGTTTGTCAGAAAAACAATATTGAACCTAAAGTAATTAAATGGATGGAATACATTGTGGTGACACAACTCATATACATATGTACATTAATTTATGTGTACAGAACGGAAAGCAGCCGGCGGTTTTAAAAATTGCATGGATTATTCTTGTTCATAAAAACGGTAATTCTGAAGATCCGAGGAGTTACCGACCAACATCGATATTGAGTATTTTTTTTTAATATTTGAAAATATTTTCCACAATATAATCACGGATTACTAGACTAAATACCATTTTTAGCAACGTGGCGTACTTGGAGTACGAGAATAACTGCTGCAATTTATTATATCTTTCTTAAGTGAGAGGCGACTTTATGTTGCTTTAACCGATCAGATAAGTATAATGTTGAGTCGGGAGTTGTCCAAGGTTCAATTATGGGACCACTTCTCTTTATTAATTTTGTGATCGACATGAGACAGAATAATAAATATCCACGACACCTGAATGAATTGGATTGGTGCAAGATAGCTTGAATCTATTTGAGAAGTGGTATGAGGTAAACAGGTTACTATTGAATTTCGTCAAGTTTTAGTTTTTATCCCTTTCTACTTGCCACCAACGATAACTAGTAATCTGGAAAATCTGAAACCGGTGAAGTTCTTGAGTATGTTGTGAATAGTAGACTGCCTCCGTATATTACGCTATTCTAAAATAAAAAAAAACTGCTTGTCTTTGGTTATTCGTCCTCTTTATTACTCACTTATTACTCTACTTAAATAAATTCATTTTTATATTCCTTAATTTTACTAGTAGTATCCTACTTAAATGATAGGTAACCTTAAACGAATGTTAGTTACTAGCTGTCAATATTTTATTTAACAGTGTAAGTTAAACGTCTTATTGAGTACAATATACAGGTTAAATCGCTGAATCAATCTAAGACATAGCTAATTTAATTGATGGCATATTCTAAAAACTAATTTTGTGCCCAGTATATATTTCAGGCGATTTAAATAATTTGACATAACATAAATATGTATGCATACCTTTTCTCTATTGTTATTTACTCCTATTTTTTAACTCGTTGGTTCTTGCGTTTTTTGTTATTCGCTTAATCTTTCGGTATGTTGTTGATTTAAGGTGAGTATCGCAGAAATAGTAGAAAAACTGAACAAACGCATCGTTGTTTTCCATATGTGAAGGAAATGTGCACTGATTACTTTCAAATCCGAAAGTTGTTTGTCATAAGCAACGTTTTAGAAACTAAGAAAATTCTATTAATACGCTAGTTTTAATGCAGTTGATTCGCATACATCAATTATAAATGTAGCTAAAGCAAATGGAATTAGCAGAGTGTCAATTAATGGGATTCTTAAAGATAACAAGATAACAAATGCAAGCTGTAGAAGAGGCCTGCACGTTTAACATATTTGACTTTTTTCTACAGGAATATTTTAAAAAGATTACAATTTTCTTTTCTATTTCTCGGAATAGATTAGATACTTTTAATGACTACTAAAAATAAATAAGTGATCCTATTATTTATCTGTAAGTCTATACTTCCATCTCTTCCCACCATAAACCTCAGATATTTTATGCCTAATATTATCTCTGATTTTTTCACATTGATATGCATATTATACTTTCTTTAGAATGACTTACTTTATTATACAGGGTGATTGGTGAGAATGGCCTATTAAAAGTATTATACAAACGGAACGAAATTTTAAAACAAAATTTTACAGTTGGATATGGTTGAATATGAACTATCACGTGAAAATATTCTTGAATAAATATACCTTCCGGTTAACCAGAAGTGGGCATCAACTTCGATTTTTTAAATAGCATGCTATAAATTTAATTACAAATTCAGCTTCTACGACAAATTTTACACATATCTCATGTATCATACCCTATACCTAAATACCACTCCTTCTGAGAGAAAAAAAGTGACAGATACCGATCTTACTTTATAGTGATATTATGTCACGTAGCAGTAAAAGAGACGAATGAAATTTTGCATACGCACAGCTGATATTGTGTAGTTACACAACATTTGAAGTTCTTTTCTGTAACATTATACAGGCTGTTTAAAAACTTAGTTGCTTATAAATAAGTTGAATCTGCGGAAAGTAGATTTTTTAAATAGAAAGGTATATATTTTATTAGATATTCTGATTCTACAAAAGATTCCCTTTTAATCCGTATTAGTGTTCCTATACCTAAAATGAAAGGTGAATAAGTTATAACGATTTAATTAACCTCCGTACCTAAAATGCTGAGATATGTCAATTTACCGAAGCAAGGGTGCTTAGCTCATTTGTTTTACATACTTACTGGCCACTTATTTTGATGTCTATCATTTTAGTTAGTTGCTCTCGCGTACACTCAGAGAAATAGATCTGCACCAGTACAATAATTAGGGTAAACAATATTTACTTTACAACAACAAAAAATTATTGTATTTGTTACCAATCATATTGTAATCTTAGTATTTTTTTACAATTTTTATTTTACCTGTAATAACATTGTTTTCGCTTCTGTACAATACATTTTTCTCAGTATGTGGTTTTATAATGGATTAGCATTGATAATAGACCAAATCAAGTACCTAATCATGAATTTATTTATTATGCAAAGTGAATGTAATCAAATAGTAAAGTAAACGTATCGAACGTTTAGAAAAAGATACTAACATTTACAACCAATCATCAGCCGATTAGCAGCCGATATGTTCGTAGAACAATGGTAAAGAACAATATTAGTAAAAAATTTAGATTATTTAAGAATTCTTTTAGATACTCCCAACAAACGGTATTTGAATAATCAACATAAAGTAAATTTACATCAAAGGTGTAAATAATTAGTAATAACAAATTAGGCACAATTAAAATAATAAAAAAGCTACAGTAGAAAAATTATAAGAACAACAATAATAATAACGTAAATAAATAAGTTATATAAATGGTTCGATATGGCAACCGTTTCTATTGAGGCATTCTATATTCGGAGACGTATTCCTATAATTGTTGCTCTCCAAATAGCATCTGGTGTTATTTGCCTAAAGGATCTCTTATTCCTATAATTCAATGCGAAGAATTTACGAAAATACGATTAACAAATTGACAGACGTCAAAATAAGTGGCAAGTAAGTATGTAAAACAAATGAGCTAAGCACCCTTGCTTCAGTAAATTGACAGATCTGAGCATTTTTGGTACGGAGACTAATTAAATCGTTATAACTTATTCACTTCCCATTTTAGGTATAGGAACACCTAATACAGATTAAAAGAGAATCTTTTGTAGAATCAGAATATCTAATGAAATGTATATCTTTCCATTTAAAAAATCTACTTTCCGCAGATTGAACTTATTTATAAGCAACGTAGTTTTTAAACACACTGTATAATGCTACAGAGAAGAACTTCAAATGTTATGTAACTACATACTATCAGCAATGCGTCTGCAAAATTTCATTCATTTCTTTTACTCCTACGTGACGTAATATCACTATAAAGTAAGATCGGTATCTGTCACTTTTTTTCTTTAATTGCGAATAACTCAGAACGAATGGTATTTAGCTGGCTATGATACATGAGATATGTGTAAAATTTATCATAGAAGCTGAATTTGTAATTTATTTTGTAGCATGCTATTTAAAAAACCGAAGTTGATGCCTACTTCCGGTTAACCGGAAGTGATATTTATTTAAGACTATTTTCACGTGATAGTTCATATCGAACTGTATCCAACTGTAAAATTTTGTTTTAAAATACCGTTCCGTTTGTAAATACTTTTAATAGGCCATTCTCACCAATCAGCCTGTATTATGTAATACAAATTATTAACTTACAAAACAAACCATTTTTAGTTCGAGGAAGTCGAGTAAAAATCTTAATTACGAACGTTGTAGGCTCTTACGGTTAGTCTCGTTAAGTCTCAATTTGAATTTTAGATGCTGTAGACGTTGACAGTATGGCCAGCAAAACACCAGTCACACATGGTTCATATATTTGTTTACGTAATAAACTGTCTGGTGATCTTCCTTTGTTAACTTTATGAAATTACTTGAAAATACGACGGACAGAGAGATGGACGGTATCGATCGGTACGCAGCATGACCACGTAGCGAGAGGGATCGCTAATAGGGTATATAATATATAGTACATGGCCGACGAAATATCTTTTTAAAATTAGATTTGATTTTTTCAGTGGGGAATTTCCATTATAATAAATAAAGGCTTTGATTTCTCCAAAAAATAATACTGGTCTGATGAACTTTCCCAGAGAAATTATAGTAGCATTAAAGCAAAACTTTTATTTACTAAATACAAATTCCAGTACATGCCTAATGCGTGTAAAGCAGATAATGACTGGTCGCCAATATATACATGGAGTGCTGCGTCCTGTCCTAGTCCCCTATATTCGGCCACACATAGGCCTGGTTTACACGCAGGGCACTACTTGGATTACGATTGTTGGAATGACATGTTTTACTATTCACAGATCAATTCAAAATTAGCCATATTTTTACATAACGGAAATATTTCTTTCCAATAATATTCCAACGGAATATTATTATTCTTCTGTGGAAAACGTAGTAAATTACACATAAATAAATAAAATTCTATTAAAAGATAAAGAGCAAAAACCATATTTGGAGTATATGTACTGAATACATCATTTACTACACTAAAATTAAATACATACCTGTATAGATAACTGAAACAGGTTACAGAATCGGCAAGCTTATGAAGCCCAGGAAAAAGTCATTGACTTTTTAAATCGATTTATTCATGTATGTAATACATGGACTGCAGCTCGATAACTTACGCTTGACAAAATTAGAAGAAAAACACGGCAAAATATTATTTATAAATTTTATTATTGTTCCACAATGGTGCATACACATACATATTCTAGGAATGTATACATGTATGATCATAAATGAAAATCAAACAAAAATTATACGTTTTCAGATCACCCAATCGTTGAAACTAGCCCTAACATATCTCTAGTCATTAATTGCTCAAAAATCGTATAATTATTGCTTAAAGTTTTACATACATATTATGTATGTATTTCAAGCGGCTTATTACAAAAGTATATATTTTATATGATATATTGTTCATTTCTGTATATTCACGTAGTTTGTTTTGATTTTTATTTACACATCGTCGTCACACGTTACAAAAATGTCTAACAAATACTTGGCAGTTTGTATTTTAACTATAGGATATAAAAAGAGACCTAAAAGACTTAAAATAGTTATATTTACAGATGTATGTGTGCTGGATGTAGGGTATATATGCTATTGACGAAACTGTGTTATCCAAAATTAGACATTGACTAAACTAGATGCGTACAGGCAAAATGTGTATGTGTGTAAATGGTTGGAATTCACTTCAAAATGTTCTCTACTGGTAATATTAATATTTAGAATCTAGTTAATATCCTTGCGTACATGTCGGAAGTGTTACAGTTTTAGAAATTTTAGTATCAGTACTCCATACAGATGCATAACCGTGCTATTAATTTAAAAATAGACGCGAATAAACTGGAATATAATTGGAATGAAAAGAGTCTTATGGAAGCTTTTGTTTTATGTACACTGTTAGTAATCACGAAGGAATATTTAGAGCGATCTTTGAAATTTTATTTGCGCGCTAAAGTATATTTTATCTTGTAATGCAGACATGAAGCACGTGCTCTCACGTGGAGTTACTTTTATAATTCCATAATATACAACATAATATAAGTTTAACTATATCCAATTTTTTCGTATAATGCATATTTAATAGGAACAAAAATTATAAATGAAGTTAATACAGAAACAGTTGTTAGAACAGTTCTTGAAAATGTATTCACAACTCTGATGATATGTAAAAAAAGACAAAAAAGTGTTGTTAATTTGTTGTTTAATGGGACAATTTTCTCCTTCCGAAAGCACTATTTCTTTACAAAAAACTTTAACTTCATTACGTCCCCCTCGTCGTTTATAGGCAGAAAATTTGAACGATGTGTCATCACATTGTTCAATCGATTAAGACAAGTAATAAGCTTAACAAGAAGTGTAGGCAATAGAAATAGACAACATTTTTCAATGCTGGCACGTGCAGTTGTTTTTTTATCGCAACAGTCGTAATATTTATTTATTTATTAATTATTATTATCGTAATAAAATGTTGCAAGTTAGAAATTAGGATTGTATATCAATTTTTGTTACATTGTTGCAAGAAATTTGTGCGACTTTGCTTGCAAGTTTAGTAAAATTATTGAATGATATACAGGGTGGAATAAAGTATAGAGATGGCACTTCGGCTTCTAAATGCAATTATTGGAAAAAATATGTTGCTAACAATCCCGAAAAAGTTGGGTGCAAAATATTTAAAAATTTTTAGGTAATTTGATGGATATAATACGGTAGGTACACCAGTAACCTGTTAACAGCAAACCTCATGAATTTCAGGGCCTGAGAATGCTTGTTGTGGAGCAATTCTGACGCGTCGAGTGAGTGTATTTCAAATGAAGGCTTATCTAACGGACAACTATCACAACTTAAATGCATCATAGAGCTGGCCAGAAAAACAAAAGGCAGAAATTGACAGGTTGCAAGGTTTTAGAAAAAGAAACTATAACTTAGCTTTAAGAAAACCAGAACATTGCAGCTTCTAAGCCGCTACATCTTTCAACCAACACAAACGTTGGAATGTTTTACGACAATTTAGAAGGACTGATACTCAGGAGGCCAGGATCTATCTTGATGAAACTGGTACGACGACTTTGTAGAAACCCAAACGCATAATCGCAGCTAAAGGCTCCAGACACCTGAATTAAGCTACTAGTGGTGAAAGAGGAGCCCTTGTGACAACATTCTGTACAATATTTGTAATTAGTTCAGCTTTAGCTACAGCTTCGTCAAAACCAGTATATGTTGAATGCCGTGCCGCGCAACCGACAAGTTGGATGAATACACATTGTTTGATGAAGTCGTGACAGCTTTTGCGAAAGTTACTGATTCTTCAAAATTCGACACGAGTCAGAAACTGTACTTTGACGTGTCTGTGTCTGGTCTTCTGCAAACATATTACAATGCTGCATTAGATTCATGGATGATGTGCGTGCCATCCCGGTATACCAGTTTTAATAAAACATTGTGGGATTAATACATTCGGCTTCTAAACAAGCAATAATTCCAGCAAAAATAAAGTCCTTCATGTTAAGTGAAGTTTTTAATTATTCCATGCAATCCAAAACTTCCACATCACAACTACAACAAGATTCTGAACGAACCTCGCAGATGCTCAAAATTAAATAAGTAATTCTAATGGCAATAGTGAGATGTTAACTCATCAGTAACAAAAAACTTAAAAAGTCGACTTCGTTCGATACAAAAAAAAGGAATAATTGCATTGTAACTCATAAATCGGTTAAACAGGAATTTGAAGAAATAGTTTAAGAAAGAGAAAAGCAAAGAAACCAATTCCTAAACGGGAAAATGTTATAAGAAAAAATAAAAACGGTGTAGGCAAACTCATGAAGAATCTTTTCCCATGTTCTAAAAGAGATTTAACAACGAAAATTATTCAGATGTTAGCGGCAAGCCACTTTTATCGATAGATTCAATTGAGAACATTTTATTGCCCTACTTCAGGACTGAAGAAAGATGATTGCGTTATAGTCGAATTTCCTGTAAAGCAAATGAAATATTTTGTTGATAAATTAGTAACTGATAATAAGAACGGTAAATATGATATTAGCAATTTGCGCAAACATGGAAACATGAATGGCTCTATACTAAGAGATTTCATTCGTTTGTTATTATCAAAATGTACCCCATTTAATATATTGTGCCCCTATAGACAACAAATACCTGACATCTGCCTGATATTATATGGTATGCCTAAGTCGACAAATATTTTTGATCACTACGAAAGTATCTTTATTCCGACTTGTAAGAAGTTATTTTTATATTATCATATTTTGAAATGTCTAATTATTGATACCCATCTCAAGAATGAAGTCATTTTTATAATTTTGAGGGTTCTATTTGTTAAAATACTTTTGCGAACTGTCAGATTATAAAAGCGGTTATTTTTCATAGTTACTCGCAGGCTTCAGATGTTTTTGGATATTTTGTAAAAAACCTATTGAATTTATTTATGAATATCTATATCTTTTAAATTAAATGAAGAAAATTCTAATTCGTCTTAATCGTCTAGACTTCTACAGCTCATTACTACAAACATTCTCTAGCCACGCCAAAATTAGAAACGACAATCAAATATAAACGCAGAATAAAATAAAGTTTGAGGTTCAAATTATGTCAAACGATTTTGATTTCTGTCATGCCATACATATCAAAATAAAATACGCATATTTAAATAGGATAAAAATAAGAACTCCAACTTGTTTTTTTTTGTGACAATGTCATAAATATAAATTAGGGATAACACAATTTCTTTTGGTACGGGATTTTAAAATGGTAAACAGAAAAATGAATCGGATATGTTATGGAAAGAAGTTTTCAAAAAGGCACGTACTGTTTTATATTGCCGTAGCTCTTAATATAAATGTTACAATATCTTTACATTTCATTAATTTTTGCACTTAAATAATGATCGTTAAAATTGCACGACAACTTAATAAATTAATCATTAATTAATAAAAATACGTCACATCATAACATTCAACCCTTCGATGAATATAGACTTCAGAAACAATACAATGCGGTAATTATGATTAACAACAAAAGAACAATATTACGAATATTAAGTAACAGATTTATAATAATAATAAACTATCCTAAGAAAACGTAAAAATGACTAGCATTAAGAACTTAAGCGAAACAAAATGGGTGGATTATTACAATTATTAATTACATAATAAAAATGAAACTAGAAAATTTCAGTCTAACAAGTGTGTCATACTATAAGTTAAGATAATATAACAATAAGTACACTAGTACATAACTCTTCTCAAAATTTATACTCTGTTTTGGCAATATTATTGTCAAAATATTTAAAACTTACCTGAAGATGTCGATAGTTCTATAATCTAAGTTCTAACCATTTTAAGGCATTTACATCACATCGGTTTGCATCTGTAAATTAATCTATTAATTTCACAAATCAGTTGGAAACAGCTTAAATTGTAATGAGAAATAACGCCAAAAATTTCAACTAACAATAAGCAACATATGGATTGATAATTTAAATTGATATTTCAAACTTAAAAATGGTTTTATTGTATGGAATGTTGACATGTTGTAGGCATTAAAAACCTAATTTATATCCTACAATATTATTTATAAATCATTTAAAGTTTGAAAATGAATAGATGATGATGACGCTCTTACGCTTGTAATCTCATTGTTATAAAGTTATATTGAGTAGCTAAACGACATTTTCAGATAAATTATAAGCTTACGTATACCACAGAAACTTTCACATACATATGTATATCACACTCATCACTCATCACTTTCAAGCATTTCAAGGTTCCTTTTTTTTAATTAGCATGTATGCGTTTTATATATTTACATGTAAACAATCCTGAGCGCACAATAATTTTTATCACAACAGTGTTTTATGATTTTTCAGAGTTGGTATGCGTTTATAACGTATAACATATGTCAAGAAGCTGTTTTGAAGTACGTTTTCTTCTTAATAAAGATTATTTCAATTATTATTACTTGGGATAGAATTAGTAGAATAAATCTTATTTCAGAAATTTGGAAAACTATACTCAAAATCTTAGTTCAAACTTCTCAATTGTTTTTTTTTAAATAACAAGAATGTATCGTTCTGTCTTCACAACCATTATTTACAAAATTTGAAATAAGTAGTGCTCGTTTGTTGTTGTTGTTAAAAAAAAAAAGACGGTGGCGGCCGTGTTACTTCAGAATGGATTCCCAGTCTATACTAAAAGAACTATCTATTATCTCCTAAAAATAATAGGATTTCAGCTTCGTCTATTTTCATAATTACACAGCTAGGATGCGGGCATGGAAGAAATAATTAGTGCTGTATTTATTTGTAGTTCAGTTTGGAATAAAAAACAAAAATATCACAATAGTTTCGCTTTATCGAAATTATGGAAAGAAGCAGCAGAGTAATGCAAAAGATCAGGTAAGTATACTAGATTAATTCAAATAAACAGTGTTCAGATTAAACAATCATGTGAGATTATGTGGGATCGTTTCAAAGATTTAATTGAAATGCATCACGTACATATTTAGTTTCATTATTAAGGCTTTCTTTTGCTATTTGATCAGCTACATTTTGTTCACATACTAAAGATAGATTTACTATGTTATGTTCCATATCTACTTTATTGTTTATTACATTGTGTAATACACATATTGCCTTCACAACTTTTATCTATTAAATCAAATCATTATTAGAAGCTGAAGATTAAAAGTTGGAGTATTTAAATCAAAAAGATATGACAGTTTGATCAGAAGAGAGAAAGAAATTGATGAAGATGTTGCTTTTTCAGTAGTGTATTATCTCATCTGCAGCGTTGAGTGTAAAAGAAAAGCTGCGGTTTAGGGTCAGAGTAATGCAATTGTTGGAGGAGACAACAGCGAGATCCAGTGTCAACTTTCATTGACAGTAGCAGCCAAACTAGCAGTTATTAGCACATCATGCTTTCTGAGGTCACTCAAAATTCATCGTAAAGTTACAATAAGCGCTTTGTCTAAAAAATTAAATAGGTATCCATTTTATTTTTGAATACTTTTAGAATATATTTCGATTTAATTGTAACTCTTTTTGCGTTTTATTTGTGTTTATTAACAAATATTGTATCTGCATGTTAACACAACATTTTCTTTCAATGATGTTGTCATGTCTGCGCATTACAAACCCTTGTGTTATCCATGAACGATTACTTCATCTCCATCGTGAGCTTATTCATCACAGTTTACTGTGGTATTGAACTAAAGGTGTAATTAGATCTTATTTTTTTGAAGACCCTGCAGATAATTCTGTTACTGTCATTGGCAAGCGCTATCGCGATATGCTGCAAAACTTTGTAGTTCCTCAAATTCAACAACCGAATATTTGGTTTCAGCAGGACGGAGCATGTTATCACACAACTAGCGATACAATGAATTTTGAATGTCATTGGGCCCTAAAGTCATCCGATTTAACGGCTCCAGATTTCTTTTTATGGGAATTTGTAAAAAATAATGTTTATGCAAACAGGCCAAATATTGTAGGGCAGCTGAAGAATATTTGGGAAAAAATCAAAATATTCTTTCACAAACCTACCAAAAAGTGATGAAAAATGTAATTAAGAAGGCTCAGGTTTATGCGGCTTCCAGATGCGGACATTTTTCTCATACTATTATTGAAACATAATGTCTAACTTTCAATAAAAGATTAAGATGAAAAAAAATTACGTATTTTATTAATTAAAAATATTTAATAAATAAACCAGTCAACAACCAGTAGTAGTTGTCTTAACACGCGAATCACACCCAAGGTTATTGTGTGCGTGCTAGTTTCACAGCTTGTAGAATACTATTTCTTACTACGTAAGCACTCTACTCTAGTAAGGGTGAGAAAAAACTCTAAAATGGGACTAATCACTTTACACATGTTTCCATAATCATGCAACCAGAAGGAAAACTATTTGTTAGTGTATGGGTATGCTACATTTTGTTAAAACACAACAGAAAGCTGCATAATCATCGATAATAGGCAAAACTCCATTTAAATTCGACGTTTCGCCATTAATGTAAGTCGTTTCTTTAGGAGCCAAAGTGGATGGGGTGTGCCAGCAAGTCACAATAATTCGACGTATAAACCACGCTAGAGGCGAAAAAGGTTAGCTGCGAGGTTGCTATCTATAATAGGCTAAAACATGCAGCATTCGACGAAGTTATTTTCTAAGACTGGTTCAACACAGTAGCCTTATTATAGAAAATCTCAGAGAATGAAGGTCTTAGGGAATAATTTGTCAACTCATATATTTCAAAGTGTAGGCCAATGTTGCTGTCGACATACTGATTTTGTTTTACTTATTTCAATTATATTATCTGCTAATAGTATTAGACGTGGCCAATTTTGGACCTTTCAAAAAGTTATGGAGGCAGGTTCTAAGCGAGTGAAAAATCAAACACATACGTGTGCTATCAAAAATCGATCTTCCCAATTTATTGAAATCATTGGTGTTAAATCTACGCGACTGCAAAGGCCGCATTTAAGTTTCTTGGTATTATCACTGTACAGTAAAACAAATAATATTATAAACACTGCTTAAAATTACAATCGAAGAAATCGCAAAAGAACGTGAAAATTTGTGTTTTTTAATTTATATTTCATAGGGGATTAGAAGAACGACAATCTGAAACAAGGGATTCGCCCAGTGATTATTGGAGGTGCAGGCTTCAACTAGAAGAAATAAAAATACACAGCTACCATCTGCATGGACTACTACAAGCGAGAGCTTTCGCCCTTGTAGAGTATGATATGAATATTTACAATTAACATATAAATTCTGAACGGAGAGTTCATGAGTGTGTGACTGTTTTAAAGTGAGGAGTATTGTTAATATCCTGTTATTAACAACAAAGAAACATTACTATTCAAAAATGATCTGCTCCACAAATTACCATACCTCATAAATACTTATGTTCGAATTTATTCAGATTTTTAGTTTGATTTGATTACACATACCGTCTAAATAGATATTCAAATTAACCTATGCCACTGGAGCAAATTCGAGCACTTTTTGAAAAATTGAAAATGTATGAAATATTGTCAAAATGTTTTGTTATTATTCAGTCACCGAAACTTTAAATGTTTTCCAGATTTTTTACAGTTATATTAACGAATGTATTTACTAAAAGTTTAAAAAATCAGTTCAAAGTTGTGTTTTCATTGTTATTTCATTGTTATTTCATTGTTATTTCATTGTTATTTCATTGTTATTTCATTTTATCTCATGTCCGAAGATTTATTAACAATAGACTTGGACGTGAAGAATAAGATCATTTGTTTGCTGACAGGTCTTTGCATCTGTGTAAGATGTTTCATAGAGTTTGCGAAAACAACTGGTTTTGAAGTGTACAATCATGGCGAGATAAATGTAGTACAACATTAAATTACATATATGTCAAAAATGTGAAATTTTATTATCGTAAGACGAACTTACACCAGAAAATTAAAAAAAAAATGCTTGTACTACATTTATCTGGCAACGAGTGTAAATTGTACAGCAGACAACTTGCATACCAGAATACTGTCATCTATTTTATATCGATGGATACTTTCTATTATTGATGAATATCTTAGTGAATGAGTTAATCAATAATGAAACTCGAAATTGCAAGTAAATTAAAAAATGAATGAACGACAAAAACCGGAATTTGTAAAATTCTCGAAAAGTATGGATTTATTTGATGTGCATAAGTTTATTAGCAACACCATGGGATAGTGCGTTACTTGACATTTCTGATAGCTATGGAGACACATGCGCTATGCACAAACTCTCACAGATTATCCTAATCCTAGTTATTTTTACATGGTTGTGAGTTTTGGTTTTTTTTTCATCTCAACTTAGCATTATTCAAGTTTGTATTTATTTTCGAAACGAAAACGTATTTCCGTAAACGGTAGTACCAACGCTGAAAATATCCACGAATCGATTAGAAATTCACATCATACATAAAATGCATGGCGTGGTGCGCCTTTCGCGTGTCATCATATTCCGTAGTTCCGTTGTCCACCGCCGAAAATAGTAAATTATGACGAGGAAACGATGAACACAACATATAAACACCGACACGTATTTGCCATATCGTATAATCGTACGTTTCGCTGTGTATCTTTCTTTCTTTCTTTGAGCATTGTTATTATTCTTATTGTTATTGTTATTACATTGTACTGTATTGCGTTCGAAAGAAACCGGAACGGGAAGCGTTTTACTGTGCGGGCCACGGCACCAGAAGGGAGAATAAGAGCCGGAAAGATGGGACGTGACTAACTTATTCTTTTCCTCAATCCGAAGACCACGACCACGACTGCTATAATACCAACAACAACGGTCACTTCCTCTTCGACAAGTCTAATTCTCCCTGGCCGTTGGCGGTCATCACCGATAACGGTATTATTAATTGTTGCGCATGGCCTAAATTTGGATCGGCCTGTGCGAGACTGAATATCACACTACCGTTAGATGGCGTCGCGTACATCATACCTTGCGCCGTTTGGTAAACTAGAGGCGGAAGAATCGAGGCTGCCTGGGTTGGGGCGGCGGTGGATGCTGTTGGTTGCTGGTTTTTCGACGAAGCCGTAACTGAAGCACTGGTTGTTACCGTCGATGCTGAGCCCGTGCTATGGGGTTGTGATGAATTAATGGATTTAGATGCGATCGTCATCGATGGTGCTTCTTCTTTTAAGTCCATTTCGGGACCCTCTCCGTCACTGCTATCGCTTGAGTCTCCAGGGGACATATTTTCATCCTGAAACAAAATAAAAATTTTAAGGATAATGATTAAATTAAAATTGTGGCAGTTGTCTTAATGCAAAGTTGTGTAAGTTTGTTATTACAATTTAGTTAGAACTATAGAAAGCTTAGAGAAGATTGTAACATTAATGGCAGATGATTTTTACAGCTTAATGTTAAAATTATTTATAACACATGATATTTAGAGTTTTTTTTTAATAAAACTAAAGTTCTTAATAAGATATTGCATCATTAATTTTTCTGTATTATATTAAGTAATTAAAATATAATTTTAAGTACAATTTTTAAATTGATTTCAGTATATGAAGCGCAATCTACAGAAGCGAATAGTGTCAAATATTTTAAGAGAGAAAAGGGTTAGCAAAATATCAAATCGATTGCAAAAATCTACTAGTAGAGCTAAAGGATTACATACTATACATATCCACAATCAATTCACAACTGGCGAAAAAGCGCGCCGCTTTTTGTTTACACTTGCAGGTCGCCAGTAATTTTTTTTATCATTGCAAAAACACATGACTGGCGCAAGTAAATTTCAGAAGACTGCTGACTTTTTCGGTCCATACATGCACGGCTTTTACTTTCACGCAAGTTAATGTTTACACACGACAGTGTTATTTTTCAACTATAATCTACGTAAATATATCTTATATAACATAACTCATAATTTATTTTATTATATATTTATCAGCAGATAGTTCTCATATCACAAGCAAACCAATTTGTATCACCTAATGACACACTCATGTTATTTGTAATGACCTTTTCCTTGTGCTTTTTATTTTTGTTTTTCAATCTTACGCATTAAGGATTTTAAGTTTTCTATTGTATATATTATATATTATACATTGTACATATTGTATATATGTATATATTGTACATATTGTATATATTATACATACATATGTGTGTATTACCCTGTAATTGGATATTTTCTGCTGGGTTAATAAACTATTATTATTATTATAACTAGACACAAAGTATAGGATTTTACAAACGTTGTATTCACGTTCAGAGTTTAATATCCGACAACAGAAATTTCTTTTTGTAATAGATATTTCCAAAGAAAAAACATTTCTTTCCTGCTATAGTCGCTGACAGTGTTCAAAGCACTGTGCGTCTAAATTATGTTTATGGGGAAAGAACAATATTTTGTGTAATTCGAATTGCCAAAAAGGCCTTCCTTGTAAAAATAAATAAAAAATCTATAATTTTATTTTTATAGAAAATTATAATGAATTCACTTTCGCCTTATCGTAATTTTTAGTTTTATTTTCTGCGTAGTAATAGAAGTATGCAATATATTCATAATTGCCTTTTGAATTGATTGAAGCTAGAAATTCCGGGGATTTTTTAATTATCTTTTCGGTTTGTTCTGTAACATGTATCTATAACTTGTATTGTGTGTTCAATAAAACACTTTTGTAATAGAGAAAATGCCGCTCGATGAGACCATATCAAAATCAGTGTACATACATAAGGAAGTGATGATATTTTTAATTTGCTGAGATTGGAAGGGTATTGTGTTTTATTTTAAGAAATATGATACTTTTACTATTACCAACTGGCCAAGTTGAACAAAGTAACAGCAGAGAAGCAACAAAAGCCAATACCTACAACTAAGTTAACGACAAAATATTCTTTGAACCTACATTGAATGTGTTGCTTTATGCGTCAGAATCACCATTCGGTCATTTATTTTACTTAAGATTCGCTATTTCATTAAAATATTATATTCAATCAACAAGCAATTGCTAACATTTCTATAATTACTTCATGAATAAACAGAAATATGCATATGTATGTCTCTAAAAGTAGAAATATATGCTTTAACTAATATGGAGAGTATTTTGATTTTTTTTTTATAATTAAACTGGCACGATGGATGAAAATAAAAACATATTCTTGTTTTAAATATCTTGATATTAATGAAAATAATTATTGATGGCATTTGTGAAACAAACCTCGGTTCCAGACTCAAAGTATTATATATTACAAAAGGTAGATATAGCAGAATAGAAACTATATATAGATTTAAATCGTAGATAAAAGACAATAGTCTATGTCATGACATTGTTCTGGCTCCATATCGTAATATGCACTTCTTATGACCTTTATATACTTATTTCTTAATTCCAGATATCTTTCCATTTCTAATCATTTTATTCCAGATTCCAGATTACAATTAATTAACGATTTATTCCAGAACAGAATTAATTACCCTTTGCAGTGTAATTTTCATATTTATCAACGCCATTGACAAAATCGTTATGAAAATAAAGGATAACTACATATGTATATTCCGTTTAAAATTATTAAGTACCTAACTAAGCCAAAACTTAATAAAAAATAATCTGTAATGAGCACATCCAGTTTTTTAGTATTCAAATTATTCCAAATAATTTAAGCAAAATAGTGTGTATAATAATAAAAATATCTATCAACACATGCACGTTAGAATAATAACATAGTACGTCCATTCTTCTCTCTTCATCCATAATAATTATTACGAAGGAAGTGACCCATATTGTTCAGGAACTGAAACATTATACAACGTAACTTTAAATATTTACATTGGCCGGACAGCCAAGTAAACCGAAATACCGTTTCGGTTTCGCCGGCAGAACTTGAATCCCGTTCGTACCACATTCTTCCCGGTACATATATTTTATTATTACGGGAATAATAATAAAAAAAGTCGAAAAAATCTCGCTAACGATAAGCCGGCTTCTTGATGCTTTTATATAAAACTTGGCACGCGTCGCCTCCTAGATTTTAGCGTAAATAGCAGCTGTTCTGTTTCGTATTTTTATGCCCACTTGTAAAAATATTCGTTAGATTACGTAGGCTATTCAATACGAAGAGACATCTTAAACATCTTCGAACTTATAAATCGATATTTAATTCTTAACTTATGTAGTATTTCAGTTGATGTCGTAAATCGAAAATTAATATTTTGTTTACAACTTGCGAAGTACCAATCTGTCTGACTGGAAAGAGATAATATAATGTGTAAATTGAGAGAAGAGATTAACTTATCAAAGATATTTGCTAGAATATGGATAATATGAAAAATACAAGATCAATTATTTCTTCCTTTTGTCGAATTGCTGTACATATCTCTACATACCTTTTCAAGCGGACGGTTGAATTAATATAAATATTTACCGCTTTAATGATGAAATAGACAAATTGTAGTGTCTGAAAGTTGCTAGGTTATACAAATATGTATATAGTTTTCACTGCTAAATGACTGTGCCTGAATTTTCTGATATGAGGTATATATAAAATTTCAAAACCGACTACTTTTCACGATACTGGCAACTGTAACTTTTGAAATATTATATACATATATATAAATAATGAATTGATATCCTTAATTGTCCATTATGTTTGACAGATATATCGTTATAAAATAAGCAGTTTTCGAGATTTGGCAACTGTATCCGCTGAAATGTTCTTGACCACAAAATTATAAAACATCTATTGACATAGTAGAAACCACTATTCTCTATTAAATTTTGATGGTAGTAATTGTTAGAATAAGTATGGCTAAAAAAGCTGCAACCAACCTACGCAGAAATTTTAGAAGATGAAGCAGAAGATAATATATATATACGAGAAAGAAGTAATAGGAATGATATTAAACATACAAAACAAGAAGATTTAATATTTATGAATGATTTTGGATGACATTATGGAGGCGACTTGAAATGTTTCCGGAATCGACAAGAAAAATACGGTGTTGGTGTGATTTTTTATTTTTATTTTTCGATGAAGTTTCCTCGAAGATCAATCCACTTCTTCAAATGACGCTCCAATCTCTTCAAGCCGTCGGAAAAGTAGGATGTTTCGAGGTCTGCAAAATAATCATCTGTAGCGGCTATGACCTCCTCATTAGAGGTAAATCTTATTCGTGCCAGCGATGTTTTCAGGTTTGGGAATAGGAAAAAGTCACTGGGGGCTAGGTCCGGTGAATATGGAAGATGAGAGACTAATTCGTAGCACAACTCATTTAATTTGGACACGAGGATGCGGGATGAATGAGCTGGTGCATTGTCGTGATGGAAAAGCACTTTTTTCTGCTGCAAACGAGGCCACTTCTCCTTGAATACTGCATCGAATCGGGTCAATAAATCGCTGTAGTATTGCTCCGTGATCGTCTTTCTCTTCTGCAGATAGTCGATGAGATCACACCTTGGGAATCCCAAAAAATTGACGCCATGACCTTTCCGGCTGATGGAATGGTCTTTGCTTTCTTCGGAGCTAATTCGCCCGAAAAAGTCTACTTCTTCGACTGTTCCTTGGTCTCCGGTATGACGAAACGTATGAAGAAATCCATGGATTGCGTTGAATCCTAGCCAGACACTCCTTCGAAACGGTCACTAGATTTCCTTTTTGCTCCAATGTGAACAAGCGCGGTACCCATCGCGCTGAGAGCTTTTTCATGACCAAAATTTCGTGTAAGATATGGCCAACGCGTTTCTCTGAGATGCGTGTTGAGTCTGCTATCTCTTTCAGCTTTAATGGGCGATCTGCTAACACAACACCATGAATATTGTCGGCCATTTCATCGTTCGTAGCGGTTTTTGGACGTCCACTGCGTGGTTCGTCACTTGTGTTCATGTGGCCACGTTTGAACTTGCTCACCCAGAAGCTGATGGTCGAAAATGATGGAGTAGATCCGCCATAAATCTAGAAAAATATTTCGAATTTCCGTGGTCATTTTCCCAGCCATCTAGTATTTTATTACTGCACGAAATTCGATTATATCCAATTTTGCGAATCATCTGACTTGCTACACAAAACACACTCTTAAACAATAACTATTGGCAGTAGACGTCTGAAATTTTGATAGTTGCTATAAAAAAAGGTTGCCCTTGCCGACAAATGAACCCACTGAATGCGTTCAGTACACGTTGGATACTACAAATTACAGCCGGTATATTAGTTCAATTGTACTTTTGCCGATGACGTAATGGTGTACAGAAAAACGGAAGGAGGGAAAGAGAGAAGAACGAATGGGAAAGTTTTGTACATTTTGCCCACTAGAGCAATCTAAAGCCGTTAGTACTAATTAAAATTAGCTATTAAACGAAATATTTTTCTTAGCAAGACTTTTAAAAATTATTTTGGAAATTATGCTTGGTGGAGACATTTTCAAACTTTATTGATCCCACGGGTATTATGACCATTTCCTAAAGGTTTCAATAGACTTCAAGTATCATCTGTATATCAGATATGTTAGGAGTAGAATATTAATCTGCTTTTACCTCTTTGAAATCTTTTTGTTTGTAGAAAATTACGTTTAGTTTGCATTAGATATTTCCTACTTTTATAGTGGTTATATGCATGTTAAAGGTATGTAAGCGGTCAAAGTTTTAAGTCGGTGCATTGTTCGTTAGTAAATTCAAGTTCAAGTGGCGCTGTATTTACAATGAAATCAGTATTTCTTGTTGGTGCGTAATCTTTAACAGTTCGCTTCTTTTTTTACTGACCATCTGTTAGTTTGTGAAGTTTAGACAGTGTCAGTAAAATTGTTACGTGTATGTTACGTGTATGTTTGCTTTAATAGTGGATGCAGTTCCTCAATTTGCGTTCGTATCAACTAGTTTGAGTTTTGCTATGTTTATAATATTCCAATTCGTGACATAATTGGGCTATATGGCATCGTAGGTTATCTAGAGCAAGAAATAAGAAATATTTGCTCATTTAAATATATTAATAATTGAAGTGTAATAACGTGTTGATAGTTGATACTTTATTTAAAAACACGATGCTCTCAAGAAACAGTTTTATGTAATGTTTAATGACAATGTCTGCTCCATATACTTAAACAACACCTAAATGAATGGTTGCTTTTAGTAGAAGATTTTGGCTGTATGTAATGTTAATATGTTGTGGTCAAATTTGAGCACTTGCCAAAAAGATATATTTTTGGCAATTTTTAGTGAAACATTGTTGTAAATTAAAAAACTTCTAAGAGTGATTTTGATGAAAGCTATCAGAAAACGAAAGTATGTTTACATGCAGAATTAAGTACTGGGTTTTTCCGAGTAAGTATAGAGAAAATGAGGGATAGTTTCCGTTGTTTTTGTGGTATGATATTTAGATGATAATCCCGTAAAAGTAATATTATTGATAAAAGAACATAGACATAGTACAGGTACAGATATGAAGTCTTTACCTTTGAATATTATACATGTGACATTTCGTGTTATATAAAATGTTAAAGATGGAAATAGAATGTTTTACAAAAGGATCCAGGATATAATTATCTAAAAGGTATATCCCGTTTATATTTTGTAGATAATTGAGTGAAAGAAAAATTTCATATTAGTAGTTTTTTTTATTCCAAATTGAATTGGATAATTGCAGTATATCTTTCATAATAAAACGTATAATATACATTAAACGTTTAGATATCAGCATATGTTCTTTGACCTTATAGACAATTACTATTAAGGGCGTAAATATTTTTATCCCTTTCTGTATAGACATATACGGTTAAACATATGTGTGCAAACATTTCTGACGGCTCCTATCTCAATCATATCGTTTGCATTCAAGTGATGACAGGTAAACGATCAAATCGATGCTGAATTTCTCATGCGATGGTATTTCACCGAGATGTGATCTGATGTGTGTAAAAAAGGCGAACGTTTAACACCATTTATTGGTATTGCTATCGATTGTCCGTTGTTCCTCCTAATGTATCATCGATAAATACATACCTTTAGGTATGCATGTGTGTGCGTTTCGTACAGATACAAGTACATCGGGGCGAAAGAACAATATAACCGATCTGGCCGGGCATTCAACAAGGAACTCCGTCAACATTTTCGTAACATATGAATTTTAAAACGTAAAATACCGGTCTTTTAAAGAGTCATTAAGATACGCCGATCGAACTATGGTTCTGTAATTACTAAAATATTTAATAAAAATAATAATTGCCGCAATAAGTTAATAGAAATAGCTTAAATATTGTCAACACTTGGTTAACATCTGCAAAATTCAAAGATGCTGAGCTTAAACAGGTTTAATGCGGGATATTTAACGTCGGAAAGGTGATCGTAACTATTTCTTTAAAGGCCTTTTCGATTTTTGATTATATGGTACGAGATATTTGAATGTACTATGGGTATGTCAATTACTGCTTTATTGTTTTTATACAGTGGATTGATTGTAAAAATGTAGAAGTGAAAAAATACGAAATTACAAAATTTAATCTCAAAAGTTTGAAAATATTAAATTCTTCAATTTACATATAACATAAACGACTAAAAAATTACATTATACCCATAAATATCGCGAATAAGTTTTGGGAAATTTAACACATTTTAATTTTTTAGTCTTACAATATTCACTGCATCTACTTTTCAATATCTTTATTAATGATTTCTTCAACTAACTAAAATTTAAAATTTTGACATATCCCAGGATTGCAGGAAAAGTATACATATATTTTAAAACACAATTTTGTACAAATGTTTAACGAGTTGAGAATAATAAACGACAAAAAAATAGCAAGAAAGCAATAAACTTTTATGTCGTCTTTTTTTTGCTAAACTCGTTTGTTTATTTTTTCTTTATTTTGAATCAGTTCAGAATGGTTATTCGATTGTCTATTAGTGTCAATTAGTATATTAAAATGCCGAAAGCTACAGTTATTGATTGCTAAAGAAATTGATCTCAAGACGGTAGTTAGCATCGTAGAAATTTTGGATGGACTTCGATATATCACAGTATTTGCTCGTGCGGGTTGATTTCCTATCGCTCAAGACTTATAGTGCCCTTAGAGATGTAAAGAATAGATTAAAATGTTAATGCTATAGTATCGTTTTTGTTTGCGGAACATGATCATAGATAAGTCCAATACACAAAACGAGACAAATAGTATAGAATTTTGCAGTAGAATATTAGACAATATATGTATACTAGAGCATTCTTGGGTGAAATTTGCATAGGAAGTAGGATGCCTTTAGTGTTCGTTCGGCCCTATTTAAATGCTCAAAGTTACATTAACAAAATTTTAAAACCGTTAAATTTAATTTAAAATGCTTTTCGTTGTCAAATAAAATCTTCTATACTCTCCAAAAATGTATAGACATGTGCAAAGATGATCTACTAGATCTACATACATAAGAACGATGCCGGTTGTGAGATAGCAGCGAAGCAGTAAACACGCCATTATGACTGCTTTGTATGTCTGAATTATTATGTATTACATATTAACAAATTTATTTCTTTTAAATAGTTGTTAGTTATAAAATGCCTAGAGATGGTTTAAGTCATCCTAGCAACTTTTGTTATGTAAGTGGTGAAATAACGCTCAAGCCCAAAGGGCGAAACTTGATTCAATTAGTGAAAAAGTATTATAAACTTTATTTTGGGTGTAAAGTGTGGCACTAAACAAGGGCCTGCACCTCAAACATGTTGCTTATCGTGTTATAGGTTTCTCATTACATGGAAAAATGACATGCCACATATCATTTGCTTTCCTTGTGATTTAAAGGGAACTCAAAGACTGTTATTTACGCCTAATAAATTTTAAAGAGACCAAAGCCTCCATAACAAGTAACATTACAACCTTGGCCAAATGTGTTAGACACCCTTTACTTTCATAGGTTCGAAAGGTGTTTCCGGCCGCTTTTTGGTCGATTTGTTGACGATCCACTATTCATATTCATTATTCTCGCTATAGCGATTAAAGTCTTACTTTGTGTCTTAAGTAGGACTGTTTGCCCACGTTCTACTTTGGTTAATTCGCAAAATTTTGGCATTGTTTCACTAAATTAAGTTCAATCCATGAAAATGAAAGTTTCCAACACAAAATATCCTGGTTATAAACTCCTAACACATACCTCTCTCCAATCGCGTCGACAATACACTAATATTTAAAATCGAAACATTGCTGCCTGCTTACCTATTGTTCTAAAGTAAGCAGTAAAGATGTAAGTTAAATATAAATTCGATGCTCATTTTCTTGGAAGTGTAATAATACTTACAATAATGGGGTTTTATGAGGGTGTCTAACACATTTGGCCAAGGTTGTAGATAAAATTTAAAGTCATCCATAAAACAGTTTGAAATGCTTGATTCCCAGCTAATAGCTGAAGTCAATGCCAATCACTAAAGCATGATGAAAAGTTTTGCGCGAGTATTGAGTCCATTGAAGAAAGCAGCTTGGCAAATATTTAAATATATTACTCATAGTTTTCTGAGGAATCGGAAGGTGGAAAATTACCGTAATATTGTGAACTATCTTACATCTTGTAACAATTTTAATTGTAATGTCCGTAAAATGACAATTCCTGCATTCACACTTAGATTTCATACCGAAAAATTTTGGCGCAGTAAGCGATGAACAAGGGAAAGACTTGCATCGGGAAATTTATCTATGGTATTTTATCAACTGTGTAGTAATTGTGTTGCATTAAAGAACACGTCAGCTGCAGCGACGGTGCGTGTATTATTTTGGACAGCATTTAATAGGAAAACATTTGTGACAGGAGAATGTGTAGATAATTTTTTTGTGACAGATATTTTAATTTAAAAAAATGCTACTGTATACATGTTAAATGCAAAAGTAATTGTAAATCGCAATGATTTATTCATAGAAGATTACTAAGATTCTTGTCTTAAACTAAATTGAAAAATTGCAGAAATCAAGGATTTGATTGGTACGAATATATAATTAATATCGTAGCAAGTACAGCAAATGCTTTGGAAAATATTTATGTGTAGACCGCATTACTCATATGCGGTGAAACTCCCTAAGACTACCGTCGGTCGAATCAGTTCCATGCAAAATCAGTCGTGTTCTGGAGTGGCCGCTTTGCAAGCCACATAACATAGAACAACTGATCAGCTTCCTAATAAAATAGATTGTTTTATTGGAGCGATCCTGTTACAAACGTGGCCGTCTCCAGGTGTTTCATCGTATTTCATTAATAGCTGTAGTATTTACGTGGGTACACTTTACAAGCTCGATACCAGGTTTTCAACTAAACGTATAATTCATTGTAATTTCTCGAGTTTCGAGCTTTTGTTGTTTTTGCCAGTCACAAAAATCAGACTATCTATCAAACCAGAAGACATAATATATGAGATCAAAAACTTTTTAAACAAGACAATTAGCTGCAATGATTGAAAACTTTTCAAACAATATAACTATTATAGCTATAATTTCGTTATCTTTCTTTATCTAAAGCATAGAAATTGCTAAATTTATTCATAGAGGTTCATCGACGACAACACAGTTATGTGCCCTTCTAAAAGTTCAGGTTCGAACACTATTTACTAGTTTTACATTACAACATGCTTGTACACTTTGATTT
Source organism: Holotrichia oblita (assembly GCA_023690525.1). NCBI lineage: Eukaryota > Metazoa > Arthropoda > Insecta > Coleoptera > Scarabaeidae > Holotrichia > Holotrichia oblita. Next base: position 34,052,002 of record CM043021.1, on the reverse strand, counting down.
AGTACAATAATTAGAACATAAACAGCTAGTACTCGTATTCAACGAACTATCTGACTTCCACACAGGTATACTATACAAGATACAAATTTAGCCCACTGTTGTTTTTAGTTCTTAAATAGATATGTTTTTGAATTTCGAGTTTTGTTTTGCGTCTGCATATGAAGACAATATAAATATGTATATGTTTGGAAATTTAATTACTTATTTGTACTTACTAGCAATATTTGAATATTGCTACAATAACAAGGTAAGTTTGAATGTTAAGTTAAAGATTTACTTGCTAATTTGCATTTATTAATCACATTATCTCCATGCCTAGCTTCCCAATCAAATCTTTGCAAGCACTCAAGACTTTCAGTTGTAAAAGCAGACTTCACAAATATTTGGACTAAAATGGATTACATCTGTGTAGTTTAGTTCGGTACTCCATCCACGCTTGACTATTTGTCAAGATGAATTAGTGCCATTTGGTAGATGGTGACTGCAGTTTACCAAAAGGCATCCTCATTGTATGAAATTCATAGAAAAATTTGTTCATACCAGATATCGTTATTCTCTAAATTTTGTGTGCTAAGAAGATTGGCTACACACGTTTAATATAATAATCTGAAATTTTTAACACAACGCTATTTCATATCATGTTTCAAAATTTGCTAAATTTATCACCTCCCAGGCTCCGGTTAAAAGAGAATGTATTTCTCTCAGAGTTTCTGTGTGGTATATGTTACCCCCTAAGATATTTTTTTCTAAAGTAAACAGAGGATATGGATTAGCATTAAATCATCAACATTTCAGCAACCAAATCTACAATTGTCTGACAAATAACATTGGTACACAAATTGATACCGTTCCTTGCTTAATCCTGATAGTTTTTGGAATCTTTAATTGAATGGAGCTCATTCAGTCGTTCTCTGTGCTCAACCGACACATCTCCTAAATACTTTGGAATTTTTACAAATTTAAGTTTTTGTAAGAAGTCAGTAGGTCTTGGATGAGTTCTTGATAGTTTTTTGTACGAGTTTTCCAAAAAGTTTTTGTCGATATTTTCAAGAAATTCCATTTTTTTTCCTCGGAATTTGGTTAGGCTTTCATCAATCGAAAATTATTTAACAATTCTCATCTCTACTTTTTTTATGACACACAATTTATTAACTCTGGTCATGGCTCTTCGATAAAACTTGAATGTGCGGATATATTCGGTTAGCAGTTGCATGTCGGCTTTAGATTTTGAATCCAATGAGTAGCTATGGGGTTGTTGGAAATAATGATGTCTTTGAGCCATTAAATGTAGGACATTTGACACATTAGGACAGTAGATTTTTGTTGACTTCCCGGTAGAATCCCTGACAAGAGTCTTGTAAAAATAACAACTACATACATACATTTTTAGTGTCCCGCCAAACCATAGAAATTGCAAAAAACTTTGAATGCTGTGTATCTCTCAGCAATTCCGAAAGCATTTAGCAACACATATTATAACAGATTTTGGGAACTCAAGTTATGTGTATATGCAAACAAAAATATGGAGTTTCCTAGCGATCCTCCGTTGGAATACGCTGTATATGTACTTCTGAAATTAATGTCAATTCTCGAAGTTCAGACGCGACTGGTATATCTATCCCACTTGTTCATGGAATAAACAGGATAAACAATTTGTGGCTCGCTTACCTATATATATGTACATAGGTAACTTGTTGCAGCAAAAATTACATAAAAAAGTGTATCGTCGCAAAATCAACAAACAATAAACAAATAACAAATTGTTTCGACAACATTACTACATTTAAACAAGCTTGGTGGTCGTACAGTGATAGAGCGGCCGTTCTCTGATTGTGGCGCCAAGAACTTCTGGGATCCAATCCTGGCGGCCGCATATTACTATTTATTCCTTGTCAAGGTACCTACATCAAATTTTAATTCTAAAAAAATATTGAAAATTAGAAAATTTCATACATTTAACAATTAATTCATGTTGGTTTACTGCAACTGAGGGCAACGAATATGCAAAATAAATTATTTATAGTAGTAAAAAGCAATCTTCGATAAAATGATTGACAGATGATTAATTAAAGGAGATACAAATTAATGACAAACGTGATTTTAATTACAAGAATTAATATAATTAGTGGGTGAATAAATTATTGACGCCCTGCGCTTATTAAATTGGTTAGTGACCACCGCTTCTAAAATTTTGTAATGGAGGTTGATGTATGGTCATTAAGGTATCTTAGGGAGACCATAATTCTGTCACATACTGTGTATACGTGTTTTATATGAGAAATCGATCGATCATGCATTGTGTTGTAGAGTGATGTAGATGCATTCGCGTGTGTATGTGGATGTGATGGCAGAGAGAGGAATTCCAGCGCGAACAACAATAAAAAATAAGGACGAATGTTACGGTGGCCGGTGGCAACAGTAGCAACAGCAACACAGCCGTAGCAGAGTGAACAAGTGAAATTTCCATGATATAGGCGGTTTTTCTGCGTTTCTCCCCATTTGGTCTAAGCCAGATGGCGGTGCGCGCAATAACGCTATAATAGGCAACTAAAGCCAAGCAGTCTGCGCGATTTTCCATCGGAATTGCAAAACTCGTCTTTGTCAAATTTGGTATTGAATCCGATGGCGGCACACGCGTAAATCTATACCCGGAGACCGAGCCGGGACTACTAATTAGATGAATTAATCGTTATTTACTTAGTTTATTGTCAAGCATTCGCTATTTATCCTTATACTCGTCGTCGCGCTCTTCTATATAGCTGATACTATAGCTACTACTACTGCTACACATCCACCCTCCTCCCTTGCACTTGTACAAATTTCAGACGATAAGATCTCCGCCGGTGCGAGAGAAATAGACGATCGATCAGATACTACTACTACTACTACTACTACGTATTATCCTCCCTATACTCCTTCGTCTCTTACTCTTCTTCGGAGTTCTTCTTTATCGTCCTCTTTTACTCACGTATAGTATCATCAAGAACAAGAGCAGCGACGATGGATACAAGTATAAAAATAACTCACAATATAAATAAAACTTGTAAAAAAAGGCGCGTATCCATATATAGAATAATCAAACATTGATAGTTACTATTACAATACCAAAATATACTGATTATGAGTATACATTGCGCGTTCCAACACTGAAGAAAAAGCCGATAGGAAGGAAATATTTTAATTATTTAAAAGTATGCTCAACATCTGTTTCATCGGCGGTGGTATTCTCTTCACCAAAGTTTAAAGAATGCAAAGCGATAAAACTTTAAACAGCAATATAATTCTAGTTTTTTATCATATGTAATCTATTTGCACACTATAATGTTATTTATATATTTATATTTATATAATTCACGTTTGCACTGTATTCTTAAGTGTAGCTTAAACTAGCGATAATGCTAGTTAGTATAACCTTAATACTAAAAGCACGTTTTACTGTAAACAAAACTTTCCGTTAGGAAAGTTTAAAATAAGCGGCAAATTTTCTAAGCCTAAGATATCTAAATTTTAAGTAAAGGTTTGCGGATGCGTGTACAATATTTTGAACCAATATATTTATTTAAACAAGAAAGAAATTGTTGAAAATTATCCAATTTATTTATAATAGAACAGACGTGAAAAGGAGACAAAAGGTTGTAGGAGCAGCAAGTGTAATATGATTCTAGTTTGTGATTAATTTCGGTACAGATTTTTTTTAATATGAAAGATGATAACAATAAATAGTTGAGGTAATTATAAAAAATAGATAAATAATCATATATTTTACATATAGACTTTTTTATCGCATCGTTCTTGTTGTAGAGGCTTCGCTTGTCATTATATTCCAGGTTTAGGTTTCTTTGGTCATTTCAATGAATTAGAAAGAAACTTTTATTTCAGTATACCACAGTATTATTATTTTGCAACAAATAGTTAATCGCGACCGGTTTCAATTACCATATTCTAAACTTTCTACCCAAATATATTAGGGTATACTGTACTATACCTTTCTAAAAGTACGATGCCGACGGTGCAGTACAACAGTAATTAAGACGCGTTTGAATATGTCAGGGCCCTTCCGTGTGCTAAATTTTAACGCTAACATTGTGGTGTATATTAACATTATTTATTATAGAGTGGTCGTTTTTTGATAGTGGTAGATCAGGGTTGCAGTGATCGAATCCTGGCCGAGGCGTTGTGACCCGTCGAGGTATGATTAGTCTCCCAATTGAGTACCATTCGTTACTGGGACGTAGTTAATAACGCAACATTATTTACGGCGAGATAATTTTCTAATCGGAGTGTATTTTGACTTGAAAAGAATCTTCTGCATAATTTTCCACAGATTTGCACCTCCAAGCGACATAATAGATAATAAATCTTTACTATGATTTGCTATTAGTAATTCCACTTCTTCGATCGGTATATCTTAACGGAGTATTCAATTTTAAAAATTCGGTGATTCCTTATGGTATTATCAGTGTTCAATCGTACAGGCAAACTTGCACATTTACCATTGTGATAAGTTAAAAAAAGGCGTTTTGAGTTTGCACAACTTTCAACTTCTAATTTTTGTATTTAAAAAGCAGTCATTTTTAATTAATTCGTATGTTCTTGTTGTAGGTCGAATATTTTTACAAATGCCACATTAAATTGACAAATATCAATATCATCCATTGAAATTTTCTTCTCTACGATATGGACCGGATACTCCTATTATTAAATTAATTAAAATTTTATTAAATGAGAAATTTGTGAATATACCCTCATAAGAGAAATAGCGAATTAGAAGCTTTTTCAATAAATTTTCTTTCATGAACTGAGGAAATCGTTAATTTTTTGATCGTAATTGTCAAGTCTGTCTTTCAATAAATGTAATAAGTTTATATTATTTTTATATAGACTAATAAACAAGACTTCAAGTCTCATCTGTTAAAGCTTTATAAATAACTATTACAGACTAATGATGGTTTTGTTACGATGTATTAGTAGGTCCACTAATTCTAAAATTTCTACAACTGGTTCAGCTTACATAGTAAACAGAAGTGAGATAACCGCAATGTTGATCAGAAAGGAAAATTGAACGGAATGCTTGTGGAGAGTTGGAAATTAATTTATTTACAAGTGTAAGTACTACTGTTGTTGGTACGATAAGATAAAATATATATATCGGAAATTCGGAAAGTTTTTATAAACAATCAAATTAATACGAGGAAAGAAGAACGTTTGTTGCTTATAAGTAGTGCAGTTAATAGTGTTATAATATCGGGAAATGAGACAAACACAAAATAATTATGACACATTATCTACAAAATAGACTTGTGGTACTAATGCTTCGTCTTTTGAAAACCAAGCGCGGAACATGTGTACATACATAACAAATTTTTTTCATACAAACATGTTGCAATGAAAAAGGAAGACCTAATTCAAGCACATGAATTTGACGTTAACCACACGCCGTAAAAGGAAGCGCTTAGAAAGTTCAATCCTGACACACAGACACGTGTTTCGAACTTATTAGTTCTCATCAGTGCGTGATACAAGAATATGAACTAACACACATATCTCACGAAAGCTTTTTGCATGAAAATCTTAGGAAGCTTTTTGGGATTTTTGCCAACAATGGTTACCCTAAATCTAAACTAATTTACAATTCAAATTTCTTTGATGGCGCCATAGAACATAACAATACAGTTTTAAAATATAAAAATTACCTTTTATAGAGAATTTAACAAACCAAATAGTCACTTTCTTCAAACCTTTCAATCAATTATCAATAGCCAAATATAATATTATGACGATTAGGAATTTATTCACTGTTGTCAAAGAAAAAACGCCCTTAGATTACAAAAACCATATTGTGTACAAAGTACCGTGTTTGGGATGTCAGAGCTGCTATATAGGTCAAACATCACAATGACTTAAACACCGTTTAAGCCAACACCGTAGTGATTGGGCAAGAGATCTTGCGCTTTGGCTAATCATACGGAAGAAAAAGATCACAATTTTGATTTTGACAATGTCAAAGTATTAGATTCAGATACCAACTACAAGAAGAGGCTCTTCCTCGAAATGTTTCACATACAAAAAATAGCACCGTCAATTTTAAATCAGACACAAATCAATTAAGTAACATTTACTGCAACATTCTGCAACGCAACAATAGTTGAATTATTTTGGTACAACCTATATTTTCAATCAACTGTTCTCGATGTTTTTTCACTTCTGTACCTATTTCGTATCACTTGTATTTATCAATTTTTACAATTTAAAATATCAGATCCTGTTTGTCTTGTGTACCTTAGCCTTCCCTTCTGAATTAATTTCACTTTAACTTTTAATATGTTTTTAATTTTAATTAATTACTTCGATTTTTTAAAATTTGTCACAATAATTTTAATGTAGTTGACCATGTTAAATTACGTTTTCGCATCGAATTTGCAACTTATATCATCTCCACTGTAAGTATTCAATTAATTTTGAATTTTTTTGACATCATTGTAAAAAACCCCTTTTTAAATATTATAGTTTATACTCCTGAGGAAGTTCTGAATAAAGAGCGAAATATTGAGTTTATGAAAAAAGGAGACTCCTTTTTCTTTTAACCACCACAGACCGAATACCCGTTTTAAACCCCCTGGCTTCCATTCGTTTTATTGTTAGTTAATTATTCGCATCTTCTTCAACCACTACATGTGACATTATTTGCTCCTTTGAAGAATAAATGGCGTCCTAAGGGAATGGACTCTAACCTGGGGCCAAGTTCTGACAGATCTCAGCGACAGAGGAGTTCCACCTTACCTGTATATCATGATTGCCAGTTATCTCGATGAGAGGAAACTCGTAGTGGGAAAACGTACAGAAGTACATATCGGGGCTCGGTCTCGGGACCCACGCTATGGAATCTATATTATGACGAAATCTTAAAAATGCCGACTCTGTGGAGTGAGCCTTGTGGGTTATGCAGACGATTTGGCCGTTGTGATTATTGGGGAAACAATAGAACACATTCAAGTCAGAGCCAATTATACTTTGAAAAGATACAGGAAAGGTTGGCAAAGCGTAGCGTAACGTGGATACACACATGGTACATTATTTTCTGCACCTCACAAAACGGAAGTGGTCTGGCTGGTAGGAGGAAGGAAGAGAGTCCCCTTAACGATAAACATAGGAAACATGAAAATAAGCAGTAAGGAGTGAATCAAGTACCTAGGAGTACAGCTGGCCCGGAACATGAAAATGGCGGCACATATTAAACCAACGGCGTAAGAGAAACATTGTTAAACACATATTTTTTGAATGCGTTAGATGGTAGGGGTAAAATTACACCAGGCAATCTAATAGGAATTTGTTTTAGAAAAGCGCCAGACGTGACAAAAAATAAGCCAACTAGCGACAAAAATACTGTAAACTAAAGATAGAGAATTGTAACAAGAACGGCGAGGATATGTGATGTAGACGCAGGAATACAGACATAACGTAATAATAACTAGCCACCTCTATTAGTGATACTATTAGTGATCCCGAGACGAGAGTAGAACAAAAGGCGGAAGAGTACGAGAGGGTTTTGGTTGGTAGGTCGTCGCAAGAGCGGCGATTATAAAAGGCACTTTTATCACGGTTAAGTTGATAAAAAAAAAACTATGTGGCCTGTGTTAAGGAAGTAAGGAAGTCGTGATAGATATGTAGATCATTCCCTAAAGAAACACGATCCTTTCAAGATAAAAGCTTGTTACCCGTAGTACCAAACAAAAGTGTTAGTGAGAAATGTTAATTAAACTATGTCCTCTGATCTGTAAAAGATGCACAAATAAATTGCCAAACAACATAAACACCTCCTAGTTTACAGAAAAAAGCAGGCAATAATCATATAATCATATCTAGATACGTTCCGTTTTTTAATTATGATAAGTGAACATATGTTTTCATATTTTAATTTTTATGTTTCTTTTGAAGCGGCTCTGCTGTTTTTTAAGAATTGGTTTAAGGTATTTTTTTATAGTTTGTGCAAAGTTTTGTGAGAAAAGTGTTGAACACTTATCATAGCTTGTTTTTCTCATGCACAAAATGCTCTTTTTTATTCATACAAGTTTTTTTTTCACTTTTCGTCTCCGAATACAGCCTCGTTAATGCTAAAAATTGATTTTATACCCTAAATAGTGAATGGCCAAAGTCACCTTACACATAAGCGGAAGTAACGCACTTATTTAACAATTTCATACTGTTGCCTAGTAATTGTGTGACTTTTACTTTAAGAATCACATTTCCTGATTTGGCTATTATTTATTTGATTTACCATGACATATTTTCCTAAAGAAGAATTATTTGATATATACATACTTCCTGTATATTTAAAAAAGTATATTGAAAGATGTTCTGTTAAAGTGAGGTACCTTTGTTGTGTACAAACTAAATGTTCAGTAAATATAAATGGCAACATCTCTAACCAGTGTATTTTAAATTTTCTATATATGCTGTCAAATTGTACAATGGTCAGCGCAATGGAGCCCTTTATTTAAAGTATATGGAACGCGTTTTGAACAAATTTTCTACCTATATTTAGTATTATTGAATTAGAGTGATTCAACTAGATTTTGTAAATAAGAAATGGTATCATTGTCACATGTTTACTGTAATGAGTAATTACAAAAATATGTATATATTTTTCGAAATTGACAATATTAACCAAAATATAGGCTACTTTAGCAAGAACTCGTATGTATATAGTTCATAAAATTTTCAAAAATTGAGGTTTATTTGTAAACGGTCTACTTTAGATAGTGGAAATTATTTATAAAAGAAATTAAGCAGAGTGTTCATTTGATATTTTTGGACAATAGTAGATCATTTCCTGGACGAATATCGATGTAAACACCAATTTGAATCAAATGTTGAGAACAAACAGTAGATTTGTCCTTTCCTCCATTATTAGTATTTAAAAAGAATTTTGTGGTGTAATTTAAATCACATTTCTGGTTCTAACTCTACCAATATATTGAATTTTCTTATAAACAGTCTATAACTTTATTCAATACAATAGACGTTATTTCGCTTATAAAATTGTCAATGAATTAAATGTATGAAACAATAGTAACAATTGTTGTTATGTGCAACTATGATTAAATTATTTTACTTAACGTAATCAGACTTGTGGACAACATTGTATATGCATTTGTTAAACTTGATGCTGTATAATACCTTTATACAACATGATAGACACCAAACAGGCAGGTAAAGTAATTCTTGCACGTCCACCGAGATCAGATTTATGTGTCATAAAAACATATAATAAGTGGAACTTTTGTCATATAACAAGTGCGTTCGTCGGCCAACAATCATAATTGGTATCTTCCCATGGCATAAGTAATCAACCCCATATGGACGCAGAACCGCATATACGCTGTCGCTATATTTATAAAGCTTTCGTCGTGCGCTTGACACCCAGATGAAAGTGAACGAATTCACTAAATTCTGGCTGCAATACATATGGATGGAAGGGACCGCATATTCCAGTTTTCTTATTTCATTGGGAATTCTTCAGTTTCTTTATCGTTTCTTGTCAAAATACCTGCAAATATTGACTGGGATATTTCGTATACGAAAATGTACATAAAGTTAGGGAAAAAACTGAGTTTAAAAACAAATTGGTAATAATTTATAAATAGATAATAATCAATTGTATTAATTATTAGAATTGCAAGAAATATTGCTGAAGAACGCATTACAAACAGGCCGCAATAAATCATCATTGTATAAACTCCTGCTGGTTGTAAAATTTTCACTACTAAATGCAATAAATCTTCTTAGCCGCGTAAGATGAATATGTAATACCTAGACTCTCTAATTAACTTGTCACACTTAGACTTTTAATTTTTAACTCTATAGATACCTTGTAAAGATGTGAAATAATACATTACAACACTCATTTAGTAATAAGTAATAATATAGTACAACTCACAACTGACACTTATATTTAACTGTTACTAGACATTGTTATTATCGTCTGAAATTTATATATTTGAGTCGAATTTTGTCAAACAATAAATACTTATATTATGAAAAAAAGTATTGACACGTCATTTCCAATTAATTTCTTGGCATGTATGTATCTTGCAGCAATTTAGGTATTAAATTGTTTAGTAGATGGAAGTATTGGTGTAGCTTGAATTATGTTTTAATTTCGGGTGAGTTTATGGTAGACATGATTATAATAATCATAATAATAAAGCTGCAGTAGATATTGGTCTGCCGGCGCAAGTAAAGAAAACAGATGGCTGATTTATATGAGTAGACCTCGGAATGATGACGGCCCAGAAGATATGGAAGGTTATGTATAGAACAAACAACTTTGGTCCTTGAGATATACCCGACATAACTGAAAAATGCCGTGAAAGAACTTCAATATCTCTTACCAGGAAAGTTCGATCAGCCGGGTACTACGGTATTAGTCGCAATATTTTATATTTTAAACAATGGTTTATAATTTTGTGCAACACGCTTTGATTGCACACTGAATCAAAGGTACTCTGTACATCCAGACAGACGAGAACACGTTCTCAATTAGAAATTTCCATTCCAAGTCTCACAAGTGTTGTGGATTCAATGCTCTTGGTTTGAGAGGAGCCTAATCGGGAGGAAGTTCTGGACACTTAAAAGTAAACCGCTGTTGCGATGACAGGAACTGTCAAAATTGCAAGACATTCTCTATTGACAAATCTAACTTTGAAGCACTGAATCAAAGACAGTGAAGAATTATTGTAAGACAATCGACGGATAAAAAAGTTACATTCGACTGTCTAATTCTTACAGTGAAATCATAGGGGCTAATTGGATAGAAGAATTAGAAAAAAATGTGTTTCTTAAATAATGAACTTTGGACAATGCTAAAACGGGAATGAACTGGTATTACATAAGTAACACATATATTAATAAAGACAATAATCATACTAGTAAAGGTGGCCGTAACAATAAGCCGAAAAACTGTAATTAATGTAAATTATAGTAAAATATTTATTGACCAAACACGTGTGATATTCTCGTAAGCGGTTGTTGGCAAACATACAGTTTTCTGTTTGTAAGATCGTATGATTGAGAAGAAAAATATAACGTGTAGGAATCAGTGGCAGAATTCTGTAAAATCAACCGTGCTGAGAAGGAAGAGCTCGGAATAAAAATAGTCTACCAAAGTAGAGCATAGAATTGCAGTTTGAGATGCGATAAGAATTACAGGACGGCAGGTTCCACTTTTGCCAATCACATGAAGAAGTTCAAAACCATATCCTGATCTAATACAAACTATAGAAATTGGTAGAAAATTAATCTCTTAACTTAAGAAGAGAAACAATTAGAGCAAATATTTACTGCCGAAAAATTACGCAAAATTTTGACTGCAAATCATTTCTAGGTAATCGATCGAAGTATTCAAATTTGCTGCCGGATTGGCGAAATTACGTACGGCAGATTAACTTTAGAAAAATCGTGTGTGTATATGCAGAAAACAAGACCTCAATTATGTTCGATAAATAGGTGATATCATCTTATAATATAGGATATCTTCGATCGTGAACGCGGGCCCTTTTCGATACAACCTGATATGCGATGGTAATCTCCGACCATCGTCGCTTGGCTTGGGGTCCGTTTGGGCCTCTCTTCTTCTTCTATTATTGTGCTCGGCCGTATGTGTACTTCGTTTAGTTTAAGTAATGGCCGCCCGCTTGTCCCACAATTACACCGAACAATGGCTATTATATTGTTATCGAGTTACCTGGCAAAAATATTGACTTATTATATGCGGTCCGCGCGGCTTATTGCTGCGCGTTCTTTGCGCCCGGGCGGTGTAGGTGTACTAACATCGCTCCTACATATGTATAACCTATGCATGTGCGTGCGTGGCTCTATCTCTTCTTTATTTCTTCCTTCTTATATGTGTTAGAGCGCTAGACGTCGTATAAACGGAAAAGAAAACGACCACACGGGAATGTGTCATTACTATGCTCACATTCATTGTATTCTTCCTGCCGTAACTCTGGATGCCGCCTCTGATATCTGCTGTATAGTATCACAGGGCTTCTTTTTCGAAACTGATTCTTCCTCGCTCGTTTTTAGTGTCGCTGTAGCCTCTCTTAGTGATTTATCACTTCTGCGTGTCCATCTGTTGATCCCACACGAGCATCATAACGAATTCTGTCCGCAATTATCGATATACAGACAACTTTCTTTTATTTTAAAGGTATGATATTCAAATAGTACAAAGTAAAATAATAAAATAAAATTAAGTTCGAAATAAGAATATGCTCCTAACGAATACCTATATACATATACATATGTTTATACACATATTAACTATGGATCCTGATTATTTTCTGATAAAAATAAAACTAAACATCGGTTATTGGAAATATATATAGAAGAAGAATATAGATTACTGAACACCCTTTACAAACATATTGTAGTTGTATATAAATAATTCAGTTTCAAATTTAAAAAACATTTTTTAAGATTAACAAACTACTAGGATCAAGAAGTTTGACACAGAATTTAAAATAAACTGCCCGACATCACAGCAAAATGATTTTTTTAGTGCGAATTAATTATAGCTGTGTATGAGTAAATATATTACAATAAATCCCAATTGTTTTTAATTTCAAGAATGAAGAAATATTCCAGTCGCACTTAATGTAATTTACTGCAGGCTTTAAGAGTATAAAAAATAGTAATACTCAATTATATAAATTTTAGTTTACAAACTAAAACATTTAAGTTTTGCTAAGGAGTTATAGCAGCATTAAGAATTATAAGGTAATTTCAGACTATGCAAAAGCTGAAATAAGCTATTAAATTTGTATGGACTGCACCTGCACTCCCGTCGAATACAAAAATATTCAACATATTGCAATATACAATTCAACATATTGTCTAATAACAGTGAATTAGTAATAAAGCAAGGTAGAATGATACTTTATTATTGAACATTTCTATACTGATGTATATTTTTTTATGTAACTTATGTTTGTTACCTCCAAACTTCAATGGTAGATATATGTATGTGCTTTACGGAATGTATCTCAGATTCAAAAGATAGATAAAAATTCAGAGATACCACTAGTATAAGACATAAAGCAAAAATTCAGAAAAGAATACGTAGGTACAATATGAAAAAGGTACGCAGAGTGCTAACGCAAAAACAAAACAAGACAAAAGCAACTAAAGCAGAAACCACAGTATTACAAGAAAAATAAAATAATAAGTGTATGTAACAATGTAAATACGATCACAAATCACTAAATTATGAATAAGAGAGTGTTGAAGAAATATTAAATGCAGCCATATGTATAAAAAAAGTCCAATAAGACGAATTAGAAGATAAATAATTAATGTAATAATCTATAATATAGAAAGTTAGTAACAACTTTGGAATTGTATTTCAACGAATGAAAAGACATCTCAACAAATATTGAGTTCAATTATATTTTCGCCTTAGTTGAAGTAATAGATTAGTAAAAGTCTTACGGTGATTCCAACCATTTAGCGTTAAACTGGTCTGTGATATAAACGTGAATAAGCTTGAAAATAAGCCAAAACATTCGTCTCGTTAGCTTTATTATCCATTACGGGATTTCGGTAATTTCGACTAGCCTTCACAATCTCAGTCGCGATAACTGGAGCTTCGATTCTTGCGAATTTTCCGGGACTCATTGTTGGTTGGGCCGAATATCGTTCGTTAAATAATCTGCATGCTCGTCTGACAATTCGTCCACATTCACCATGCGTATAAACCAAATTTAATACAGCATTATGGGAATATTCTTTAATATTCTCCATTATAAACTGTACTTGCGAAAATTAAGAAAATAATCAGAATTCTAAATCGATACCTTACGAATCTGAGGACTTAACCTGATTTGACATAAAATCAACAACATTATTTCAATTCTTGCCAAAATCAATGCTTACTAGATAGGACTTTTAGAGTTTTATTGGCTTTTGATAGAAAATATTAAATAACAAGAAAACCGCTGGAACTAGATATACGACGAAAAGGCATAGCGAATCAATGGAGAATTAAATTCTGTATCCGATCATCTAATAACATACAGAATGTCACGTTTGGAAAACCGACCTTTTTAAACTTTGAAAATGGTGTAATTGGTCATAAAATTTTGGATGCTCTGTATACGCCGATAAATGAATTGTCAATGTAGATTTCGAAAGCATTATTCTTGTGCAATGTGCTTACCACCAGTCGAAAATATGTAAAAGGTGGAATATTGAAAATAAGGCTACATATTTCAAAATAATCAAGATAGGTATCTAAGAAACAAATGAAAATAGGCATAGGAAAACTAGATGAAACACATCATAAAATTTCCTCGGATATCTAAAAATGTGATAATATATCGGGTATTATTTTTAAAATAAGAAAGTTAATGGCGACTTCCGGTGTTACCGGAAGTGGTACGACCTTGAAAATATTTTAAAATGAAAGCGTTTTAGACTAAACTAATTATTATTATTAATTCTTAAAATTAGTTTTTATTGACCTATAACTTGCAAAAAAAGAGATAAGTATATACATATATAAGATCCTAAAACAGTGTCAATAAAATAATCTATGAAGTGTAAGGAGTCTCTTCGGTGTATGAATGGGTTTTCGATGAATGGCTTATGATAGAACATTAAAATAATTGTCTATAAAACAGTTCAAGATGACCAAAACACGTACTGTTAAGTAATAATAACTTTTTTAATTCAATGATATATGGTGACATTAGAAAGCATTTTTGTGATATCAACTGTTGAACTGGCACAATTTGTTGCGAACATGATGAATTGTTGTTGCCAAATGTGGAATTTATCGTTTAATTTGAAAGTACAAAATGATATTTATCATTGTTAATAAAATCATTCTTTAGGAAAAAGCTTAGACCAAAAAAACAATTTAAAAATAATCCAGTATTTTAGGATCAGCCTAAATAAGTATAAACGCGTTCCTTCCCAGCAACTTCCTATTTACTTCATCTTACGTTACCTACGAGAATGTGTTCATGTTAATATATACGCATCTAAAATATAGATTATCTGGGGTACCTAAGGAGTCCAACTTATGGCCAGTGCCTTTCATATTTTATATTAATAATCATCTAGTTTTATTATCGTCGGTTTAAGCTTATGCTGGAAATTATTTAAAAATCTATCATCGATTAGTGCAAAGTTACACAGTTAGAAATTTAGTGTAAATAATTAACACTAGCCGGTGTTTATATAGGTCCACTCTTTTTAGAGTAAAATATTAACACGGAGTGCACGAGTAAATTTTAGAGTAAACATCTCTCTAGGTAGTGCAAACATAGTTACTCTACTTTTACACGTTACAGATATATTTCTAGCCGATCCATCCAAATTCTTTCAGTTTGGACCACCTCCATTGACCAGCACCAGCTTCATTACCATTTAAAAGTAATCATAAAAATGTTTTTGTGGAAAAAAAAAAAATCGTGCCTCGAAGCGGGATCGAACCCCGTACCTCCGCATGACAAAGCGATGACATTACCACGGACCTACGAATTCCGATAGTTTTACATAGCGATTTAATGTATATACATAATCTATAACGAAACCTAACCTATACCGATTACAAAAATTATTATTTCCGCGTAGAATGGTAACGGCCTCGTCGAGTTCCTCACATCCTGCCGGCCGTAGGAGAGATGCCAAATTACCTCTACAAACACCAATTATTACAGATATAAATAATATAACATTGAAGTTAACACTGTTTTGATAGGAAATTTTACACTATCGTCTACCGTCTTTGTTTGGATGCATACTTGCTATCCTTTACTGCTCGATTTAGTGTAAAATTACTATTAGAGGCAATTTAAAATAGGTATATACTCTACATTTTTTACTCTAAAATATTTACCAGTAACACTAGACAGTTTACACGGCTCTGTTTTCGAACTGTGTATTCTTGATAATCATTTCAATTTAATAATATTTTCAGCTGCTTCCTTCATTTCCTTTTTAGTGTTCAGGATTTGGCTCTCCTTTTTTGGAAATGCTTCAATGATATCAGTATTAACCCTAACCCTATTCTACCATAGAACAGATTATTCTTTTACTTTGTTAGTTCTAATCTATAGAAATTTGTTATAGTCATTTTCCGGAAATGGTTGTTTAGCTATTAATTGACACTCACTGTAAAAGTTTTCATAGCAAATAATATACTTTGCTCCTATCGGACCTTGAATCCTACTAGTAAAGCATCGGGATAGTGGTCACTGTATATGTACATGAACAGCTGGTCGGTTATGATCAATATGAAGAGATATGGTGGCGTTTCTTGATAAAATACACTACTTTTAAACGCCCTTAAAGGTTAAAATTGGCCGATAGTATATGTGCATAATTTGTCAATGCAATTAATCAGCTAATGCAACTTTTTTTTTACAGATCTGCATGTATCTGTCTTATATCTTCAATTTGAATGTATGCATTACTAGTATTAGTTTTTTGAAGGAAAAAAACGTACTGTAATGATGTGCTGCCAACGTCGTTTTTAATCGGTCCGAATTAAAGAAATTACAAAAACCATTAAACTAGGGTTTAATCAGCGATTTGTGCATTCTTACATTCTTTTCTATACA
Source organism: Holotrichia oblita (assembly GCA_023690525.1). Classification (NCBI taxonomy): domain Eukaryota; kingdom Metazoa; phylum Arthropoda; class Insecta; order Coleoptera; family Scarabaeidae; genus Holotrichia; species Holotrichia oblita. The sequence goes on along the minus strand of CM043021.1, from coordinate 34,035,377 downwards.
CCAAAGATATATCAATTAACATTTTTAATATCAAACCATCTAGTAATGATAAGCATAATTACACGTTTTAAACTGAAATGTATCTTCTTATCGCAACAGGGAAGACACCAAAACGCCGACGCGATCATACGCTGCTGTGAAGTCGGTAGCTTAACTTTTTCGTAACCGCAACGATTACAAAAAGGCGTGTCGTTATTAGCAAATATTTTTCTGCATCGGTGACCATCAGGTATACGTACAGCTGCCACCTTCTGTGTCGAACACACACGCGTAACTTTTAATTAACGCCCGTCGCCGTATATTACCGGGAATATTTACGTAAACGAAAGATGATGACAGGCGATGCGTGATGGCGTTGGTAGATCGCCTAAGGGTCGTTTTTACATTTCGTACGGGTGTTTGGGTTGAATTTAGCAACAAATCTCCTTATTTCCTTATTCTATAAATGTTTCCCAGTCGAATGAGACATTTCCCGTTGATACAGCGTCCTTTTAACCCTTAAAGAATCTCATATGGTCGTGTCTGTACGATGTCGGCCGGCACTGACCCCGTATCCTCCTCTTGGAACGGGTCAATAGCCGAATTGATCAAAAGTCCCGGCGCCTAAAACACTTTGACGGCGCGCATGCAGCATCCGAGACCAACGTTTTAATGGTTTTATCGGCTACAACAATTGGAAAATAAATATTAAATGTGTTGATACTTCTTCTTCTTCTGATTCTCCTACTTCTTTATACGCCAACGTTCTTCTTCTGTTCTCTCTTCTGTTGGTTGTCCGCGTGGTGTATTTGTTCATTGTTTTCTCTTTCTGGAACGGAATTACACACCGCTGTCGACTATCTGGTGTAATGCGCGGTAGCCTGGCTACAAACAATACTGAAAACAATACGATTTACTCCGGGGAATTGGGAATAATTTTGCTCCCTATATTTCTGCATAGTTTCGTTTTGCGTAATTTTATTTCCTTACAGGCGGCTTGACTGCGCTGCTTTCTTCATTTCCATATACATTACTTATTGCTATTGCACCGGCAAAGCAGTAAAGGCTATTTATAAGATGTTCGGCAAATAAAATTATAATAGATTCGGTCACTTCCCGGTTAACTTGCGTTTAAGATTCACAGCAAAATGTAAAAGGATGGCGTTCAATTTGTACTACAGTAACTTACTACTGTCATGTTTTATGTTATAATGTAACCTTTCAGCAATCTATCGTTTTACGATCGTTCATTTTATATCATTTTATGTTCTATAGTTAAAGTAATTAAAGAATAGATGCATGTCTTTAGTAACTCACATTTAACAGTACACGCTGTCACATATCAATATGGCATCAACACAAAAATAATGTCTTTTAAGGCTGACTAAAAACATGCTTAAGAGTTTAATTTGATAAGATTTGCACGCAATTTATGTTATTAAGTTATAATGATACCTAAATTACTACTATCTGTTCTAATAATGATTGTATTTTGTTCTTTTTCGATATGTATCATTATTGTTTAATAATTTATTGGAATTTATGTATTTGTTTGATTATTGTGAAGTTTGATCGATTTACTTCTAGTATTATTAGGTTCATGTCTAATAAAGAGATGTATCCCATTATCAAATACATGTGTTATGTTAAAATATGATGGAGGGTAAACTGGCGTGAAAGAGAGAAATTTGGGTTTTTAAATGAATGTGGAATCCTTCAATAAAGCATCAAATATCAAATCAATCAAAATACTTACAGTATTCGTAATACCAGATATAGAACATTAATAGAATAGAACTACATAAAGTAATGTGTGATAAAATGTATGAAGGCAATAGCAGCAATCCTCTTGACAGGATGCACTTATTCCAATTTTGTCTCCCTGAAAAACTGGGAATAATTTGTTCTAGAGTGTGATATTGAGTGATATTTATTCTATACGGTGTTTATCTGGTGTTTGTAGAACAACGTTTTGTGGTTTAAACTCGGTATAGAGTTATACTAGGTTTTTTAAGTATTGTAGAAGCGGGCTAGTGAAATAAACTGTAGAGTTAACAACAGATTGACGTATCATGTCATCAAACCCATGTTGTTGTATACTAGTTCCGAGTTCTGAAGTTCTAAGCTTTCTGTGGCAGCGTCGCTTTGTTGGGCTACAATTTAGAGCGCAGCATTACTCACGGTGAAGTAATACAGCAACCAAATTATGCAAAAGTATTTATACACGCTAAAATACATAGCAAGAGCTCTAGCGATAGCCTTGACAACAAAACAGTTTAGGAATCTGTTGCAGCTCCATTTACCACAAAAAAGGTAACGAAACAATTTTAGATTTATATTTAAAGAAGCCGTAAACAACATACCACTCTATTAATCCAGCATTTCATTTAAGCATTGAAGCTCGGTCAACCCTATATGTTTACAAATTTTCCTGCTTTTGAATTCCCTGGTCTTAAGGAAATAGATATTACCTCCATTCGAATAACCGCTCTCACAAAATGTTGCTCTATCAATAAATAAGACGCTGGTACAAAAAGTAGATTTTTTATTAAGAATAGTTCTTTTTAGTAATTAACGTTTGGCAACTGTTGGGAATTACCTAGAATTGCATTTCTAACCATATTGAAATGTTGAGGTATTACTGTAAATGTACAAGTATGAGCGAGAGCTGTATGCAAGTATGAGATCACGCTAAGGGGAGAGATAAAAACTAGCCTAAAGATACTGCGCATCGATATTTCGGTTAGCCCCTTCAATGTAACCGCAAGCTAAATAAAATCCGATTTGAATTTACCACTAACTAAGAAACGCATAAAATAGCGGTTTTAAAAACCATCTGTACTGAAGTAACATTCAAATTTGTACAATATTATATGGGATGAATTAATGAATAAAAGAAATTTAATTTGTACAGTTTCGATGATTTTAAATATTATCACAGTTTGCTCAACAAAACTGAATTGTGATGAACAGAAACACTGCTGTTTATACTTCCAAATGCAAAATTGGTTTCATTAAAAGTATATTATAAAACTGCAATGGTCTGCTCGTTTAATTGACCTAATTATAAACCTCTGGGCGTTATTGGAAACAAAGGTACATGTTAATAATAAACAATACGATAACGTGAAAGAACTAAAGCTTGCGATTTTTGAAGATATTTTGAATAAAGACTGCCATCCACTATAAAGTTTAGGCAACATAACTTTTATTTATACATTTTGCCAAAACCAGAAGTAATCTCCACAAACATTTGAAATAGAATTTCCAAATTTGGGATAAACTAGCACAGTTCGAAAGGGAATTTCCATGTACTATTGTGTGCAAAAAAAAGTGTAGAACTTATTTTACTGAAATGAAATTGATCTGCTTGAATCTATGGTGTTACTAATTCCATAAATTTCATTATAAATTAATAAGTTACAACTTAGCAATAAACTGACAAAGAATACTGGGGTCAACAGTAACTTTTAGTAAAATGGAAAGAACAATTTGTGAGTATTTAATTGTTTAAGTTTTGGACAATATTAGTAATAACTACTTGGGAGGAAGGAGCATATAGTTCAAGGTGAATTGACAATAATAGTTGATGGCATAGAAATGAATCTAATTAAAAGAATTGAGCAAATAACGCTATATTACGTTAGCAATAAGATTTATATAAATAAAAAACAATTATTAAATAAGAATAATGTAAAAGTAGTCTTCAGGCTTTCACGGCCGCAGTTGATGGCTGCTCTTCGGTTCTCGGGTTCTCTGCCGTGTAGAAACCAACTACACGGCAGAGAACCCGAGAACCAAAGAGCAGCCAAGAATAATGTACTTAAGACTAAATATCGATATGAGCTGTGTTTTGGAAAGAAAAGATGATTGAAAGTAAGGTAAACTGAAGAACTTTAGATACTGAGTAAAAAAAATAAAACAAATTTGCTGAAAGCTTATGCATGGATATATTCAAAATAAATCTGTAAATATGTATATTGAGATATCCATAATGGAAATTTAGGAGCTTCTATAGTTGTCTAATTTATTTTAATAAAATATGTATATTATTGTAAAACAAGTAGATATTGCTCTGTTTGCACAATACACTAAAATATTTAATCAAACTAGACACATATTTCACCACAGATGGTTCAGTGAAATATATCGTTTATTAGTCATATACATACAATAAGAGCGTTAAGAGTCAATACCGTTTTTTCTGCAATTAACAAAATAATAAAAGTTTTAAATTAATCTACAAAAAAGGCACTTTTCCACTCATTCATTCATTTTAAATATTTTATATAAACTACATGATATATTTGAAAGATTAAATACAATAGCAGTACACATAAAGAACGTTCAATTTAATTATACAAAATTAAGCTCGGTTAATAACCTGCCAACTTTGAAATGGTTTTTTTTTTATAAAACAACTGTGCACATCTCAAATAGAAGAATTTCCCGTAATAACAAGTTACTTTAAGATTAATACTAAATTTAAAATTTTGTGGCGTTATTTGCAACAGTTCTTTGGATGTAATTCATGCTCTGTGTGATTTTCTTAATAGCTTTCCTGGTGTATAAAAAGATATACATATAACCACAAGATTACGGTACGACGAATTTATACGACAAATGAGTTGGCATTTTTAATAGTGTGTAATGCATATCTACAAATAAATATTTTTATAAAATATGCAAATATGAGCAGATGAGCGCATGGACGTTATCACGTTCGTGGAATTTCTTTAATTAATACACGATTTTGTTACTTTCTTAGCTGCAAAATTCATTTATTTAATCAAATAAATTTCATACGATAAACGAAGCCAGATTATTGACATTTCACACTATATATTCATTAAGATACAAAAAGCTGTCGGGAGATTATACGTCACTGGATCAACTTTCCACGCGAAATAACAAGGTAAAGCAGAACACGCAGGTGGTGTCACCTAGACTGGAAGAGAAATCCTTCATTCATTTACGCAGTACCTTTCATTATCGGCGCCCAGGGCCAAATTGACAATCTTCTTGGAATGGTAATTAAAAGACAGCAATACTTGTTTAAACAAAGACTTCTTTATAACCTCAGCAAGATTGTTTTGTGGTTATTTTACTTGAAGACAACAAACAAAAATTTAGCTTATAAGAATATTCGAAAAAACGGAATCTAATTTTGAGTAATCTTAAAAGTAAAGATATTATAAAATTTAGTTGCTATAAAAATTGGGTTCTTGAAGATATTAATGCGCGTGTTATGGTAAGGTAGTACAAACACTAATGGTTTTGATTACTGTGAAGAAATGAATCGAACAAACTTTTTGGAATAATTAAGGGACGGTCTGTTGACATCTATTACAAAAAATATTATAACTTGACTTTTCATCGTCAATAGATGCTACTGTATATTTGAGTGTTAGAAAATGTCGAAACATTTTCGGTAATTGAAAAATTTACTTCTAGAAAACCTGAATTATTATGGAGATCACATTGTGTTAAAACTGTGTTAATGTAAAATTGTCTCCAGAAGATATAAATAGTTCCTGTAGTACAAAAATCTTGACACAACAAATACTAGAATTGTTAATTAAGTAGTATCAAGAATACAAAATCACTTAACTGTATACGCAGGAAACCGCTGAAATATCAAAGTTTTACTTATATAGAGTTATTTCTTCTTTTTATGTTGGCTATTGCCTTCTCTAATGAGAAACCAGTACTCCCATCATGACGAGATCCCCCCTCCAAAAAATGAACTTAGAGCGACATTCTGTATCCTAAATTTTTATTTCCTAGAAAATCTTAGCAAAGATGTTTAAAATAAGTTCATGCTACCAGTTATAAATCGTTCATGGTAGGTACGTTCAAAATTTTCATCTTTGCAAAACTCCCTAATTTATGAACCAAGAAATATTCCTTCGCGAACTTTTGCTTCAGACAGGTTTGGAAACTTATCCTTTAAATATTTAAAACAGTTGCCTTCTTTCCCTAGTACTTTCAGAAATTCGAGCTTAGTACAATCCTTTTTTTTATTTTAAATTTTACGTTAATCTTAGTGAAAACAGATAAAAATACAATCGTCAGCTAGTATAATTACATAAATAAGTTACACCGGAGTGTAGTACCATCAATTTAAATTCTGACAAATCTGAAGTCCATGACAATTGACTTCTTGTTTTCATTATTGGCTTGTAAATAAAATCCATTCCTGGAATAAGAAGTAATATGTATATCCGCAGAAGAGCTATCTGGTTAATTGTTTATAAAAACTGAAGGGTCTAAAATTAAATCTTGTGGTGTGAATCTATTGATGCTAGCTCTAATATCGCAGCAAAGACCGATGTTCTCTTTGTGTAGCATCTGGGCCCTCAGAACAGCCGCAAACCATCACAGATATGGTATATGTTTTATTGTATGTGCACAATTTTTATGATGTTTCGAAATAATGATCATCAGTATTAATATACTTCTTTATCCCTAGATACTACACTTTAAACCTCTATTTCTATTTCTCTCTCTATTTTCTATTTGGTCCCACATAGCAGAAAGTTCAATCGTTGATGTTAATTAAGTCACAATCTTACATAAAAATCACAGATTGCTAGATTTGATCGCGTTACAGTATTCTTCAAGAGTGTTATAAACAGCGATTTGTAATCATTTTTACATATAGGAATATTTTCCTATAGTGACGAACTTCATTATAAATGGCAGAAACGGCATCACGTGATTTTGATTCATGTTTTCCAGATATAATTCTGTATTCATAGACCGCGAACGAATAGGAACCAGCTCTGTGCATGCCTCAGAACATATTCCCCACCAGAACATTTTTGAACCTCCACTCCTGGCTCCTTTGGAGAGATAGTACAATCAGAAAATCTTTCTCCAAGTCTGCGCCATCTGGACCACCATCTGGAGATTTTAGGCTCACTCGAGTTTCATCTATGAATAACACACTCTTCCAGTCATCGACAGTCCACTGTGCATGATCTCTAGCGAATCTTCATTTGCGTGATCTGTGATCTGCAGTAAAGTAGCAGTGCAGTAGCAGGCTTTCTACTAGCCAATCCAGCTTCTTTTAATCTTCTCCTAACGGTTAAGGTAGAAATCCTGATATTTCTAACAGTATTACTTATCTCTTTACTAGTACACTTTCTGTTTCGTAATACCTGTTGTCGGAGAAAGCGCTCATCAATTTGACTTGTAGCCCTTGTGCTGCCTTGACCACGTTTTCTATGGTGTGTTCTGGTTTTCCTAAGTCTTCTAACCATTCGACTAATTGTTGAATAGTTAACACTTAGTAAATTGGCCACATAACGCATACTTCTTCCCTCTTCTAGCAAAGTTGAAGCTCTTACGCATTCATCATTGCTTAAATGACGTGCTCGATTAATCTTTTTTTAACGAAATTGTAAAATATTGACCTAGTGAACTAATCCACACAAAAGAATAACCAGCACTCAAACAGCAACTTTAAATAATATCCTTATCAAACTGAAAAAAATGACGTGAACGAAGTACTTTTTTGGCTTAATTAAATGACATACAGTTATAAAAATAGTACGAAACTAACAAAAACAACTACTTGACATAAGCCACCTAAGATTTCTAACAGTAAACGCGAATATTTGGGCGATATTTTTTAATAAAAATAAGTCAGAAAATATAACTGGTGCGTTAATTTTGAACAGGAGTTTAGTCCTCACAGTTTAGTTGATAATAGCATTAGATATTTTAATGTTTTTTATTGGTTTTTGATCTTTGTAAAACAGGCTCTAGTTTGGTTTATGGGTGATTTCAGTGTTATAGGGTTTCAAGATATTTTTGTAAATTTTCTGATAAATTATTTTGATATGGTAAGGAAATGTGTCTTTTTTCTTTTTTTTCTAAGGATATTTGAGAGTGCTGGAGATAACCACCTGAGTGTGTATTTTTGTTGTACCAGTTCGATTATAAACTTAAATAATAAATAAAAACCTGCTAATCTTTATGTTAGTGAAATATTTAGTTTAATGTTTTATTGAATTCATTTTCAATAGTAAATAGTAACCTTACGTGAAGTGAATTAAAATCTTAAATAATTTCTTTACCCATGTTTTACAGGAGAGCAAGAATATAGTCATTGATACATTTCTTAAAGAAGGGTACAAATATATTGATTGTGACTTGTTTTAATATGGCTTGTTCACGCCGGCAACATTAATTTAGAAAAAGGGGTGTATGTAAATATATAACATCAAAATTAATATTTATATGTATGAAAATTTGAGATCTTAACAGATAGAGCCTAGAGTTAAATCTTAATCTTCTCATATTACGGTTTTCATTTTAATTAGGAAGGTATTTGATTTAAAATTCATATTCAGCTATTGCATGTAAGTATTAGATTATTAAAACGAATGTGGTGTCGCTAACAAGCAACTATTTCAGTGACGGATATTAATAAAATTGAAATTAAATATAAATAAAACTTGGCTGATATATAGTTTTATTGACCGAAAAAAGAAAACATCGCATTGCTTGATTTTTTTCCCAAGATATATTACTTTACGTAAACCTGTTCAGAAATTCGTATCAAAAAGTTTTTGGCGAATCTGTACAGCATATATATTTGAGTTTGTGTATCTGTATGCAAGTAGATATAGGTGGTGTGTGTCAGCGTATTCGTGCGTATGTTACCTTTTGTATGAGGGGAACGCCCATATATTTACATAAATGCAAGAAAATATGTGACGTTCAGTACTCAATTGCATGCGACCACTTTCCAGTCAATTTATATTGAAAAGCATGTTCATAAATTTTGGACATTCCACCGTAACTTATAAATAAACCTCGTACAATGGGAATACGTTATTTGCCGTATATTTATTGCGTTATTTAACGTGAGAATGATTGCAATTGTGCATATAGTTGTACGTTTTTAGAGCTGGTCCAATTTATCATACCATAGCTTACTGCAAATATACATATATGGAATATGCAAACACATATGTACAATACGTTCTAACCTAAACGTAAATTCTGAATGTAATGTGTATTAGAGCAACTACCGATTAATAGCAAACGTAAAGAATATTGTAGTAGTTTATAATTTGACATACCTACAAGACGCATAGTTTGAATATATCCATACAACAGTGATGGATAGTTAATAGTAAAATATTGACAAGATTACCGTTTAAGTTGCAATATAATGTACTTGTAGACGTTTCTTCTTATAAATGTAAGTATAAAGTTATGGGCCGATAGATATGTGGTTAGAATGTGCGAACACACTCATATGATATAACTAAGTGCACTCTACTGTACGTTAATTTCATTTTGTTTCAATTTATATGAAAAATAAACAATATTTTTATAGCAGGTAACATATGAAATATTCTCTTAATTTTTGCACAAATGTAAGAATCTCATCGATCATCTCAACTATCACTTTGTCAATACAATTCTTCATCCTAATAAATTTTGCAACTGGAAGAATTTACTAGATACGTAGTACATAGATATAGAAATGAAGGAAGGGTTACATTGAAATGAATTTTTACGAAACTACAAAATTATAACAAAATTGCCAACAGTTCGACAAGATTATAAAATAGAAATAATTGATCTGTTATGATTCGATGATTTAATGCTTGTTGTAGTTGGTTATTGGTCCAGGTTTAGATTCTAAGTAGCTTGAAGAAAAAGTTGATTGGAGATGAATTTGAGGTTAGTCGAGCATTCAACGTGCTCTTATTCATCCCCCAAAAATTTTTGGTAAATATGTTGCTCTACAATAATATTGTAATGATGTGGAGCAGATTTACCTTAATTCTGGAACAAAACCAGATTTATAAAATTGAGTTGTGTCAGCTAATTATTAAGTTATAATCAATGTGTGATAGTACATTAAATCTGTTCTTATCCATATTATAAATGTTATTTCTACCGATAGCAATAACGTGCGGTTTAAGTTGGATAAATACTGGTATTGCTGGCAGAGCGTAACACTTCTAAGTAGTACGTGTAGCACGAGTGATAGATTGTATTTTACGTGACACAATGTTGTTGTATATTTTCTTGAAATGCCATATCTACCGATGTTTTGCTGTAAATATTTTATGTCGGACATTTTCTTTAACCTTTAAGGAGTAGATGAAAGAACAACGTCGTAAATTATTTTTCCACCATCGATGGTATTTTCAAATTGTTATATTTACCGTAAAATAAAACACTGTAATAAAAACAGTAATCAATGTTTATATATCTAACTATAATAATTTTTCCAGTTGTACATCACAGGTGTATACATACGTTATTAAATCTTTTAACAAAAAATATCTTCGTGTTACTACAAAGTCATATTTTACAAAATTCATATTATAAAGTATTTGATAAAACATGGCTCTCTTTTGAAGTAACGAGAATATATGATATTGCTTTGTTAAAAGAAAATTTAATTACGTATATAGCTGTGGAGATAATCAGCATAGCAATTATCGCCATAGAAAATTTGCAAAATGCGTAGACATTTGAAAGAGGTTTGTAACACCATTACTTACAGTTTACGAAAAATATTAGAAGACATCTAGACAAGATATCTCTTCCTATCTGAATTCTAGGAGAATGTTTACCACCTCTTTCTGAAATGCACAATTCTGATCCCCGTATGAGATTATCCATTTTGTAGCTACTGCAGTTACTTGGACATTGCGCTAGTGTGCGCATCACGTGGTTTGCAGTTTATTATTCTTCCTTGAATAAAATGTGCATCAAATTGTAGACAACCTCCTCCGATCTTTTACTTTAGGAAGATAAATTTTATTATGCGATCAGTAAATTTCTTGCGAACTTCGTTTTGAACAACTATTTTGGGAAGGAAAGTTATTAGTTCTAATATTTCATTTACTTGAAGCAGTTTTCATCAAAAGTATGTTTATCAATGAACGTCTTTGGAAATCTATGTGTTTAAAACAGAAACTTGTAAATATAGTACAAAAAAATCTACATAAATAGGAGGATGTTTCTAAAACACATGTTGTTCTGGTACACACATTATGTCTTCTCGAGCACATGTTATAATGTAATATAAAAAGAAATGATCAATAGTTATGTTACGATTTTCTAAAAATATAAACTTAAAAATAAGAAATAATAAAGCTGTCTGTAGTTTAAGAATAGTTAATGTATAATGGTGATTATCCCTACTCACTCACTAGTTTTCAAAATATCGCAGCTGTGCAAATAAATGATTAAGATAATATTGGAATACTTATTCAAATTATTAAGTATCGAGTTCGATATCTTGTCAATTGAGTCCGCAACTAAGAATATTACTTTTCTGCAACTCTACTACAAACAAACAAATAATACCGGCAACTATTACTTGCGATTACGATAACATTTTACCCACTGAAAAAGTACCTCCCTCTAGTAAACTAGTGCTATTGATACAAATTTGGAGTTCACTGCAAAATTTTTAGGGGATGTTACTAAATAGCAGTAATTTATTAGTAGAGATTTATTTCCATCGACGAAAGGGTACCTATACTGTCAGTGATACTATTTTTTCGGAACTGAGAGACATGGACAATAAAACACTAAAACGGGACGATACTTTTCATAGTAAAACATGTAAATGGTATCGGTATACTATTATAATTTTTAAAACTAGATGAATAAAGATATGAAAATGTTTTAATGATACAAAGGAATTCTTGGTAAATTTCTTTACTTGTGCGGAATCTCGAACCGTTGCCCTCTCCCTGCATTGTGGAATCTGCCGGTGCCGCATGTGGGCCACTAGACTCCCTTTAAAGTTTGGACGATTTTGAAATTTTTATAAATAACTTCGAAACTATAAGATATATTACTTTTTAAACATAATTTGCATCATATATAATCTCAAGGACGACTCCAACATTGTGTACAACAAATTAATTCTT